>OY482664.1:6154284-6593905 GCA_960531205.1 Andrena bicolor
AGATCTCCTCGACGAGCTTGTCGTGGTCGGCCAGCATCTTCTTCACCTCGTCGTTCTCGCCCGCGCTGCCCTGCTCCGCCTCGATCATCTGCTTCCTCAGGTACTCGCTCACCTGTGCAAACCAACGGGGGATTTCAACGTTGAGCGACCACACCTTACTCCCTGCTTTTAACATTCGTCAGACTTCGAGTCCTTTTAGTTAATATTTGCTCGAGACAAAGTCCCGGTGCCAGTACTTGGTCGGTGGAAAAGGGTATTTGAAATTCTGTTATCGGGATTGTAAATTGTATTGGTATTGGATCGATACGACACTAGTTTCTATGGGACGTTTTTAGAGAGAATATGAATTATACAGAGATGGTGCTTTGGTTATTGGTAGTGTGTGTTGAGGTAACGAAGAGTTATCGATGACTGGGTGTATCGAGGCATTGGGGCGGTGGATGATTGGAGCTTTGCGAGATTAAAGTACTTGGATATTGGGATGCTCGAGACTGGGAGATTGACCATAGTTGGCATTTACGTGGTTTTGATGAATATGTGCTTGGAAAAGATTTGTAGCTCGAAACGGTAATGCCTCGTCAAGGACCACTTTATTAGGTGTTCCTTCATTCCGAAGTTGAGAGGGCCAACATTCATTCGAAAGCTTGTGACAGCACTTTCGTGATATGTCCAACTGTTACAAGTGGACCTACACGTTTTCAAGCATATACTACATAACTATGAGTGCGTAAATGTTTCCCTATTATTATAAAGTAGCCATCGTGATAATTTACTTTTATAAAATACTAGCTTTATTACTCGGCTTCGCTCGAATTTTAGATTCTACTTTTATAAAAGAAAATTTTATTTATATATTTTTTGTGAAAATTGTCACATTCATCTGAATTAGCTAGGCATAATGAGCTGGGACACAATTTCGTGACCTCAGAGTTTACCGTTCGAAAGTTTTTAGGCGAAAGACAACAAACAAACAAACACTTTCTGCTTTATATGTTAAGATGTTCATGAATAAAAGTTGAATAATATTTTTTAATATAATAGCTCTAGTTTCTCTTCAATTAAAAAGTCTGAACTGAGGGATATTAGAAATAATATAAAGAGCCATGCATTTTACAACCATGCAAGCTGATAATTTGTGAATAGTACCTACGTAGAAATTTCTAATTTACTTTCTTGGTGTCCCATAAATTATTCATTAGTGGAACGATTCAATCGCGGCTAGTGTTAATATGTCGAAATATTTTTAATACAAGTTTGTTAGTTCATATTTGCAATCAAGGTTATGAAATGTCTTCCACGAGACAACGTGGCTGGTCGTTAGAAAATTTCTTAATCTGCATTCTTCCTACAACCATGGTTTATTTTTTGTTAATTTTATGCAGATGGGAATGTAATAAAGATGTGTTATTATTATTATTACTACCACCACGAGTGACCCTTAGAAGAAAAATTAAAAATGATCTTGCCATTGTTCTCACCTCCTCGCGAGACAATTGGTTGTCGTGGTCGCTGTCGATTTCTTTGAACACGTTGGCGGTTGGCGGTGAGTCGCTGATGTTAATTAATTCAACGTCGAACAACAAAGTGGCACCTGAAATCAGACACAGAAAATTTTATTCAATAGGGGATTCGTCGCATTAACCATTCGAACTTGTGAAACTCTGTATGCATAATACATTAAAAGCTTAACAAGTGTATTTTTATAAATATTTCTAAAAATTTATATATGTGTTTGAATTATCGATTAAAAGCAATATCTAAGTGCTCGGATCGAAATAAAACTTGAACCGTCCCTTCCGAAGGCAACAATTCCTGCCCCGTTAAATTCAATTCGATCCCTCTTTAATTGCCCATTTCCTCCCGAGGGGCTCAAATGTACCGAGCAGGGAAACATTTAATTAAACAATTTATTTCTCGCTAATTACCCGAAGCACCACGACTCCTCGTGTTTCATTGCCCGTACAAGAGCCGTTTGCAAAACGATTGACGCCATCGAACGCGTTTTGCAGAAAATTAATCTTACCTTCCATCCTTCCTGTCTACAACAGCCTTAATATTCTCCTAAGCTTTCGCCACGCACAAAATAAATAACTATTTGCGAAGAATTTCCAGCCAGTCTAATTTCCACTTCCACATGCATCATCGATACATAAATCAAACGATTATCCTGAAGCTTGAAACTGGGTTGCAACTAAAAATAAAATTCCAGTCGACGCTCCTCGGTTTTTAACTAACGTCGTTTAAACGTTCCCGAGGAAATAGACGGCAAGAGTGGATAAAGGAGGCAGAGGGGAAACGTTTCCTCGAACGTCCTGATTTTCCATTATGTTTCACTGATCCTGAGAGCGAGCGACACGCGTCGGCCGCATTGATTGCCCGAAACCCAATAAAAATCCAATACGTCTCTGTCAATGCTGACGAAAGACGATTGCCGCGGCTTTTCTATTATTTGCTCGTCGACTATCTATATGCTTCTACCCGGTGAAAAACCCTGTCTCGTATTTCGCCCCCGCCGTCGATGACGTATGACGAACCTCTTGCCATTGACGTATACTACCAATCCCGATTCTTTCCGTTTAAACGAACGAGGGGAAATAGAAGCCGCGTTAGTTGGCAGTTCCTTCGACGAAGCGCTTTGGCTTTGCGTCGAAAAATTTTCACCTGTCTATTGATTGGCGTGGGCAAGAATATCTGTCTGTCGTACTGACGTGATAAAAAAAAGTAGAACCTGACGCTGATTGATTAATCTGCTCCACGTTTCGAAAGTTTCAGATCACTGTTCCGCATTCTGTCCTATTACGAGCGGCTGAAAAGCGATTAAAGGCTAACTCATTTTGCAGATAGAGAACGGTGGCGACGTAACGATGCATTTATATATTTTATACGACTGTACGAGCTGCATCGTACGAGTGCGTTCCGCGGCTTACGAGGCTTCGCTCGCCCCTTGACAAACTACAAATCCATTCGAATTGTGCGACCCCCTACTCGGATTACACCCTCGACAGCGCAGCATTTTTATCGATAACAGCGGGTTTTTCTGCGATACATCACGGCGCGGCTCCGATCGGCGATGAATTTTCGCGAAATTCTACGAGCAACTCGTGCGAGAGTACTCGCGCGCGTTGGGTATTAATTATGGAGGGTCCCATCGCGATTAAGCCGGCCTTAATGAAATATGCCGGTCAATTATTCACTACTTAAACGGGCGCGATTAATACCGCCCCGGCAGTGCTTTCGCGCGTGGCAAGCGAGGCTCGCCAGCCCCTGGAAATTCAACGACCGACCCGTCGCGACGGTGTAAACGTAGACGAAGTTTCTCGTTTCCCGGTGGTCGCAACATCGACGACAGATGGAATCAAATTCCTTTTCTTTGTACGCAATCTCCTCCCCCATCGTCGCCGCGGCCCTTTTCTATCCCCAGTTATCCGGTGGAAACCGTTTCGATCTCGATCTCTGGGGCTCGGAATAACTTCCCCCTGCGCCTCCGGTGGCCACAAAATAGCTGAACTCCTAAACGCTGTAGACAGGAATAAACAGTATGCAGGTTAACGCAGAGAATTCAAGTGCCTCGATTATTTCAAGCTCCGGTCACATAAGAATCTCACTGCTATCTCTGGCACTCTGGAAAAGACCAGGTCGAAATGACTTAAACAGTGCCTGACCCATTTTCAAGAAAAGAATAGGTACGTAGGTATCATTAATTCACTGGATCCCGGTAACGAGAAAAAAAGAAGTGGGACAGAACTTGCTTGCCTCGAAATTAAAAGCAAAACCGTCCCTGCTCCTTTTATCTTCCAATTGCAGAATTATTCCCAGAGAGGTAGGTGTGCGTACGCTGAGGAACGCTGGGGGAATTCAGAGCGGATTAACCAGCGGAGTTCAACAAATAGCGCAGCCGAAGCGTAGCCGCGCAAATATTTCCCGCAAAAGAAACGAGTCGACCCATCTTGCCCCAGTGAAGAAGTTAATTAACCATAAAACGGGTGAGCCGCGTTTACCTTGCCCCCGCTGCAAAGCCCCTCGAACATTGCAACTTTACATGTTCTTCCGCAACAAAGGGCCCGCAGACACTGTGCGCACCCGTGGGAAATTCTGGCGCCGCGGACCTCGCGGAAGCTGCACCCCGAAAAAGATCGCACGTTTCTCTGACGATCCCGGTGGTGTTCGCAGTCATTATCAAATCCGTTTATCGTGGCCGAGCGTATTCTCCGCGGGGAACAAAGGCTGGGCGGGACAAAGAGAAATCCCGTACAAAAAGTGACTTCCTATCGACAGATACGCGTATACTCTACGCAAGTTTTCCACGTGTCTAACAGGCGAGCTGCCGAAAAAAATGAGCCCACGAGCGTGGATGTTGATCCGGTCGATCTGGCCGGGATAGCAGTGCTCAATTTAATGGTTGACGCTTTATTGGATTTCCGTGCAATTGCAGTTTTTCCTTTTCGTTTTTAGTCCGATTCCGTTACTAACGATCCCTTTTGTATCGACCCGTCGCCCTGGTCTCGTTCGTTCCCCCCTCGAGAATCGATGGGACTCATGGATAACTCCGGAATAAGCATTGGCAATTCAACATCAATCGCGTCTCTATATTACATTGCCTGTTTAAATGTTTAAATTCTCTTAATGAGAAGGAACACTTTATTTGAATGATCTTTCAATTCGTGAAATTGATATTACTGGAAACTGTAATATTCCGTAAATTCGGAGTTATTCCATCGCTGCTTCCACGGGCATTACTTTATCCCTGAAAAGTCGATAAACCCTGTGTCAACAGAGTCTTTTTAATGTTTGAGGAGAATCTACATCGGGGTTTGCGTTATATATGCATGAAAAATGTATCATGTTCATTTGTTACTTCTGCCGGCGATATTCCGTTCGGTCGCAAAGTGAATTGGCCTCGTTAATTTAATTAATACTTTCAATATTTCCATTACGTTGTCGCGACAGTATCTGACTTTTATTGCAATTTTATAAATTCCCGTACGACGGCGATGGCCCGCCCGGAGTTTCGAACTCTCGCCAGCGAAATGAAAAGATAATTGAAATGAAAATGCACCCGCGCACCGTACACACCGGTCTATTTACAGAACTCGGCGATATTGCATGGATATTCAATTTCGCGAATAATGAACGTTTTCGGCGCGCAACATATTTAAATAAAAGCACTTGAAGGCACGGCGCACTTTTTCTCTCGCCAGACAATTATGTTGGAAATACATTGAATCTTCCTTTAGTTACGGCAAAATTGTATTATAACGGGGAAATAATGTTTATTGCGAAATTAATGAGACAACGGCGCAAAAATACAGGCAGCATTTCCTCTGTAAATAAGAGAGCTCCCCTCCAGCCTTCCCCTGTCCCTCATACACCCATTACCATAATAATGCCTACGGCGGATCTGAAAATTTCATGCACGCGAAACCTCACCCTCAGTCGCGTTAATTGCAATTAGAAGAAAACGCCTGTTATTAACATAAACTTCTGAACGCCCAGGCATTTCATCCGAGGTAATAAAGTGTGCGACTTCCTGTCCCATTTATATTCAATTCTCCATTGCACGGAATACCATCGTGTCTATTGTTTCGAATTTTACAGCGGTACACCGCTTTCGTTGGCAAATGTAAACTCCCGTTCGTTACTTGCCGCATTTTCCCGCGACAGACTCTCAATGTTCGTCGCAACAATCGCGCATTGTCGGCTATTTGTGGGAAAAATGATTTCTACCAGCGGAAGCGGCAGCGAATCTCAGATACAGCGGATAAAAAGCCAGATGGGCGACCCGTTCGAACCAGCAATCTTACCTCCAGGAATTACGTTTCCGGCTCCCTTCTCCCCGTATCCGAGTTCCGGCGGTATGGTCAACTTCCTCTTTTCGCCCACGCACATATCCACCAATCCCTGGTCCCAGCCTTTAATAACTTGGCCGACTCCCAGCTGGAATGCGAACGGCTGATCTCTGTCCAAGCTGTAACAGGCAATAAACGAGACCGTTTTAAATACCGTTCCAATGGAAATCCGCGATTCGACGGGATCGTTGCTTTTCACCAACGACTGATATTAAACTCGCCCTCCCCCTCCCCCTACCCCATGGTTCCACTATTTTTCTTACAATTAGTTGCACGTCACAGGCATCGATATCGTACTTTATTCGCTTTCTATCGGAAATCGCTGCTTCCGGATGTACCGAGGGGGAAAGAGATGTCTGTTGGAGCATGCTCGAGGGTTAATATTGACTGGAACGGTCCCTCCTTGGAGAAGGAAGAGGGGTGTACCGATGTAAACTTCCCCGGGACGCGATAACGCGGTGAATTTCAGGGTGCTTCAGCTCAGGCAGCAGCACACCCCTGTCTATTGTCGATATTTCCGATGAAAAAGGTCGCGTCACAAAGTTGTCAATCTACCGCAACGTCGTGAAATCGGGTTCACGTATGCCACTCGATCGTTTCGCACGCGCCAGAGGTGAAAACTGACGATTTCACTCACTGATGTCTTCTGGAGACGGAAAACGAAACGCAGATGAAAGACAGAAATCTGTGGCAGGACGCGTCGGAGCGAGTATTCAAAGTAGAAACTTTGTAATTATTATTCAAAACTTACCCTACTTGGCAATGTAAAGAAATTCAAGCGTAACCAATCGAGATATGACAACGCAAAAGACAAGGGGAAAAGTAAGACTGACGAGAGTGGAACAAGAGAAAGTAAGGTAGCTAAGTGTAAATAGATAAATTCCTATTTATATGGACGTCATTTTTGGGTACACATTATTCTCGAGGAATTAAGCTATTTCTTAGTGTTAATAGAGTCTGTTGGGTATTGCGCAGCATCGCCAGAGGGCGCTGCGGCGCATGGTGGAGGCCCGCATATATCCGGGGCCCGCCAGTCGCAACATGGCCGCCAGCCCTTTAGTACGGCTTGCTTTATTCCTGTACTGTTTGTCGTATATTCATTAAAGTTAGTGTTTTGTTATGCCTGAGTACACTACATACAATTGCACCTTCCTCGCCTCCTCGAAGAACTCAACAACTGGCGCTGCGGACTTAGGATACTACTAAACCTGTGTCTTCGAGTGAGAATCGCGAAGCGTGTTCATCATGGCGGATACCAACGAGCAAATTAAGGCCCTTACTGCTGCAATTCAGGGTCTATTACAATTACAGCTCAATCAGAGGGATGCAGGGCAGGCCAGTGGCTCATCTCAAGTAGCGACAGCACCTGATACGTATAATCAGTTAAGTGCTCGTATTGAGAAATACGCTTACGGTGTCGGTGATGAGGTGAAGCCGTTCAAAAAATGGCTGCTGCGCTACGAGTTTACCCTTCGCACGGAGGCGGCATCCTTACCGTCCGAAATGCAGACGCGCCTCGTGCTCGACAAACTCGGGCAGTCAGAATTCGATCGGCTAGTGGACCACGTCGCTCCCACGGATCCATTCAAGATGGCGCAGAGTGATCTTCTGGCCAAATTGGGTGAACTCTTCCGCGACAAAGTTCCGCTTACTCGTCGCCGGATCGAAATTTTGAATTATCGGTACGATAAGGCAATTCCGATCACGGAACACATAGATCGCATCAACCGCCATGCCGCCGAGTTTGAGCGATCCAAATTCACCGATGACAGCCTGCGTATACTCCTGCTCTTGCAATCATTCTGCTATGCAAGTGACAATGATGAGCTAAAGAAGATAGCCCTCCGTGTCGTGGAGAAAAATCCGGACGCCTCGCTCAAGGACGTTGTCGCAGAGCTCGAAGCATATCTCAACGTCTCTTCGAGCATGAAAATGCTCGAGAATCCGGTGAAGAATACGCCATCTTCGGTGCTGAAAGTGGCGCAACCGAAGCGCCAAAACGGCCAAACGGCCAAAATTTCGAAGCCTCCTACAAACCAGTCCCAACCTCAAACTTATGGTAAGTGCTATAGTTGTGGTGGTGCTCACCATAGGTCAACGTGCGGATTTCGGGACGCGGTGTGTCACAAGTGTTCTAGAAAGGGACACATCGCGGCGGTTTGCCGGTCTCAATCTCAATCCGAGAACACAAACCAGGTGAAACCCGTCGCAAAAAGTAAAAGTGTTGTGACGCAGTCTCTCTCCGCGCTCGGTAAACGTCGGCGACGTTACGTGTCAACGGGCATACTCGGCAAAGTGCTAAACTTACAGTATGACACCGGGTCTGACATCACCGTTATCGACAGGGACGCGTGGGCCCGGCTTGGGTCCCCGAAGCTTACCGACAGCGACACGGTCGAACACGCTGGCGGGAGTGAGCTCGGGATACTCGGGCGTTTCCGTAGCCCGATTCAAGCGTTCGGTCGCGAGGGTGAGATCGACGTCGACGTCGCTACCCGAAACGGGATAAACTTATTCGGTTTAAACGCTATCGACGGCCTCAATCTGTGGTCTGTGCCGCTGTCCGAATTGTTTTCAAACAAGTGTGCCCTAAATGTGCGGTGCGCTTCTTCTTCCAGCCCGGTCACCGCGCCTTCGGACGTTAATACATCGGGTGATATTTCGTCGCCCGGAACCGTCGCGGTCAGGGGCGATCGGAATGCCGCGGCCGTGCCGCCGAACGACGTATTTTTGAATGACACTGTCAAGAGCTTCCCCAGTTTGTTCGCGAGTGAACTCGGCAGATGTCGTGACTTTAAAGTAAAATTTAATCTTATAGACAATGCGCGCGCGGTTCAAATTCGGTGCCGTCAAATTCCATTCGCCATGGAAAAGCTCCTCGAGGATGAGCTCCAGCGTCTCGAGGCAAATGATATCATCGAGCGCGTTGAATCGGCGGAATGGACCTCACCTATCGTTTTAGTCAGGAAGCATGACGGTAGAATACGTGTGTGTGCCGATTATTCGACGGGAGTGAACGCCGCGTTGACGGACAATAGACATCCTTTGCCCAGTGTGGAGTATATCATGACGAAGTTGAATGGTGGCTGTTTCTTTAGCTTAATCGATCTCAGCGATGCGTTCCTTCAGCTTGAGATCGACGAGGCACATCGCGAGATAACGACCATTACAACGCCAAAAGGGTTATTTCGCTACAAACGCCTACCCTTTGGCATTAAAACGGCACCAGCGATATTCCAACAGGCAATGGACAACACGCTTTCCGGGCTCGTGGGAGTTCACGCCTACCTGGATGACGTCGTGGTTATGGGCTCTAATCGTCAAGAACATGACGAACGCCTACATAAAACTCTTCAACGCCTGGAAGACAAGGGTTGGAGACTCAGCGCCGGGAAATGCGGTTTCGCCCTACGCGAAATTAAATACCTCGGCCTGATAGTAAACAGCCATGGCATATCAGCTGATCCAGAGGCAACACGTGCCATCGCAAATATGCCGAATCCTAAAAATGCGTCGGAAGTACAGAGTCTTCTAGGAATGGTAAACCATTACGGGAAATTCATTCCTCATTTGCATGAAATCAAGCAGCCCCTAGAAGACCTCACGCGTAAAAACCATCCATGGACATGGAATCGTCAGCATGACACTGCCGTATCACAAATAAAGAAGGTCATGCTTAGTCCACTTTTGCTGGAACATTACAATCCTTCTAAAACTTTGGTTGTAGCAGCGGACGCATGCTCCACTGGAATCGGAGCGGTACTGCTTCAACGTGATTCGAACGGCCAAGAACGAGCCGTGTATCACATGAGTCGTAGTCTTACGGATTCGCAGCGGAATTATTCGCAGTTGGAGAAGGAGGCCCTCTCGCTCGTCACAGCTGTGGAGCGATTTCACAAATTCGTGTGGGGCAGAAGGTTTATTCTTCAAACTGACCACAAACCTCTTGTGGCCCTCCTCCAAACTGAAAACACCAGGGGTCTTAAGCCGACTACAGCAGCACGACTTAAGCGGTGGGCCCTGCGACTTCTCGGCTACGATTTCAAGATCGAGTACATCCGTACACAAGATTTTGGACAAGCAGACGCCCTATCACGCCTGATCGAAAGGTTTCGTCAGGACAATGCAGAGGAACTTCAGGTTGCCAGCATCAGGGGGGTGGAAACGGAACTCCTCCAGGTGAGGAACCTCTGCATCGATTCTTTTGGGAAGGAGGTCCGCAATAAGCTAAAAAAAGCAACCAGGGAAGATGCACTCCTGAACTCCGTGTTCCAAGCCATCAGGGAAGGTTGGAACACAACTGTGGACTCGGAGGCCATACGGCATTTTAAGAAGCAGTCGGAGCAGCTCACCATCGTCGACGACACTTTGCTATTCGACGATAGAGTGGTCATTCCCGAGGGGCTGAAACCTACAATTTTAGCCACTCTCCACAAGGGGCACCCGGGAATCCGTCGTATGAAGCAGCTCGCACGTGAGTATACGTACTGGCCGAAGATGTCCGAGGACATAGAGCGCCTCGTCCGGCAGTGCGATTCCTGCGCCATGACGCAGAAGCTTCCACGGAAAGTTCCGCTAGATCCATGGCCCATCCCGTTACGTCCTTTGGAGCGGGTTCACATTGACTTCGCTGGGCCTATCAACGGTCAATACGTGCTGGTGTTCGTGGATGCCTATTCCAAATTCTTGGACGTGGCACTCACATCCACGATTTCAGCCAGTCGCACCGTTGAGTTGTGCCGCGAAATCTTCGCAAGGTACGGGGCCCCAGACATCGTCGTGACGGACCACGGTACGCAGTTCACTTCGGAGACATTTGCCACCTTCTGCAAGGAACTAAACTGCACACACCTCATGTCTGCTGTAAACCATCCTCAATCCAACGGCCAGGCTGAAAGGATGGTCGATACAATTAAGAGGGCCATAGCCAAGGATCCCACGAACTGGAGGAGGCAGCTGTTCGATTTTCTATATAGTTACAGGTACACGCCGTCCTCGGGGACTCCCGACGGGAAATCTCCGGCAGAAATTCTGTTTGGCAGGCGAATGAACTCCCCATTCACCAAACTGCTGCCGGGGCCCACAGTTCTCGAAGCTGCCACGTCTGACTCTGCCCTTGAGAAACTACGAACCATGGAGAAGCAGTTTGCCAAACACCATGGCGCGCGTCCACGGCGTCTCTCGGTGGGAGACCGGGTGGTGGTCTTGACCAAAAGAAACAAACGTGAACGTGGCAACGTTTACAAGGTTCTGGCCGAGACGCGTTATTCGGTGCGTCTTGACGATGGAAGAATCGTCGACCGCCACATTAATCACATCTGGAAGGGTGGTACGGACACCCCAAACCCTCCAAGGGAAGATGTGGATGACTGGTCAGTCCTCCAACCTCCCTCGGTCCAGGGTCCCGAGCCTCCGGTGGAACCACCAGTGGAACCACCAGTGGAACCACCAGCGGAACATCGAACGGAACCTCCGGTGGAGCTTCCCGTAGGTCACAGCCCTCGGAGCCGGACCCCTGAGGAGATTGCTATCCAGCCGACCCCTGTGAGGCCTATTCGGAAACGGGTCCCAGTAAAGAGGCTGATCTTGGACCCAGCCTCTAAATCCTATACCGCATGGTAACTTTGGGAGGGAGATGTTGGGTATTGCGCAGCATCGCCAGAGGGCGCTGCGGCGCGTGGTGGAGGCCCGCATATATCCGGGGCCCGCCAGTCGCAACATGGCCGCCAGCCCTTTAGTACGGCTTGCTTTATTCCTGTACTGTTTGTCGTATATTCATTAAAGTTAGTGTTTTGTTATGCCTGAGTACACTACATACAATTGCACCTTCCTCGCCTCCTCGAAGAACTCAACAGAGTCGTACAAAGAGAGGCCAGACGAGAATATTGCACAAAGAGGGGACAGGCATTGAGAATAAGAAAGCAAGAATAAATTGACAAGACACGGTGAAAGGAGTAAAAGTTCGAAAAATGGGGGGCAAAATTGGGTTACCTTGGAAGAAAAAAGGGGAAGTGTCGCGCTACTTGGCGGAAATTCGCGCTGAAAACTCGATCGTGTACCGGCGTAGACACGTTTCTGGGCTCGTTTTGAGACGTCCCGACGTGCGTCGTTGCCACGGGCCACGGACACGGTGGGTTACGTCGACGTCGGGCACACATGCGAGTGCGGATGAAGTTCCAAGTGCAACGTGTAACTACGCCCCCTGCCATGCGGAGAATCTCAAGCAGAGGCTACGTTGATATGCAGATGCCTGGTTACGATGTAGATGCCTCTGCACACGCGAGGCCGTAAATAATTTTAGTTTAGTAGTTTTTCCACCGGGGAAAAAAAAACTCGATTTTACGGTGCGCGTTTAATCTTTCCTTAAGGGATCTCCTTACTTTGACGGCCTGAGTAGGAGCGCGATATTTGGGATTTTTTTTTAAGAAAATTCCTCAATTTATATTAATTGAAAACTTTATGCCTATATTATACATATTTAGGCAACATTTTATAAAAATTTTACACGCTGCCATTTTTTTATTACTTTTCAGTATTTCTTATTTAATCTAGTTCAGACGATAGCCACACTCGTACAGATTACACAAATTTTTAAATGTTCTATTTCAGACAATTACAAGGGCTGATTTTATTCTAACCATGCGCATATGATTTTTGTAAGCCGCTCTATTTGAATCACTATAACTCCTATTTTTGTATACAAATTTTCTTTCATATTCTTTAAAGATTGACAAATAAAGCCACGAAGCTGCACGTGAATATATTTAATGGTTTTGTTTTAAAAAAGTTCGCATTATTTTTCGTTCGTTAACGTAGGGAGACTTAAACGCTTGACGAAAGGGTGGAGAACAGATAAGGAATCGTTAATCGATCGGAGGCACGTGAGGGGCGAGAATCGAGAAACATCGAGGATCCTTTACGTGCTCCTTATTGATTCCTCCAGTGGGTACGTCGCGAAATGAATTTTCTGATCTACGAGATTTACGAGACCATCAGGCGCGCTTATCCCGCCGCCAGCTCCCGTGACGGGCTGAATTTCCGTTGGCAGGAACGTTACGTTATAGAGATCGCGTTCCTGGGACGGGGATTCGTCAGCAGCCGTGAGCTGTTCGCTTTATTGGGAAACGGCGTCGCGCCGGTACGACGCGAAACGACGCGGTAGACGTCGTAAACGACGATACGGATAAATCGCGGCGAACACGGGGCTCTTGGGTGCGTTTCGAATGGATTCGTTTAAGGTGTCTCGGGACGAACACGTCGGCTGACGGTTGCTCGAGGGGCGCGCGAGGCGTAATTCAGCCTGCCACTGGGTTACCAGGATTGATTGCACGCGATCGATTCGCGACTACCCAGCTTAAGCGCGTGCTCTGTTTCTCGAATGCAACTTTAAAGGCCTTTTCACGCGGTACGCGCGCACGTGACAGAGGCAGCAGCTGTTTAAAACAAGATAGAAGGGAGTGGAAAGTGTGGGAAGCATTTGTATCCTTTTCCACTCTCTGCAAACTGTCGAAATACTCAAAATACCAGCCGCGACCGACGGTAGCCACAAAAATATAAATGGCGAAACATTGCTTTAATGTAAACAGCAGGTCATTAAATGAGTTTCATCCCCGTTAATCCCAGGTCTTCATAATTCTGCCCTACTTCAATTTCATTCACTTCGAACTGCAGGGGCTCCACCGTACCGCGAAAGTAATTCATGCATCACTGTTCTCCGAGAAAGTTTCTCTGCAAATATTGTATTCTTGTAAAGTGTCCCAGTACCCCTTTACATCACCGTGCACACGAGCATACCGTCGCTGCATAGGTGCTCCGAAGAGCATGGAACTTGAAATTCCCCGGGTGGCACGGTGTAATTACCCTTACGCAACGTAATTATCCTAGAAACTTCGGTCGCATTATTCTGCACGCTCGGCGCCCCGACGCGAGCGGAGACAAGTTGCGTTGGAAGGATTTCGACCAACTGCATTTCGAGCGTGTAATATGTTTGCTCATGCGTTAACAACACACCGATACAATATTGTGAAGGATAGATAATAGGACCGCGCGCGCTGAAATTTTCTCCAGCAAAATTCCCTCCGAAACCGAGGTCCAATTATTCGAATACGCATCGTCGCGTGCGTTCAATTTCTTACTATTCGCCACCGACGAAGCACGCCGCCGTTACCGGCGAAAAATGTCCTCTATACGCGTGACGATCGATTAATCTGAAGTTAGTTATGCCTCCGTTTGGGTCTCTTTTATGCGAAATTTTCCGGTGCCATCGTCGCCGCGAGCTCGCCGATCGTGTATTATACAACTACGACAAGAAAGGAACAAATAGTGGGCGAATGAAGCGTGGATTTTATATCTTTAGCAAATATCCGTCACGGGGAAATTTACAGAACAATTTTAAGTACATAGTAGCGTAATATTTGCAGCGCGAATGTATCGCGTCGCAGCGAATCGAATTAATTTCACCGTAATTGACAAAGCCAGGATTGTCGAGGACCATTCGTTCTGTAACCGTTGTTTGTAAAATAATAATGGCAGAGAGACAATGGCAAGAGAAAATAATTTCTGTTTTATCACCGAGGAGTCCTAATGGGGGTGTTGAATATGCAGAATAAACTTAATTGACACCGACAAACTGCTTCGACAATAAATTCCGTCAAGCATGATCACTATTCTTTTATGCCAATTTGTCTCTTTGTGCGATATCCTATGCATGCATTATGAGCAGACAGCGATTGAATGCACTAGGTATTATCAGAAATTCAACGGCACCCATTGTCGCTGCTCGTCCTGTTCGACGTTTTATGAAAGAGGCCGAGTAATGAAACAGCTGCCCAAAAATTTGCGTAATTAACGCGGCGCCTGTATTATCTGTTGCGATCCGTGGATCGTCGTAAAAAATGTTCACGTGCACGCGAAGCTGTTGAAAATGCTGTTCAGTTGCACGTAAAAATAACAATTTCCGCCGGCCTCGATGGCCCGCGGTAATTGGCACTTCATCGAAATTTCCAATTTCCAACAAATAACGAACTTCATAAATATACAGCAAGTTTGTCAACGGGGCGGGAATTTTCCATCAGCCAGCCAATTATTTCTATCAGCATTTTTGGTAAAAATCGCAAAGCTATTACAGTGAACATTTTCAAACGTATTTTAATTTCGAAATCAATGAAACTATAAATTCTCCAAAAATTGAATTCTTTCTTTTAAATGAAGGGACTGCCGAACATTCCACACATTTTCATGATAACTGTCTGTATTTACCTTGATATCTCGTCTTCTAAAATAGGCACAGATGACGGGAATTAATTAAGGCGACAAAAAACCACAAAATGACACAAAGGGGGTTCGATATTTCACTGACTTCGTGATGAGAGAGCATGACGGACCCCTTCAGTTGATGCTGGTACACATTTAAACGGCCGACAAAAATCCCACTCTTGCTCGCGACAAACGTATGTTATTGGTTATCGCTACCTGACAGCCGGGAGGTGTTGTAGGATCAACCAATGAACAGTGAAGATTGAAGTGGCACGATTATTTCATTATCAGGTAACGTGCTTTACGTCCTCTCGCCAGACCAGACAACCGACGGTTTACTATCCGGTCCCAGTAACTATGTACTAGCTTTTATGATCGTGACACCAGATCCAAGCTGACGACTTCGCCGTTCTCGTTTCTACGTCATGCATCACCGTTTCAACACGATAGTTCCAGGAAACGACGAAACGCTCTTAACTGTGTTTAATAGGTCGTTCTCTGGTAAGAAGAGACTCGTGAAACTATAGAACGGATCGAGTAGAATTGGTGACATTGAACGCAAGTAACTGGGAGTGTGGACGTAAAGTATTTCTAAAATATTGTTCGATTAATTCCTGAATTCTGTTCCTTTTTCATTCGTACTGATTACTGTGATGATCTTTGTAGCTCGCTTGACAGGTTGGGGTTTTTCGAAGAGGTTGGAAAGAAATCTCACTAACCTTGTTATTGTATAATAAATTATGTTCCAAGTAAGAAATTATCGCAAGCAAAGGCAGGAATATAAAGGCTTGGCGCGACCAATGTTAGCATAAGCTGCCGAATTTAACGGAATACGGTTACTCAATGCTTCGAAATCCTCCCTCAGACGGGTATAGATAATTCATAGACGAGTGCGTCCCGTTATCGCGTCGATTCAACCGTAGGAAAGGAAAATAATGAAGCTGGAAGAAAAGGGGTGCGGGCGACAATAGACTAGCGGAGAAAAGAGAAAGTTATAATGGGGTGAAAGGGAGGAAGGGAGGGAGCCACAATGAGAAGGCAGAGAAAAGGAAAAACCGCGACGGAATAGCCGGAAACAGCGAGACGCGTTCCAATAGAGCGAATATCTTGAAACTAATTCCTCGATCCGTCTTCGCCTCGAAATACCGATGAACGGTTGAACGAACGGACCGATAGGATCCAGCGAGACAGAAAAATGATCGTATCAATAATTACACGATCATTTTATCTATAACTCGCACAGCCGAATCGCGTCGTGGGACGCGACTGGTTCGAAAACCGATCGAACGGTCGACTTAATAAAAGAAACACGTCGAATACATGTCCGTGGAAACGTGGCCTGAAATCTGTAGAGTGATTGGGATTTTGTACAATATGAGATGAAGCTCATTCAGGAGGACTGAAAAATGGAGTGAAAAATTGGGTCATATAATCGGTGGAGAAATTGTAATGGTTTATAAGACTCAGGTGATTCGTGAAGCTTGACTTGCAATTAATTCTCAAGCCGATTCATTTCACTCGAATTTCTGTATCAGGATTTCGCTCGAGATCGCAGTTCCAGCCCCGAGAAAAGGAGCATTGTCTCTTGAAAATAGATGACCCGAATAACCATGGTAAATGGGTGGTTCGTGCACTTCTCGCGGGAACGGATAAAACAAACGAACGTTTAGTTAAGTACGCGTTCGCGAGCCACGAATTATACGGGCCGGAGTTCCATCAGTCAACGGCGAAGGGCAAGAAACCAAAGTGGAAAAAGGCTAGGCACGTCCAAGGTCCTGACGCGCGACGAATGAACATAGTTCTTGTCGGTCGGTGTACCAAGAACGGAGAAACGAGCGTGGGAGAAAGCTCATGGGGGACCAGAAGAAGCGGCGGAGGACAAAGAAGGAGCGGGGGGAGGGGGGCAAGAAGGAGAAACAATTGCTCTGGGACGCCTGACCGTCGAGAGATAAAAAATTCCGAGATCAACCCTCGACGAGGTCCTTCGTTCTGCCTCGAATATCCTTTACGTATGGGCCCTTGCGGATAGGGAAGTTCCCCGTGTATCGCGGCCAAGTCTTTAAATATTCAAATGAAACTTCCGGCAGCACCTGCTATATACGGGATATCGCCCGTTTACGAAGTCCTCTATCCTCGACGAGAGTCTCGGTCCTGCGAGACGGCCGGTGTTTTTCCAGCCGGGCGTAGAAAGTTTCGTAACTTCTTCTCCCGCGGACGGGCGAAATATGTTGTTTCAACGGGTTCGAGCCGTCACGAGACGGACGAATCTCTGTTAATAATAAATACCTTCCTCCCGAGATTAGACCGCGGTGTAATGAACTTACGGCCGAAGAGAAACGGGGCGATGCTTTTACTGTAATTATAGGATTCGATCACAGAACGGAAAACAGACTGACGAATTCATGAACTCTCCGACTTCGTGTCACCACTGCGGCAGCGAATTTATTTCATATTAATGCCGGCACTCTGTTCGGAGGTAGTGCGGGCACAAAAGGAAATATAGAATGTGGAAACGTAGCTGGAAAGTGGGATTAGAATTAGGTATTCCTGGCGAATCGTGAAACGGTTTTCTCGCGACAGAAGCACCGCGTGCACGCAACAGCGGGAACATTGATAAGAATGGGGAGGAGAAAAAAGTGTGTCGAAAAACAAGTTTACTGTCGTTGCATCCGCCGCATTCGGTGCGACCGTCGTGTGCACGCTCGCTGAGTAAATAGAGCCGTCGTTAACGACGGGAATGTCGTGCCTTTAAAAATGCCAATGCGCTCGACCTAATTCTCTTCTTATTCACCGCAAACCCGTTGTTTCCCACTTTAATTAGAACCGTTTGAGCCTGCGAATGACATCGGCGAGATTAACGGTGCATTCTATTTCCGATGCGCCGTATCACTGTCTACAATACGGACATTAGGATAATTGCTGCATCCGCCCATTATGTTATACAGTGCACGGTTTGTTTGCACTGTTCTCACCTGTTCAATGGCTGCGTTCTATCAACGGAGTTCCGATTCACGTCAGTCGATAGCAATTTGCCTGACTAAAACCGAAAGACGAATGCTACTGCTCTACTACTGACAGGAGAGACGTATCAGTAGATCAGGTCAGACAATAGTCAGACACGCGCAACTGCAGTTCGCAACGCGGTAATTTTGGTATTGCGAATGTCAAAGACTCTGGAATTTCAACATCTTTGCTGGATTTGAATATCGGTTCCAAGGAATTTTCATGAATAAATCACGAGACAAAATATTTTCCCTTATTCCTTCAGTCGTCTTGTTTTCGCGGAGAGGAGAAAATATGATGACAAATTACCACTGCGTAATCGATATACGTTTCCTGAATACCGCGAGTATATCACAGGCAAGTTTGGACGGTGCACGGACGGCTGCACCTGCAAAACCGAAGCGCATCCGCTTTATTCCGCTCGACGAATTCATTTCGGTTTAAATTCTAGTTACATCGAGGCACCCGATGCCCGCTCGGCGGAGCCATTAATTTCTCGATTAAAGAACTGACGAACTTCCGGGCGATGGAGGAGAAGAGGGAATCGAAACAATGTCACAGGGACAAGGGAGAGATATTGGGAGAAGGAAGCCAGGGCGAACGAAGGGAGACAGACAGGAAACCAGTCGAGTTCCTCCGCGATGGTATTTGCATACACTCGCGCGTATAGATAGAGCCAGTGCATTCTGGGGAACATAAATTGTCCCGTGCGTGACGGATGCGGTAGAAAGAAAGAAAGTACAGTAAAACTACGAATGGAAACGAGAAAGAGAGAGGGAGAGAGTATGAAAGATGAAAGCACGAATGGCGAACGGTAGAAATAATACACGGATAGATAATGTTCGATGGTAATAGATGGAGACAGAGGGGTAGTTGAACGGGAGTGGAGGTTGAAAGTTCGAGTAAAAAAGCACACAAGGCAAAGATATGAAAAGCAAGAAAGGTAGAGAGAAATACGATTAGAAAAAAAAGGGGGCAGCAGAAGGAGGAAGTAGGGGTTGGATAAAGTCGAAGAAATAAAGAAAAATCAGTATCAAAGAATTTCGCTCTCTTGGTCCGGCCTTTGGCCTTCGTCCTTCCGTCCTTCGACTATCCTAGTTAACATATCAAAGAGCCTGCACCGATATTTAAATTTATTCCACCTTCTACCTCCCATTTACGTATATAGCCGCCTGTCGATGCTCTTACGTATCGAGAGCATGGTACAAGCATCTATGGCTGGCTAGTATATTCATGGGACGGTGGGAGGGACCTCCGAGCTTTTCATGAAGACTCCACCGACTTCGCCGTGTTTCGGGGAGGCGAAAGCTCGTTTCTCTCTACCGGAATCCACCCTCCCTTTCAGCCCCATAGCCCCACGTGTATGAGCACGCGAGCGTGTGTAGATCGGCCGAAACGGACCAGGTGGATTTTCCATTGTCCTCGAGTGTATGATAGATTGGTTGGAAACGAGGGCAAGTGTTCGATCCCGTCCATTCTTTCCTTTTTCACCTCGGGATAAAGTGCTTTACAACATCTTCCAAACACTTCTAACTCCCGGGGTAACCCCTCCCCTTGCCCCTTCTCTGCGCGCGTTTACTTGGCTGACGTACGAATACAAAACGACGTTCCGCGCTCGCTAGCGAAAAGATACAGGTTTTCGGCATCGGTGATTCGGAAATGTAAGCTTTCCGTCTGCCTATTGATGTCGGGTTTCATTCAAAAGAAAATAACGCTATCGGTTATATTACTGAATCTCAATTCAGCCTGTCCCGCACTTTCTACCCATCGAAACTTCGTTTATAGATTAAACCACGGGCGATCCCGCGTGCCCGGAATTTAATAAACGCGAAGCCAGAGGGGAATGTGAAAAAGCCAGCAATTACACAACATCGTTCCGCACTCGTCCTTAAATTACATTACCCGAAACGTCTTGTAGCAGGAACTTTCCCTTTAACGGTGCGGTCGAGATCCTTCTCGGCTCTCTACTCTCGACGTAAAATATTTTCAAGCAGCATTCACGGGACGTGAAAGTGGATACAAACGAAAATTGAATACGTGTGAAAGCGCGGCGAACCTTCGTATTTACGGGGAACGGAAAAATTGCATTTCGGCCGGTCGTCAATTACCATGGAACTTCCCCTGGAGAGATGCTAAAAGCTTCGTGGCTCCATGGAAACGTAACGAAATAAAGGCGAATAATTAACGCGTGGGGGTGGAGGGGGAGTGACGTTAACTGGGTTCGTACGCGCGAAAAAACGAGGTTGTATCGTTTACGGGGAGGGTGGGAGGTTAGCGTTGTTACATCATTTTTAACGCCCACTACAGCGACTTCCTTCAGGGGCCGTTGCTGCGCACCGGAAGTAAACGACCGGCAACGGGAGGAATTTACTGCGCCATTAAATGTCGCGCGCAATGCGGACCGACCAATAACGCTTACGGTACAGGCCATCGCGTTTTCCGCCGTGGAACTTCAAAAATATTCCGAGTCCTCTGCCCGCGAACCTGACGCTTCGAGATAAAGTTTGCGCGCGCGAGAGCATGCCCTCGATATCTCTAAAAGGATTGAGCTGAGATATAAAAAATTGCGTGCTGCTTAAAAGCGCACTTGGAAAACTATAGCGGAGCCCCCTGTAAGAAATTTTTCAGCCGGTTTCTTTGCTTTTGTTTCGGAAACTTCTATCCTTCTATCCTAATGGACCGTTGAGAATTAAATGCAGGCATCCAGTGACGCCAGTTGATGGAGTACTTTGTCGTAATGAGGATTATTTATCTTTAAGGGTCTTATGGCGATTGATGTTAGTTTGATGGACGGAGGCACCACTGGTTAGTGTAAGGTTTTTATGAGACTTGTATAAGAGTTGGTAATATAATCAGCAGTGAAGGGTAATAAAATCTGACGGTGAATAGCAGAGTTTTAAGTTTATTTTAGTTGTCTTTGCAGGTGGCGCAAGGAACAATACTGTCGTCGACAATTAACGATATCGTAGCAATTAGTAAACTGAAATAGTCATCGCATAATCTGACTACACGATTCGCTGAATTTATAACTTATTAAAAGTCTTGATTCGGCCTATCGGCATCAAGAGAGGATTCTTAAATCAGTGCAACCGTGTGCTATATTACCCTCTGCTTCATTTCAACGTTTTTTAGTATTCTGGAAACTCAGAGGAGTAGCTTACAGAAGGCATTATTAAAGAAAACATTTATCAATAATTTCCGGGCACCCTCTTCAAAGGAAAGCAGTTCCCGTGCAACTTTCACCCTTCGAAAGTAAGGGAGGCAATGGGACATCTGGTCTAACCAAGGAGAACTTCGCAGGAAGGAAGTTCGTAGCAAACCTCGTCACCTAATATTTGAATTATAAATAATACCTCACTAATTAAATGAAGAAACCGGCAATCGAAGTATCATACTTCAAAGCTTGTACCTTAATTAACAAATCCACGAATTTTTAAAACCCCCTGAGGCTACGAAAAAATGTGGAGTCCCAAAGTTTGTGAACTGCCGGCGTTCGTACCATAAAACCAGACCCCGATCGCTGCGCTCGACAGTTCCAGTGCTGGTCGATCAGTTAATTGTAGGGCGTAAAAAGTTAAAGAGCAATGTAACGGGTGACGAGCACGGAACGGAGGGTTGGGCAGGGGGGTTGCGCAACTTATCGAGTTTCCCGGTAATTAAGTTGAAAATAGCTTTCATTCGGCGAGCTCGATGCCTCGGCTTGACGTTTGGCCAGAGTGAACGCGACCGGATGACTAATTCCTCCGATTCCCCTGACGCGTCGGACAAATTGTGAGCGGGGATTTAAAATGTCCGGCGTTTCGCGGAGCCGAGCAAACGTCGCGCTTCACGGCTCTCGATCAATATCGGAGGAAAACAATCATTCGTCGCGCTCCGGCCCGACAGGTTTTTACACCTGTTCGCCGCGTGCAGCGGAAAATCTACGACAGGCAAATTTGTTGACCAGCCCGGGCACGGCGATGAATTCATTATTCGATTTACCTTTGCCAAATACAACGACGAACGAACGTAGGGAAGGAATAGTGGCTATTAACGAGCGATGATAACGAGCCGCATTTTTCCTATCCCTTCCTTTCCCATCTAACCCGCGAGAATTCAATTGCAGAGCATGGGTTTGTTGGTAATTAAAAGAACAGCACGGTTGATAAGGAAGTTCGCGCGAATACTGAGAGATCCGAAGGAGCCTCTACGGGAGCGCGTGGGAAATCTGCAATCGAGGAAACGGAAACTGTGAAGGATATGACAGGGATACGCGCGAATGGGTCACACCCCCGAGGAAATGGAAGGAATTTTACATCGTCGATGTAAATGCCGATGGGACTGTGGCGTTCGGAACTGGCGGGCGTACAAAAGCTGTCTGTTCGGCGGCGACATGGCTTTACGTGCTTTGAATCAAACGGTGTCAAAGTAGTGATTCCTGGACGAAGTGAAGGGCGAAGGGCGAAGGTGTTTGGACATGGTCAAAGCACACTTTCGAGTTAGAAGTTCCACGTACCTATCAACGAATTCTACTACTTCTCGGAATCTCGGGATTCTAGCGCAGTGAAATGGCACGCTCGCTAACGCGACAGACGTGCGCATGTAAAAAATGGAAGTACGACCGCATACCGCGTTTGAACAGTGACGTACGTACATGTTCCACGTGACATAGCTTGTACTTCCTGGGCTGCAGTAGCTCGTACGGGAATATTACGTTGTCGCTAGTCTGACGTACGTCACAAAGGGCTCGTTTGGCTCCAACCCTACGGCAGGATTACTTATCATCGCCTCGGCCTCGAACCCCTCCTCACTCAAGACACGCACGACTTCGCAGTGCAACTCGGCGGCTGAACTATCGTCTCAAGCTCGCTATTAACTCCTTTGCCTCGAAAGACCGAGTATGTACACCGCTCGAGTATGTGACGTCTGTTTGGAGAGGACGGGTGGTGTACGTCCAAGAAACCATAAGGGAACGTTGTCACGCACGCGAGCTACGGAATCTGAGTATTATCACGGGTCGCCTGAGCTTCACGTTTCACGTGGCGCAGCGAGATAATTATGGGAGTATTCGGCATAATTTCCTTACGGGGAAGGGAATCTCTCCGGGACCTATTTGCCTCCCGTTGGCAATTAAATTTAAGCCCGTCTCAGGCATCCTCCACGCTAGTAAAACGGCGTCAATGTCTCTTAGGCGCTCCAATTAGGTACAATATTAACTAAAAGATACACTCGCTACAAATATATTGACACTTCCTGAAGCCATCATTTCCGGCCGTACCTAAAATCGCAGACTGGCATCAATTTATGATGAAATCACGCTCGACAAATATAATAATTCACACCGAAGTGATTTCCCATCACGACGTGGAAATCAAATTCTCATCGAAATCTATCCCCAGGCAGCAGACACATAAATCCAGCCGTCAGTCGATCCTAGTGGGATCCACTAATACTTTAAAGCCCGGCTAATTTGAGCCTCTCGGCGCCGTCGAAGAGGATCCCGCCCCGGGGCGATGAGAAATAAAACGGACCCGGCCATTATTATAACTCCCCCCGTCGCGACAGATCGGTCCGCGATGAATTTCGCCTTAATATCGCGACAAAGCGACGACGCGTCGCATCCACCCCCTGGACGGCGTTAAACGTAGATTAGACCGGCGCCCCTGCGTAACGCGTGATAAAGTGAAAATATCCGCGGCGGGGAGAGGATTGGTCCCCATCAGGCAGCCACGGGGATAAGGAAAGAGGGGCCATTTTTCAGAGGGCGCCTCCTTATCTGCGCCACGGAACGGCGACACCGTGTAATACCGCGGCAGCGGCTTCTACGCGTTCATAAGATATTCATAAGACCGCCGCCCGTCTCGATTCCCGCTGCCGACAAAGAGCAGACCAACGACTATCCTGATGGCCGTATAAAGAACCCCGAGGCGCAACGGCGAGACGCGCGGAAAAACGCTGCTACGAGCTACCACCGCCCTCGAGTTACCGTCGCGAGAAGTTTTCGATGCATATTACCCCCGAAGCTGAATTATCTCTAACAAACTGGCTCGCCTCGATTTACAGTCGCTTACATCCACCCGAACAATTTCCTCTTATTCGCTTGTGTTTCTATAAATTCCTGTCTGATGCTTTATCCCCGGTCCGCTGATCCCGCGAATTGCGAAATTTTATTTACACCAGTGTTTGGCGAGAGCGGCTCTCGATATGAAATTTGTTTTTCACGTTGCTGAGAGCAGGGATAACGAGTGGGGGGTGAAACGCGAGTTGGAAGTTTGAAGGCATTAAAAGTGAAACGAGATTCGAACGGTTTGGGAAATATTGGTGGAAATTTTTACGGGTCGGCTGAAACTGACGGTGACTGGCGCTTGTTGAGAATAATTTTTAATTAAGGGTGCCGCGTGCCTCCCCTGGAAGCTTCACTTTAATTATGCCGGTATCGCTTTGTCCTGCCGAGCAATTCGATGCTTTTAATTGCAACGAGTGGGATTTATAATTAGGGATTGTTGAAACAGTGCTAACCCTCGGGCCTTCCCGCTTCGTCGCTTGCGAGCTGTCGACGTGTTTCTTTCTCTCAAATCCGATATCCAACTGTTAAGTATCCACGATCCCATCCGGAATCATAAATTCCACGAGACACCGCAGCTATCCCGCGAAAAACGAGAGTAAAGGGAAAACTGAGGAGAGAGTTCTGAGAATGCCTGCCAGCCAGTTAACGGCAGTGCGGTAGAATTCGCGCACGCGGGAGAGAGGGACAGTGGGGTCACGGGGGCGAAGAGAGACAAAGGCCCAGGCGAACGACTGAGGGCCACGCTGTAAATTTCGCCCACGCTCCTGGTAGGTGGTTTAATGCAGATTTAGATAGGTCGGCCGGGCGCGCATGCGGCTTTTAGGTCTTAGAGACTTAGCCTAATTAATTTATAGACTGCGCCCTTATCTGTTGCTGCCGACGTCGTTGCCTGCTGCATCCTGCTGTACAACACCCAGCTATACACATCCAGGTCGGAGGTACCTGCGAGTTGCCTTAAGTGCCGTGAGAGGAGCGCCAGGAGAGTTACCTTGGTGCCTCGGTGATAACACCTTGCCCAGAAAGGCCGATGGTTCTCGCGGTTTTGCTCGAGAAAACGTATCGCCTGGATATTGGCACGATCAAACGGATCGTGGTTGCAAATACGTTTGCTGAGGTTTCTTTTTAATACAGGAAACTGAGTTCGCACGCAGCCTTTCTACGATAGCAGTACCAACACTCGTCGAAGGATTACTTCAAGCTACGATAGAGTGAGTAGTCTGAAGTAGGCGATGATTTGATGTAGCAAAGTTAGGGAATGGGGATTCCCGACAGGGAGTGATTATTGAATGCGCTACTGAGAGTATGGAGCATTCAGCTGACTCGCTTCTCAGGTTTCCTTGAGATTAACCAGCTATCTAGACACAGACGTTCATTGGTAAACCAAAGATGTAGGTCAAGTGTTCAACTTGTCTTGTAAGGAAGTGGTGTATCGGCTTGGAAAGTAGTACTCGTTTTTCTTAAACGTGAATCACATCCTCCACGGAAGATAGAAGCCAGAACACTCCAACTACCATCTCAGAGGTTCCATGAAACCAGCTATCACTATGGGAACCCGAAATATAATTAAACCCGTAATTCACCGATGGAAGTCACTCTAGAATATATTACGCGCACATTTCCAATCACATCAACTACTACCGCGTCGATCTCGCGCATCTCACCCAATATTCCCTGATCGTTGTCGACGCCGCGGAAGTCGGTGGACCGTGTACGATGAAGCTCGTTAGATCATCCGATTCCTCTGAACGTTAATAACGTCGCCCGAGTAAACACGCGTGCACGAGTCAGTTTATCGCCGGTACATCGCGCCGCGAACGACTAGCACAGCGGTGTCGTCGCTGTAATTGTGCCTCTCGTCGACGGATTGCCAGGAGGAAGACGGGGAAGGTAAATGGAGGGAAGGGATTCGAACAGCGCCGGTCCTACGGGCAATCGAATTTTCCTGGGGAATCTTCGCGACGGTGGATAGACTGGCTCCAAGCGTCGCCCGTTCAAAGGCCTCAACACACAGAAGCAGAGGTGGGTGAAGTCGTAGCTGTGTCACCCCTGCAATTGGGTTTTTAATTGGTGAGAAGGCCTGCTTCGACGTGACCCACTTAAACTTTCGCCTGGGTGTTTAAGCTCGAGGGGACGGCACTGATTCACCGAAGGGCTAAACGTTGGAATGTTTTCGGCGCTTGGAACTGTATTATTCTGAGTCACTCGGACCGCGAACCTCGTAAGACACAGAGACGGTCGGAACAGAAGTACCAAAAAATTGGTCGATGCCAGTAAAACTGATGGGAACCACTTTACGGATAATTTCGGTTTCGAGTCGAATTCCGCAAGGTCTGGGAATGGTAGCAATCTTGGTCGCTACGGTTTCGATCATGGATCCTCGATTTCCAGGCAGCGCGTGGCAAAGTGCTTGTGCATAGGAAGCAGTCGGCTCGGAAATAGGGTGCGGACCGTCGCCGTAGCGTTGCGGCTACGCTACCAGATAGCGTTGCATATTTCATGGTGCACTGTAACGTAATGTACGCCCCGCATGGGAAATCCTAACGCGGCCACGATGCCCAGCTTCCATTGCCGAGCCTTGTAACCTAATCCCTTGTCCCGTGGAAAATGTTGTTGGGGGTCTGATGTGTCTTACACCTTGACACGCCTCATTCTTCCTTCCTCTTACATTGAAAAATCCTCAACATGATTAATTACTAACACAGTACAGTATCCAACCACTAGAAATTTCAGACTCTTGGAGGCAACAGAGATCAATTAATTAAAGGAATGATACGTTAAACACTTCAGCCTCGAAAAAGATAAAAAATATATGAACATGTTCAAAGTATCAAGTGTCTTCACATGAAAAGGGCCAAACGCTGCTTTAAACTCGACCACTGCGACGAATAACCTTGCTACAACGATTCAACGTTCCGCGTCTGACTAATAACGGGCGATACTACTGCGCGCCTCGTGTCGCGAGTTTCGCGAGCTCTCTCGACAGATCTTCCCGCCACTTTTTTCCCTCACTCTGGCCGTTCAATCAAGCACAGAAACTTTCCGTCTCGGATTTTTCCCTGTCCCGGGAATGAAGAAAAGTTTCGCGAACCTGGAGCGGGTGCCATTAAAGGGGCACTAATTCAGCGACTCGAAACTTAGCGCTCCGCGGACAAAGACCGCCCCCTGCCACATCCGCCAGACGTGGACGGAAACTTTTCAGAAATCCATTACCGTTCCCTTTCCTCTGCGGATCCATCGTTACAATTTGATATCGCGGCGAAAGGCGATCCCCGGGGACGCGGTGACGTCGATTCCCAGTGTGCATCCTCCGGGCGACTTCGGCTCGCCGAGTCTCTGGGAACCGCTTCTAAAGAGGATACAAGATCACATTCAATCGGTGAGATTAAACGCGAGCACGCTCGCCCTGTAAATTCAACCGCCTCGCCCTGTTCGGCTGCGAAGCAACTATCGTCCGTCGCGGGGATCGAAGGCAGAATGCGAAAGGCCGTTGCGTACGGAAATTGGATCTCGCCAGATTCTCCGGTAAAAGGGTCTGCCTGCCTAAAGGAATCCAACTGATTTCCACCGCATACCTTCGCGAAACCTTCCCGCCCTTGTCGAACCTGGCGACTGGTCGGATAAACGCGCAAAAATGGGGTTCCCCGGCGTCCGAGAGAAAAATAAGGGACAAGAATGCGTTGTGTATTGAACGGCTCTCGGCGGGGAGCTCGTTCGAGATATTTCACCGTTCCTACGAAACAGAGAATATGCTGGCGCGTTATATGGAAGCTGTAAGCGTAGTTATTGGATGATGGAAGTTGACTCGAAGATGGTTTGGGCTACTGCGGTCTGCAGAATTTAGAAGCTCTAAGTTACAATTATGAAGGTACAGATTTAAATTTCAAGGGATGATTATGAATGAGGATCGTTTCGGAGGTAGAGATGGATATTAAAATATTACAACGATCGATTTTTTTTTATTAGAACTAGGACTTCAATTTCAATTTTAATTCCAAAGATTAAGTTACCGCACAGGAAAACTGATCTGCATTAGCGCTGAGGCGAGCACGCGCGTTCCGTCGATTGTAACTCGGATCCTCAAGACCGTAACTCTCGTTTATTTATCGCCATGAATTCCGAACGAGGACGCCGCGGGCGCGGCAAAATTCATCCCCGGACAATGAATTTTTGAAATTCAATTCGCGTTAATAGGTGCCGCGTAATTTCGTTTCGGGGACCGCGTTACAAATGGACATTCGCGCGCGCTGGACCCGGTATTTTTCAGAAAATTCGCAATTAGAAGCGGTAACGAGTTCCCATTCCCCCTCACGACGCTGTCGTTCCGTTCTAATTATTATGATTATTACCGTTTTACGGCTCGAAAACGGTTTCCATCGGAACGTTCGTTAACGAACGTATCGGAAGTTCGAACGGTTACAACTTTTCGTTGGCCGTATAATTAAGTCCAGGACGCCGGTGTGCCTCATTTCTGAAATGAGTTTCAAGGAACAAGCAACGCTGCACGTAACGGGGACAGATGGGGAAACGAGGGCGGGACGCGTTGCTTTACGATGCACTACAATTTAAAATTGCATTCTCGACCCTTCGTCGAGCCCCTGACGCGATTTTGCCTTACGTCAGAATTCAAGCGCATGCAATATGCAAGTTTCCGAACAGAGATTTAGTAGTTCATTGTTTCGAGGCCGAAGATAATGTTCCTATGCATCCTTTCACGTTATAGCCAGTCCGCTCATTTTCCTCGCAATAACGTTATCGCGATCGCGAACTTCAAAGCCACTAGGAAAATGTGATCAAGTTTACGCTTCATTGAAACAGGATATATTAGTGGAGATAATGCAATTTCTACATTCGCGTTACTTTCACACCGACAGCTCTAAGCGCTGCCGTTCAAACTGTCACTTATATTTAAAACTACCCCGTCATTAAACAGTTGCACAGAGTGGATTGCGTGATAGAATAATGCAATACAATTGGACTCGGGTCTTCGATCCGTTCCGGGGGAGTCGCGCGTTAAACCAGCGCTGAAATTTCATCGCCGAACGTTCCCGAGTCTCTCGTCGCGGATGAATGAAATGGGAATGCGGGAGAGAGAGAGGCAGGAAAATTTTATTTTCCCCCGGAAATATCCGGTAAACTGCGCACGTCTGCAGGCCCCTTTCATTCGCGCGCGACCGATCCCGCGAGAGAAAACGCGCGCGTTCAATGTTACCTCCTCCGCGATACGCGTCGCGGCTCCAGAATTCGACAGCCCTTTCGACTATTTGTTTGCATCGTGCCGCTGGCAGAAACGGGACAGCCAGTCGATTTTATAAAGGCCTCGCGCCGCGGCGATCCTCCCTCCACTGGTCGTCCTTTCGTCCTACGCCACCCTCTCGCGTTTCTCGATGCGTCATTAAATTTATTTTCCCCGCGATGCCAGTGCTCGCGCACGGCCGAACGTCGTTTTCGCGAATAAACGGGCGACCGGGGGAATACCGGGCTTGCGATTTAAGCGCGAAAAATGATATTCCCGCATCGCCGTAAGTCAAGGTATCCGTGGGAAACGCGGGGCGTAATTTCGTCCGGTAAATCTGCGACGGTCGTAAATCGCTTTATGGAGAGACTACTGGCCGTTCTTCCGCGAAGGATCCCGCGATCCTGCGAAGGCAGCCTGATATACGGATACTTAATATACCGGATCTTACGACAAACTATACGTTCACGTCGATAGACACACGGCTCGTTATTAACTTGGATGAAAGGAGCTGCTTGCCAGGGGGGGGGGGTGGAATAAAGCCGTCTCGCCCGACCACCCCCTCCCAATATCTGATAACGATCGTTCGTTTAGTGACCGGCGGCGGCGGCCACTGCAGAGAAAATAAACCTTTCGTGCCGGTGGCGATCGCGTATGCAAATCCGGGCACGGCTGGTCGGGATTTGGCGAAAAGTGGACAGCGCCGGTGAGCGTGAATAAACGATGGATTTCGAAATGATTTTCCATACGTTTCGTAGGTGACGGGTTTTGGGATATTGGAAACGCGAGAAGTGTCGTTTTTTCGGGAAACTAGTTTTTCTAACCAGATTGCTATGCAACGGTTTGCCGGTTTTCGTCGGGCGAAGTTGAAAACGCGATTGAACAGTTTCGGGGTGCGCGCGATGTTGCGGGTTGAGAACCGTCGTCGCTTTTAAAGTTGAACGGGAAAGAGTGCCGCGTTACAGGTCGAGAGGCGAAAAGGCGCGGAGAAACAACTGGTAAAATATCAAAGGTCCCGGTGTCACGGGGCAATAAGTCGGCCAAGAAATTGCATTATCCTGGAGGAAGAGGAAGGGAGAGGCCCGGGGGTTGCCCTGTGCGCGACGCCATCCGAGCAGGATGGCGCAGCCTGGCGTATATGAAATTTCCATATCCGCGGCGAAAAGTGCCATTGCTTCGTCTTGGAGGATACGAGGGACGCGGAGAGAAAGGGAAACAGAAACGGGGTTGGTCGGGGAGTCGACGGTGTCGAGGGAGGTCCGACGAGGGGGTGGCGAAACATTTGCAATTCTCAGGGACTTTCGCGGAATGTCCGACGGGAAAAGGCAGCCAGCGCAACCTCTGCCGTATGAAATCTCCCTGGAGGTCGTGTATCAGACATGGATGCGAGGCGCAGCGCCGGTGCATTGCAGCTGCACCCGCTACTGCAGCCTTCGAAAGGGTAATAATCGCGAGACAGGGCGCGAGAGAAGGTTAAAGGGAGAGACAAAGAGGGTGGATACGCGAGCCTGCTAGCGGAGAAAGGGAAAAGGTGTGCACCGCCAATTCATCCTCCCTTCTCCCTCCGTCCAAGCCCGTGTGCTTCCTGTTTCTATTGTCGTGTATCAGGAGGTATGTTCATAAATATGAAGCACTTAGGGGAAGTGGTTGCGCGGATCGTATCTATCGATGGATCGCAGAAGCTCCGAGACATTTTCAACTGACACTCGTGTAAATTGTACCCTTCGAGGGATTAGCTTCGCGACCAGCTGGAGGGATAGGTTGTGACGAACGACCGGTGGACGGACTTTGATGGGGGTGCGACACGGTGACTGCTGAATCATTACTTACGCCGCAGAGGACGGTGAGGAATGACCGTATCGACTGTCTGCTTACCTGAAACAGAAAGAAGCAGACTACTGTAGTAAATTCGCGATTCGACATTCAGCTTCATCTAGTGGATCATTGCTGAACGTAGGTAGAATTAGAGTAGGTCGAAAAATCAAGATGCCATCGAAGCTAATTAATTAATGTGAAAAGTGCAAAAAATCATATCTGTATAATAAATGTAAATGTTGTTCTCAATGTCCTCAGTGAATCTGTGTATACAATATCGAGGGTGGTGTTTTAAATTCATAACCTACACGGTGTTGCTTAGTTTATCCTTTAGGTATAATTATTATCCTCACTTATATATTTATTACTGGTTATGTTTGTGTTCAGACACTGTAAATTACATTTGTCATTCTTTTTGTATACCATGGGGATTCCCGTTTAATTAATAATAATAATAATAATAATAACGATTAATATTCGCACGCGTGATCCGCTAATTGTTTTCGGTAAAATGGAGTGACTGTCAATTTCCGCCGATTAATAAGTCCGAATGCGGTTCGATCGTTAATAAACATTAACAGGGAGTAATTATTAATAAATATAGGTGGAGCTAATATTGAACACGATTGGAATCGAATGTTTAATAAGTTCTCGCAACAAACGCGGCATAATTCCGCGAGTTTAATTAATCGATACTCTAAAAGAGCGTCGACGAGTTGGTGATTGGGTACGAGAGTGATTATCGGGCGCCGTCTAAAATAGAATGTTAGTTATTATAATGTACCGGATTCTACCCAGGTAAAATGAGGAATACGTTATCCGAGTAGCTCCGAGACCCGTTAATTAGGAGCACGGTAATAAGGGATATTAAGATTTCATACGCCCTTAGGGGCGAGAGTGCCCTGAGAGACGACCATTAAGTTGCTCTGGCTGCTTTCGACGGCATCGTGGTCGCTGCTACAGCGCGTCTTTACGAAACGAAGTTACCAACTTTCGAACAAACAAGATTATCGTGCCCTCTGAACGAATCGGGGGAGCAAATACATGGAAAAGTCACGTTGGATGCCTCGATGGTTCCTCGATCGAGATGAAAACGCTTGGAATGAACTATTGAAGCAGTCAGAAGCGCCTGGTTACCACAAATTAGCATATCTCGATTAAAACAGTGTTTTCTGTTAAATAGGGGAAATGTGTCTAAAACGATCTCCTTAAGGGGTAATTCATATTCAAAATACAGATGCACATTATTTAAATAAAAGTAAAGTAGTTTTCATAAGTTAGTTTATCTACCTTATTATTAGCTTAGTTCAAATTTAGCTACCTGATCAATGACAATTTTTATTCGCATTTTTCTGATAATTCCTGGCGTATTATGGCTGACGTTGAAGTTTCGACCGGTTCGCCACGCAGGAATTAAGCGCACTTTCGCTCGAAAGCTTCTCGTTTCTTCATTCAGCCCGCGATTTTATTTTCCAGCCGCTTTATTACTAAACAAATGAACGGCGCTTCATTTTTCTCCCCGGTCTGGCTGTCGCGAATTTCGCGGACAATAAATGCGCCGATGGCCGGGGCGGAGAATGTAAATCGCGCCATGAAACTTTCACGGGATTAAACGACGCTTTGTATCGTTTTGCTCTCTGTCCGCGCGGCCATCGTAGTTCTTTTTTTTTTTAAACTGCGCATCGGCCCTCGTCTCTCATGATGCCACGCTCCCGCGGTACTCACCGTTTCAGGGTTCATTTAGCCGCTTCAGAAAGCGCGGCTTCCACGCGCGTCGCTGGAATTTTATAATCGACCATTACGATTCAAACGCGGGGGCCGGGAAAAACGCGGGATCCAGCTTTAAATTACGATACGGACGCTTTGCAATATACCCCTTGTGTTCTTGGAAATGTCGCGCGTTTAAATGCTGCTTTTAATTTGCGCAGTTTCAGGCCCGGCTTGGGTCGAGTTTCCCTCGCAATGAAATGACCAGCTGCAACGGCGAGCATTGGAAACTCGCGCGCATCATCAACTGAGAATCCAGGAATCAGTTGACTCCCAACTTGTAATTCAGCGCCTCAAAAACCGTCTATTCTAAGCTCGACCGTCATCGACGATGTTGGAGAAACGAACGTTAATGCGCGACAAAAACGTCTGCCGCGAATTCCCGGCGAACCGTCGACGACGTTCTTCGCGGGCGGCTGGTCCGTGTCGCCGAAAGTTCTCAATTTAACTTTCGGTACCGTCGCCTCGATTCAACTTTCCATCGGCGGAACGGTTCGTAACGAACGGGGGTTGCCGGGGGACGTGGAACGAGAACGGCAAGAAAGAACGACGGAAATGCGGACGGAAAATCCGTTTTCGCGCCTCGAGTTTGTTGCCGAAGAAGCGGAATTAAGTGCCGCAGGGCACGGGATAGAACGGACGGCTGATGCCGCGATTAAATACGTTAATTTAGCAGGGGAACCTTCGGGCTCTTTGTCGTCAAACGATCAAATCGTTTATGAAAGGTGACGGTCCGAAAATTATCGTATTACTGCACCTTAATTATAGATGCTGGGCCGGAGCGGCGAAAGGCGTAAGGGGCGGGGAGTAAGATACAAAGGAAGGAAGCTGGAATGTACGACGAAGTGGCAGAGAGAGAGAGAGAAAGAGAGAGAGAGAGGGATGATGATGATGGAGGGGAAGTACCCGCAGTGCTCGGTTAATTAGCAGGGAAATAATTTCTCGGCCATTAACCAAGCGACCGCTATGGCGAAGGAGGTGCGAGATCGTGGATTGTCTACGAGAAGACAATGGGCGGGTGTCGTTCACTCCGACATATGGGGAGTGAGGAAGGCAGAGAGGATGGACAATGACGATGCCCAGAGAGCCGGATCGATCTCTCTCGACTTGGTCCTGCTGATGCGTCTCGCTCCTTGCGACTCGACAGGTATTAATGCCGATGTCCGGTCGGCGCGTTCTTGTCACGCTGGACGTTCGACTTGTAATTGCACGGCTGAACGCATTCACGGATGCTTGGCTGGCTCGACGTGCCCGATAGGAGTTCGGGAGACAATTGTCTAGGTAGTTATTAATTTAATGGGCCTTTGAAATTATTTTATAAAAGGAAACATGCAAAAGCAAATAAAATGGAAAGCAAGTGTAATTAGTGAGCTGCCGTAGACTTCTGTGCAGCGAGTTTAGAGGACTGAATGGATTATGAAAAGGAATCGTAGAGGTCATTTGAGAAATTATGTATTCTATTAAGAGGATTCGACTTCACGTGTGAATAATGATACCTAAGTAAAAATATAAGCAGTAGTTTGTGCGGAGGGGTTGTGGTTCTGCCGCAAAACTTCGCATGGCGCCACAGTTCTGTGAAACTCTTGAATAGTAAAGATGAATTGGTGGAAGGAAAGCCGGAGGTTCGTCGTCGGCCTGCTTTATACGATTTTAAAATAACAAAGTTTCTGCGAGATAGAAGGACTCTTTTTTAAAAAGTATCTCCTTCAAGAAAGAAATTATGCATGGACCTTGGCTTCCACTCACTGCTCGTGCACTCGGATGCAATTTTCAGGATATCAGTAGCGAACTCCGTACTTTCTTCGGAGTGCACCTCACTCTACGATACTTAGAACTTACTTATGGCGGAGCGAACAATTATGAACTTCAGGAGTTCTTCTCGTATTCATTCGTGCGCACACAGGGTCAACTACTTGGAATTGACAAAACCTGGATAAACAATTATTCAAATATCATACGTAAATATTCTTCGCCCTAAATTCACGCCATCCTTGAATTTGTACACATATTCAATCTGCTGTACAAATTACAAGAGATAGTGGAATAACCAAGGCTTTTCAAGAAAGCACAAATTCTTATACCCCCGTGAACGTCGTTTCCCCGACGAAAATGTCGACCTTGTTAGTTCGCCGTAGCGAAAGAACTTTTGAAATCTCACGAGGAAGCAATTTCCAGAAAGTCCGAAAGACTAGTCCACCGATCCTTCTCTACCGTCCTGCGTCCCTGGCCGTTTGCTCTTGTTGTCTACTTGGATTCCCAGCTCTCGGGGACATACATTCGTGGGAATATTGGTGTCCACCGAGCCCTAATCCTGCCTTTTAAACGACGAATGATAGCTAAACCGGCGGCTAGCCATCGTCCTCCTAACACCCTCCGGTATCGCAGCTGCAACAGCAATCTACCGTTCGCTATAATAGCTATTTTCAGTATTTTTCCGACCGCGAACCCCTCCATTTCGTTTTTCCAGCGCGAAAATACAGATTGCGGGCTGGATACCTCTATCTTCAAAATCATCAACTGCGCAATATTTACTACCATTAATTAAAATCCCTCTGTGTCACGTCCAATAGGATATGTTTTCGTTTCCACCACCTCTTTCCCAGCAAGTGCAAATTTCATACTCGTGGGGTTCAGCCAAACAGCAATCCTCATGCATAAATATAAACAATTCAAAGGCGTGCTTTGAAATTCATGAGAGCACTCCCCATTGTGACCGCGGAACGCAATTCGTATTACCATTAAAATTTTTTTCATTATGTATCTTCTAGCGGTATCACTGTTACCCCCTATATTTCGCTTCTCCGCCCCCGTTAAACCAGCCTAACAGCTGATAGGTAGTTTCCCAAAAGTGGAGAAAAAACCGAGGGATAGTGAATTAAAGAAAGGGTTAGGCGTAAATGTACGAAGGAGTATTAGTGGCGAGTGCGTGGCTATTGAATTTCTCGCGAACGGTGTAACATTGCGCGAGTAGATTTTATATAAAAGAAGCACTCGTGTGCTCGAAATTACACGTCTCTTCGAAGATTCCCCTCGAAATACGTGCAACATGAATCGACCAGGACCTAAAACGAGACGTATTCACGTTGCAGCAAAACATCGAGGGGCCATACGTTCCCACCTCGTTCCTCCCTTTTTATTTTGTTTTTTATAGAATCGAGATTTGATCGAGACTCGAAAAATTAATAAGAGAAGCCTGGGATCGATACAAACAATCTGAGAAGCTTGAAACCTTCTCCCAAAGGTGAGGATCCAAAGATTTTCTGTCTGAGAAATTTCCTCGAAAATTAATTCAGCGAGTTCTGATTCTCTGTTGCTCAAAGGTAGCCCGCACAAACCACGGCGCAAACGCGAGCACGGACCAAACGCTTTCCAAATGTAACTTCATAAAGGAAACGCGGTGAAAAGTGAAAAATCCGTCGAGATTGCGCGCGCGAAAATAGAGAGCGGGCTGCACGAAGATCAATCGAGGAGAGGAGACAAGGGATGAAGACGGGGGCGTTTAATGGAAGCAGAAGTTCCGCCCCAGTTTCTAAAGAGCGGTGAATTTTTTAGGAAGTCGCGTAATTCCTGAAATACCTGGGTGCGTTTTACGGGTCGACGGACCAAGGAGAGCCGAGGAGAGCGCAATCGCGGGGCTCGTTTTCGGCACACTACTCAAAGAGCCGCTGAAGCTCTACGTTCGAATACGCCGGCGGAGAGGGGCCTTTCTCGCGGAATTATGCCCCACTGAAGACTTCGCGCGAAACGCGGCCTGTTCTACGCGTAGAGACGCTTGTGCATCGCTGTACAACTTCAAGAGATTTTGAGTAACGAGGTTTCCTGCATCGCCGCAACAGCGTTATCAATTCACCAAAATTGCAGTCCGCGAGACCTCGCGCGTAGGTTCGATGTACACCGAGTTGCGTTGGGCGCAAATTTAATTAGCGTCTATCATTACACGTGTTCGATAGCAATTATTGGTGAAACATGACCGGCCGAAGACTCGAATTCGGTTGAGAGGCAGAGATCGATCGACCGTTAACCATCGAATCCTGTGGCGGACCATCAAAGTCTTGCTATTGAAACTTTAGAAACTGTGGAACGAAACTTGTGAATCAGTTATTGTCGAACTTCGTAAGTCGAAGTTGCATACCGAATTTTGGATATTGAAATTCGACGGGTATCTTAAAGAAGCTTCCACTGGGAGTCGCGCCGTCCGAAAGCGAAATTTGCGGTAAGCACTCGCTCAGGCGCAGATAGCGGAATATAAAACACTAATTCCGCGGATGAACAGAAAAGCGGACAATCGTTGGGACTTTTGATATTCCTGACGTACTCTGTGATTCTATATCACTCTGCGGTTTTTGTTGCCTTCGCTGTCCCCCGTCTCCATCCAATAGCCATCGAGGCTGGACGTTTCAATCAGCGAAATGTAATGGATTTCGAAAATAACACACATGAAACTTTCAGGATAGAAATGGAAGAATGAAAGAATACCGCAAAAAATTGCCCATTAAATCCGCTTAATTCTCAAATTCTGTATTTTCAAAGTTGAAAAGCTATCAGAAATTAATCACGCGTTGACCTCGGCCGCGCTGAAAATTCGTGAAAACGCGGGTGGGAACTGGTTTCAAATACGGCGTGACAACATTGGTTGCATTTCCCCATTGAAACAGACTCAAATCCATTTTTATCTGGTCGCTGTTGACAACTCGGTCGATTGAAAAATTTCAGCTCAAAATTAAATGGCAAATAAATTCTATAGCTGCATCGGTATCGATATGTATACAGAATTGCATGACTACGGGAAATTAATACCATTGCAGACACATTAATCGTGACACGTTGCAGGGACTGCAGCTGCAGCTGCGATCACTGGGACAGTTCAGATACCGAGCTGAATCGGCCCGGTTCGTTGTAACATCGTACCTCGACTAGAACTAATCTTTTTCTACGGCAACGAGCCGTGAAAGGTGATCGCCCAACAAATTGAGGGAACAGCACGGAATTATATGGCGAAACATCGTTGCGTTGCTCGCGCGTTGCGCTGTAACAAGGCCTGCTGCTTACGAGGGCCACGTTTCCCCAACATCGGGATAATGTGCAGACCGGAACGGAGGGAAATGAACTGACATTCGATCGCGACGCGGCTTCCGAATTTCAGCGACTTACTTCAAACACAAAACACTGACAACATCCACGCGCACTCGCTCGGCAATGAAAAATGCTTCATCGGCCGGTATTTCCCCAGTGAAACCATTAAGAGTAACTAGCAATCACAATCAACGATGAAAGCAGGTTAAGCGCCATAAACGGTGAAAAAAAGAATTCTCATCGTGGAACACGCTCCGTGTTTTTCAGTTTTTACTTTCCAATTACCTCGATCGTTTTCGTGCAAATTCAATTGCTCCCCATCATCGACGCGATTGTGTTCCAGTAAAAAGCGCGGCGTATGAAACCGCGGCAAACGTTATCGAGGATGCCTGAATTTTGCAGTGGCTACGGGCGACGAGGAATCAACGCCACCGATTTCGATCTTTCGCGAGCGTAATCGTGGCTTGTAATGGGCATCGTTTGGTTGCCGACGAAAGGAGCCGGTGTCGTTACGCGATCTTTACGGACAATTAGGTGAATTGTATCAGGCGGTCGGGATCTGACAATGAGCGCCCCGTGTAGTTTTCATACGCGGCAGTTGTTTAATTAAACCCAAAGTATTTAATTAAGCAGAACTCCGTACGTGGTGTGCAACGTGTAGTAACTGCGTAAGGGAAGTTGCAGGCGATTAAACGCAATTGCACGTGCACCGTGACAAACTGTAAGAGCAACACTGCGGTGGCGTGCTCGACGGGCGTGAGTCGAAGCTGTTGGTTCGGATTAATCGTAAATCGCGTGAAACTCAAAAACCATGCAATTGCGCCTTAATTAGCTGCCAGTGATAGCGATTTCAACGCGCGAGAAGAAGTTCCGTGAATTAAAAGATACGCGAGTACTACGCAGGAAAAAGTGACCTGGCGTTATCCTCGAGAAGTCGAGATAGGTAGATCAAGGTAAGTTTTTGTAATCTTTTATGGTAGTATGATACTTTAAGAACTTTCAAAGTGAGTATATATTCAGTAGGTAATATTGTATCATAAAGAATTCTTCGAAACAGAGTTCGCGAATTTTCCAGGTTAATTAGTTAAATGTTTAATCTTCGATCGAATATTTAGCAGATTAAACGCCCTGGAAACTCGATCTCGCCTAGTAGAATAATTTACCTCGTTGCCACAAGTCTGTAATTACCGAAGCATAATTCAACTCTCCTTTTAACTTTTACTACACCCCGACATTTAGTCAATTATTTTTCTTTCCGTTTAAAAAAAAAAAAAAAAAAAAAACGGAACGACCGGAAATCAACCGTCAGGAAACTGGAAATAAATAACACGATCACTTGCCAATTAAGCAGTACAATATAAAGCTATTATTCTCCATCCTTCACAGTGATTGATGCAATAAAACTGCGTCAATGCGCGGATGGAATAAAAATATCCTCGGCAGAGTTTACAGTACCACGGCAATTTGCGTTTTCGCCAGTCTGCGACCAAACGAAGTTTTCATTGAAAAACGAAAAATATCGCAGTTCCACTGACATCATCCTGCTTATTTCTCGCGTGCAACATACTTCTTTTAAGAGACACGCGCGGACAGTTGTTAAATAGCAACGAATACTTTCACAGCAGCCACATTAAAACGGGCATCGCTTTGCGTTTGCCCAGCAAATACAAAAGTTTTACGGAGTCCAACGGCACGCAGTTTCGTGGGCGTCAAACGGTACCCAGCTTCAACGAGCCTCAAACAACAAAATACCATAACGGCGTACGCACGATGTATTTCGAAGCTCGCCGGTTCAGCGATATCGGTTCGCGGATCGTGGCTGAAATTCGCACCGACGTTACCGAAAATTACTGCTCGCTGGCAGATACCAGCGCCTAACTGATTCGCCCGTGTACCGTTACGCCGCGAACGGTGTTTTCGCGTTTCCGTTCTGTCGAGCTTCATGCCGATGTAGAATTTTCAGCCGCGGCCCCGTAAACCGGATCGAATCAACGATTTTTGTGCCGCCCCAGTTCAGTAGCGAAACGCATCCCGGTGTTTACGACGCGGACAATCACGCGGAAATTTCGCGCACCGCGAAATTTGGTGTCGCTGGTTTTCGCCGTTCCCCGCCGATGCTCACTGGCACACGGATAGTAAAGTTTTGCGGAAGCTTTCCGCGGAATAGCTCGAAATCGAGGCACCGTGCGATGGATGGTGTTTAAACGATCCTGCAAGCCTGGTGTCTGTAAACCGTTTGCTGCTCGTTCAGCTTCGAACTGGAATTCGAGCTGGAGCTGAAAATGAAGCAATTCGTGGAATGATAATTCAGTGATATTCCTTGATTGTGTCCATCTTCAGTTATTCGATAACAAGTCGTAGAAACCTTCTAAATATAGTCGCGAGTCTACGGAAATAACACCAGCAGCGTGGAAAGCTGTCGATACCGAAGTGCCGACACCACGTAAAGAAGGGAATCGAATGCTGCAGGCCAAGATCCTCGCGGCTGGGAATCGCTGCCACTTTTTCCAGCGTCCGCGAGACGAGGAACAAGCCCGAGAACTGCTTGGTCGTCGGGGAAAACGAACTTTCGTCACGGCCAATAGCGTTTCCTCCCAATTTGGTTCCATCAGCTATTCGATAGTCGGCGTTCCGAGGGACACGGAGCCCGAGGGTTAACCATCCAGGCTCCTCGGCCCGTTCATAAAGTGATTTGCTAGCTTCTGCGGCTCGTTGACTCTTTCGTTCACTCGCCTGTTTTCTTTCACTCCCCGGATCGCCTTCTTCTGCCGTAGCCGTCCAACTTCATCAGCAACTTCTTCGACGTCCTTCCGTGACATCCCGTGGGACTCGGTCGGTCAGCGCTCCCCCCAAACCGGTGCTCTTTGAGAGAAGCATTTTCTCATCGCGAGATTAATCGCCGTGAAGCTCATCTACGGGGATGATGAAGATCGGTGGGCCCTCCTTTGAGACCGTTCAGGGAGTCCAGTTCCGGGACCGAAGCTGCTGTGGTTACGGGCAAAGGGTCGTTTATCTTGTAGGGAAAGGGGGCTGAAGTTCAGCCAAGAGCCGCGGCGCAAACACGAAATCATGGGCTGCGTTGTTTTTAGTTGGGGTGGATGGGCTGGCACACGCTACGCGTTAGTTAACCAACTCTTGCGGTACTCGCGGTAGCCCATATTTGCGTTTATTTGCCCTTTGGGGGAATATTGAATATCCGTGAAAAAATTCGCTGGTGAAGTGAAAATCTGGTCGACAGTACCTGTCAATGTGACTTGCGCCCGATATTTCGATCTATGGACCCAGTGATTCCCGAGGGGTGCAGATTTTATTTTTCTTTTTTCGTGCAATACGCATGGTGATAAAAATTAGAGGGAAGTCGAGTTTTATTGGTGCCGATGTTTTCTTTGTAACGGGAAGTGTAAAACTCGCGTGAAAAATATCTCTTCGTCTAAAAGCAAATTTCAGTTCTCACAGTTCTCGAATTCACGCAATTTCAAAACTTCCTGGACTTGTATTACTTCTTATCTCCGTCCATGAGCATCATGTTCCCTGAAATTTCCGCTTGAAAGCTTCCAACATTTTACATGGCGCAGACCCGAGAAGGCAACTTGTTTTCACCAGAAATTTGACGCAATAATTTTCTGGAAATACGAGCAATGTACGATAGAAGGCTCCAGAAAGGGGTTACTGTAGAACATCGACATTTTCCTCTTTTCCTTCGCAAATAGACACCCCGAATTGATATTACGAAAATACATTGACTTAATATAGAGAAAGTTCTTCATTGACAGTGTTACCTCCATTTTTACTAGAATTTTGCCTGCATATGAATCACGTAATAAAGGGAGATATGTGATGTCAAATATTATTTCTAGCCGTTTCCATAGCAATCCTCCCAGAAAAGAAGGTTTTTCCCGTCTATTGGATTTCTTCTTGACCCGACAATTCAGATGATTTTTAACACAGCGTTTATTTTAATTTTGCGTCAAACTGGTAATTCTATTTTCATTCATGTATGACGTAGGTATAAAATTTCCAATAGTAGGAAAACGCATTAAATATTTCAGAGGTGAATAAAAATTCACAGACCTTTCCCTCAACCGCACATAAAACGAAGTATTCTCTTCGAACCTGAAATAGTTCATATCATCGATGGATACGAATTAATAGAATCGAGGAACATTGGAATGGATGGTGGATGAATAAAAAATCTCCCAAAGGGCTATAAGTTTCTTCGGAAAATGCTATACTTAGGGCAAAGCATTGTACAGTCGTGAAGCATATAATGAGACGGTGTTTAGTTACGTGCCAAATTCTGAACATCTAAGAGGGTCACCTGACAACGGATACCAACGTCGAATGAAGTATCGCAACACGGGGAATGCAATTAACGCGAGCGATTTCTATAGCTTTTGTCAGGAATATTAAACGCGTTGTTAACTATCCACGCCGAGTTTACGTAAATTCGAGTATGAATGGAAATTTTCGACATTCCGGTTAGTATCGACCCGAGTAATTTCAGCCGGTGCTCCTATTAATTTATGGTATCTCTAGACGCCCAAGTGTTTCTGACACAATGGATCCCGCAGATAGCAATGAAGTATCTGTTCGAGGTTTCTCAATGGTGAAACCCAGACAACGTTATATCCCGTGAACTTTTCATTTTCAAAGGATTTAAGTGGACATAACTCTTACCGTGCTACTTAAACACATAATTTGTACTTTTTCCATTCCTTTCTCGCGCAACTTTGCGAACTCATGATGGATATCAATCTCCTAAACGATCCTGCGAAGTTACCGTAATTGCATTTCTCCGGGCCACTTTCTTTACCTTGAATAACTTAAAACGAAAGAACAGTGCAACAAAGTTTACGGGGATTTCGTTCTAAACTCTAACTGCTCGGCTAATAACGGTTGTTACGCTGTGTGTAAAAAAATGTAATCACTGGAATAATGAAATGAAAAATTATTTCGATAACTTGGCGAATCCAGCTTATATCGCGAGCACTCAGGATGCTCGACGGGAATGGATAGATCAATTACGAATCCAGTCATGATCAGGGAACTCGATAAACGAGAGATCCTCTCTGCGGAAGCTAAGTCTTCCCACAGAAACACCGTCGACAATTCAGCATTAAGAATCACCCTCGAAATTCCCGTCAGCGACGTATCTCAATCACGCAATCACGAAATATCGATTGGTCAATCTAATTAAGCGCGAGCGCACTTCAAACAACGGGTACACTGCAAACTAATCAAGCCGGGCCGCTGTCCATTTAAATTAATTATAATAAATTAATATTGATACTTTCCTAATTGCACAGGCTAATTCAGGTAAATTGATCGCCGAGTCAGATCGAAGCAGACACGTCTCGAAATATATCGATTCGACCCAGTTACTCGTATCTCGGGCTACAGACGAATAGATTAAGAATTAATGAAATACCGATGACGCTCAAACTTTCCCATCCATAAATAGTCGAGTGTGCTTCTATTAATAGAAACAGCGTGTCGCGGTAAAATTTACATCGTCTACTGATTCCACGTTGATTAAAGGTAAGGACACCTCCCAGCGTGAAAGCTGATGCGCGTTCGCGTTTAAACGTATCCATTGTTTCTAATCTATCAGAGATAAATCTCCTCGAGGACCCCCGACGTAGTCCGAGTCGAACGATTCCCGATTCCCGACGCGTCGCCGATGAAAGGAAGCTTTCACGCCGACACGATCGCCGGAAGAACAATTAAGAGCGAGACGTGCATCGACAGACCGAGGCTCGACTCAGCGGCGGTAACCGCGGCCAAATTCGACCGCTAATTTAAGGCGAGTAGACACTCGTTAAGGGGTTGCGGATCTTCGTTAGCGCGACCTTTTACCCCCCACCCCCTTCCACCCCGCGCCGCAAACTTCGATCGGGTTATTAATGACGAACTCACCGGGGAGGCAAGGTATATATACCGAGCAGCAACCCGGTAATCACTTTCGTGGCAGACTTTAAGCTTTCAGACACGATCGCCCGTTATCCCGTCAATTTAACCCGTCTCACGACGTGATCCGACGCGTCTACCCGGAGAAATCCTTTACCCTTCTTCTCCTTTTGCCCTGGTCGGACCGCACCCCGCTCCGCTCTTAGATCACCCCTTGGGAAAGGGGTGTACGGAATGGATAGTATGCCCATCACCACCAGACGATGTCCTTATCCCGCGGATTTAGTTAGGACTTCCGACGCGGACGTTTGGCGATCGCCGATGGGTTTATCAATTTCTACATTGGTTATGATATAAGAACGTGTCTCTTCGCTTCTGGCCTCAGCTATGGATCAACGAGGTCTGCCATTCGTTTGGGAGCTTCTAAAAACTTGAATTATTGGGACGCGATGCATAAGATAGACAATCAGAAACAGTATCACGAGTAATACACTGTGTATATAGATTTTAAATGACAGCTCCCTTTAACGGTAAGTAATGTTTGATATTTATTAATGAAGAAGTATATTTATATTAGCTCCGGCTGTGCATTAAATAATTGTCGACCAACAGCAAATCAATGCTTTATTATTCTTCGTCATACATCAAATATTCCGTGTCTAACGATCAAGCCGAGATTCAAACGTGATTTTGACGCGATGGACGCCGATAAATCCCGTTATTTATTTACCACTGTTAAACTGCACACGTTAAACGCGCTCCTTCGCATAACCCTGTCAATAAATAACTAATTACACGCTAAATATCGACACGTTACACCGAGCAGAAGCGGTGGAAATGACAGCCAGGATAAATATTTATAAATTTCCTCGGTATGTCTAGTAACTAATAACCGATAATCGCGTTATTTGCCCGAGACACAGCGCGCCGAACAATACACGGGTTTCTTGCTTTAATTAATTAGTCGGAACTCTGATGGATAGTTGTTACATCGAGTAAATTTCGCTCGGGAATAACTGTGATAAATCTCTGTCACGGCTCGATAGATAGGCGTATAATTTATGGTCGGACACGAGCCGCGTATTCATACGAGCGTGAAATCAATATAAAAATAAAAGGAAAAAATAGAGAGAAGCAGAGACGAGGGAAACGCGTCACGGCGGATATTCGGAAATTTTCCGATCGAATCGAACATTTCCCGTCTAGCCAATGCTCGAAAATAATCAGATACTATTAAAAGTTTTCGATACGAAAGAAATCATAACGAATGAATCAGAAAGTTAATATTAAAAGCAACTATACTATGTAGCTCCCATAACTAAGCAATGTGCACGAAAATGCGCACCATAAAGTGAACCGAAAGGAATATGACTTCTTTCCATCCTATATATACTAAACAACAGTTACACCCCAACGATATCAAGGAAACTGGAGCCACGATGGTCTTTCTAAGAGAATTTCTCACGGCAGTGGAATCAACGAGAGTGCAGTATTGCAGTCGACCTCCTCGCGATCCGTCAGGAAGACGCGGCAGGCATATTTTCACGGTGATATAGCGAGGGGGTAGACGTTAATATCTTTTCAGCCAGCCAAAAGGCGCCGCGTCCAAGGAATTATGACCAGTTTATCTACGGCTAATCCAGATTAATCTGCCGCAACTTCGCCCTGTCTTTTTTTTATCGGCTACAACATTTCTCCCTCTCGACGGCGCAACTGCATCGTGTTCGCGCGAGTCCCCGTTGCATTCGCCGGAGCTTAGGCGCGAAATTTATGGAGCTGCGCGCAGGTACACCCACTCCCTCCCCCAGCCCCTTGTGAGAATATCCGTCTTGCGCCCGCCCTCCCCCTCGCCTCTGATAATATAATATGCAGGGGCGCACACGTACACGTTCGCACGGCCCACCGACCACGAAGATGCGGTGCACCGATGTGTCAGTGCGGCCTGGCAATAGATCTGCCAAGGGTGCCGCGAATTCGGCGCTGGAATACGGATGAAGATGGCCGAACCGGTCCAAACGGGCCAGCTGCGAAGCCAAAGAGGTCCGACGGATTTTACAGTAAAAAGAGAGGACTTTGTGAAATTGATACGCCACCGCACCTCTGAATACGGACAGCCGAATCTCTGAAGGATATTAACGTTCGCGCTTCAACTCAGATTACCATACGGGGTTAAATTTGAAGTTTAAACTTCGGCTGGTTTTCTCCCGGCCAGCTGCGAAGAGTTGATCAGTGGTTCGATTTCAAATTTTAACAGCGAGACGATGTACAATTATTAAAATTAATTGTTACTCCACATGATTCTTCCCTGTCCAATTACACGTTCCACTCGAGGCACTTTCCACTGTTACCGCAGTAACAGGTTCACACTCGTTCGTGTCGCAAAAATATTTAGCACAGTGCCCGACGACAGCCACGAATAAAAAGTAGAACAGTCCGGTCGTTGTGGTCGGACGAGAGAAACTTGACGTCATCGGCCGGTCCAAAACTCGCACAATGAACCGTAAAAGAAATGTGAAAGCAGCTCGGGGAATGCGGATCCTTGAGGCGCACTGGAACCCGAGGCTGAACAGGCTGATCATCCTAATTCGAGGCGAACGGTCAGAAAAATGATAGTACCCGGAGGGGGTCGACGACTTTTAAATGTCGTAGAAAGCGTGCCCGTGAACGACGGCCCAGAAACGCGGTCAAATGTAATTCAGACGCGAGAATTAAGTCGACCTCTTAAACACTCCAGCCCGCGAAAGTCCGCCAACGTTTCCGCCCGCTGGTGTATTCTATTTAATATGCAAAACGGTTATTCTTTCAACGCAGCCCGGCATTCAGCGCCGCTCATGAATGATAAACCGTCAAAGGCCTCGCGTCGGAGCCTTCTTATTCTATAAATGAACACCCCGGGCTGGCTAATTGCGACTGTATCCCTTTCTCCTTCGCTGCAGGAGTATTTACCAACAATCTAGCATTCTTCATAATTAACTCCGGAGGCCGTGCCGAGGGATAATGTTTCATTTTTCAGCACGCTCTTTCCCCCCGGGTTTATGTGCGTTCTAAAACTTGGATCGTGAGTGAAAAATGTAGACCGGGGGTATGGGATGCACTCCGATGCAGGATGATGAGAAATACGGGAGATAAAAGAAATATGGGCGTTGCTTTTCTACTTGCTACCGCCAGTTCATTGCTATTATCAAAACGTGCCCTGTGCGAGAACCATTAGACTATATAAGCTCGACAAAAATCGAGTTCACCTCGTGTCGATTCTATATCAGCGAAATGCTTTCAAAACTACGTGACCTTTTCAGGCGACGGTAAATTCGACGATGAAAATCTCCCCAATGAAACTCGCTCGCTCGCGTGAAACACGAGATGAAATGGAAAGAATACAAATTTTAATTGCAAGCATCGATCGAGTATCGCGTTCATTCGTGCCGAGCAACTTTACGATCGGGGATGTCAAAGGGTAACTAATCGAGTCGCGATAAAGGATGTCGATTCTGCTTCGCATCAGCGGGTTCCCTGGCGAACGTCGACCAAGCTCGGAACATAAACTCTTCGGGCTCGTAAAATCGCGAAAGTTAGGAGCTGGCCGGTGGCTGAATGTTTTCCGCCAGCCAACTGCAAACTACGGACTTTCCCCGAAGTTCCTGCGAATGTCCGACACTGGCAGACTCTCTAACGAAGGGAAAGTGTCCAGCCACCGAAAGATACGCGCCGGAAGGCAGGCCGTGTGTGCCAACTGCGACCTGACTTCCACCACTTTCGGATAAGCACCAGTGTCAACACCCTTTCACGGAAATATGTACGTTTCCATAGCGTGGCCTAACATCGATGATTTCCCGTTTCAGCTGGCCCGTTGTGTTCAAACTGAAGTGTCTGTAACGTTGGACTCGTCGGGTTCAATTGTCAATTGTCAATATTATCGACAATTATCGAGATGATCGCCAGATAGACAATTGCTAATTGTCAGGTACTAAACTTGAGGAAATATAGTTTTTAATGTGTTTTCACATTTAATTCGCAAGAGATAAGGAGTTAATAAGGTTTTTGAGTTTAATTCTCATTCTTAGTCTAAATACTTCAATGCGCACAAAGCATGTTACAGCAAAGAGCCATGGGAAATTATCGCGGCATCTGCCACAATGCGGATACAAATTACACAGCAACGGGGGATTTAGGATATCAGGATATTCCGATTTTAATGGGATGCAGGAACTTCGATGGCTCCTCTGTCAAGGGAAACCTTGGGGGTACTCGTGTTAACTAGAATGGGGATTACTATCAACCTAAGTAGTTAAACATCTAATACTTCTGCGCAAAATGTCAACCTGCGTCCCAGCTAATCCTCTGTACAAGATGATCCGATATCCGTAGAGGATATCGCTGCAAATCCGTGTAGAACAGCGTGGGAAAGTTTACGACATCATGAGAATTAGCGTTCAAAGTGGTTAAAAACATTTCTGCTACGTTACGTTCAAAATTGAAATTCAACAAATCACCGTAAAGTTGAATCAATCCAAATATATAGTCGATATAAATCAATACCTATTTACCATACTTCTGTTCGGATTCGACGTTCCAAATGATTTACATTTAAAATTAATTTGTCGTTCAAAATTATTCTGCTCTTGGACACCGTGTCACATGATTCTATATTACCACGAAATAGCATTCAGCACATTCATATTAAAAAAAATTAAATGTAAATCACTCTGACGATAACTCGAAATCGCCATAACTTTTAGCTCATATCTTACGGTGTTCTTTTACGCATGCAGTATCGATTGGCAGCTAGGGAGCTCAGAAAAATATCAGGGGTATCGATTGGCCATAAAAATTCATCCACGATTCAAATTTGTCTGCGCTCGATGCCAGGCAAAAGCGTTCGGAATCGTCGCCGCTAAATATTTCAGGCTGCCGTGGCGCGTGGGTGTAATTTTGAGTGGCGAGGAGGGCGATGTTCGGGGGTACGTCGTTACAAGGGCTGTTAATTATTTCACGCGAGTTCCACTATCGCCAGAAATGCCTACCTCGCCCCAAGAGGAGAAACGCAAGGGAGACGGAGGAACGAAGCTGCATACATCAGTCGGTTAGAGGATCGGTGCTTGGATGCATCGACATACCGAATTCCGCGGAGCGGGTTTCCATGCATCACCGATCAAAGAAACCTGGGGCCGCGACCCTTGCCCTTTTTTTTCTCTCCCGTCTCTCGTGCCGATGGGCATGTGTCGTTTGCAACGCGCACTCGTGCGTTTTTCAACGCATCGGTTGCAACAGAAGTTAGGGGAGGATGTCTCTAACGTCGTTCACCGAGTGTACACGCGGATCTACCTAGCGGTGTGCATGATGCTCTTACAAAGAATCAATTGCTCGGCGAATCTGCGGCTGTAACCGAGCCTCAAATGTGGCGGTACAGAAATTTCATTAGGGCTAAACGTTTCTCTGTGGCTCCCCCGTTGTGTTCTTTCGTTCTCAATAATACCTGGAAGCTCCGGTAAACGGTTTTGAATGAGTTGCTGGAAAAGTTAATTGGATTTAAGCTGAAGTATATCGAATAATAGATTTACCAATGGTAAAACTACAGCGAAAGAAATATTTCAGATGAACAAGAATGCTGCACTATTGAAGACCCGACAGTTGTCGCAACTAAAGCATCGAATCTACTCCCTGCTTTACCGAATTATTCACGCCTGAACGGTCAGAACGCGAGAGGATAGCGAAGAAGGATGTAACAATTTCCGAATCGAGTTTTCACCTGACCGTTACGACTGGACATCGTTCGCATACGTAAGAAACGCTCGAATGGATCGATGAGTTGCACGAGAGATCGCATTATAGACTAGCCGAGGAAGAAGCTTGATATCTCGTGGGAGCAAACTCAGCGGGTCTTGGCTATTTTTCCTTCCTTAACCTGAACCGGCGTTATCCTGACATTGCCTCCCCCTCTCCCACCCCGTCGCTGGCTAACTCGCTCTTTATACTTGATCTCTACGGCCAATTCTTGCTGCCCTTGCATCCTGCGCCACTCCTAATTCCCCTTCAACCGGGTGCATCGTTACCGGCTCGATGTCGGGAAACGTGAAAAATTGCGGCGAACACTCGAATCCGGAGGGGCGAGGCGGGGGGAAGCATTTAGAGCCCTTCAATCCTGATCTCTCTCGGAAACGCTTCGTTACGGAAGGGAGCAACAGCAAGCAGCAGCAGCAGTAGTCGAGGAATTGGCCGAAATAATCGCGGCCGATCGATCAGGCCAAGACGCGCAGCCGAGCAGTTCCGAACTCGGCAACCAAGTTACCGGCAATTCAATTTTAATGCTGCCCGTGACTCGGGCGGAACTGTAACGCGCGGAATTAATGATGAAACGGCTGACAAGTGCGAGAGCGCGGCCTCGACGCAGCGTGAATTTAACAGGAGACGCTCGCGCTGGCGAACCTCCTCGAGGAACGATACCTCTTCCAACGGGAATCTGGAGACGAGGAATTCTTCTGCTCTTGGCAATTCCACCTCGCTCTAACGAGACCGAGTTAATCGGTATTGAGATACACGTAGAGGAATCGTCAAGTGATATCGAGAATTACATAGAGATGCTAAAGAAGAAGGATAATTATATAAAACTCAGCTGACTATAAACCGTGCTGGAGGAAGAACTGCAACGTTCCCCGGTACCAGTTCCACGGTTGTAATATAAATTAAAAGCATGCTCCACGTAGAATCAATGAAACTTCAGCAATCGTTGCCACGGCTGATACGAGGGAACGCGGCCTGCAAGCGGAAGTTCCAGCGACGCGTCGCAATGTGTCCCGAATCGCTTTACTGCCGGCTATCTCGCTCCGTAGCTAAGAGGGGCACCATGTGGCGGGATCCTTCCAGGGGAGGATCGACCGCGAAAGCCTTAAAGTTTAATCGTCCCGGGCGCATACGTGTCGCACACCGGCGCACTGAAAGTCAACGCGACATCTGCTTTACGCGGAGGAGAAAACGGTGAGCACGAGAAAGAGCAACCGGCGTAAGAGACGAAATTGTGAAGTACAGGATCTTCACTTTCCAACGGGGCTGAATCTTTTATTCGCGTACCACTCCACTTTGCCGTGCGCCCTGTCCTTCCGTGAACGGTGCAAGACCAAGTGGAAGATCACGAAGCTTCTTTTCGGCCAGACGGTTTCTAATCGACTCGATGGCAATCCCGTCGGTCGCCACGGGGCAATGAGCCGCCTACGGTGCGGATATCGGCTACGAGTGTAAGGCTGAAAGCACGACCCCAGCTGTGAATCAGAAACTTCAGCTCGTGTCTGGCGCGATTGGTACCTTCTCACCGATCGAATGATTTAAGTCGTCCGTGCCGTTGTTTAAGCTTGAGCAGCGAGCCGGTGCTTCAGCTGACTGAATCGTTTATCAGCCCTGCACGATGGGCCAATTTTCTAGTGGAAATGTGGGAAAAGAGTGTTCAAATAATGGAAACACTTCGCCCCGTTCAAAGAATTTATTCGCGGTGGATTCTGTCTCGTCATCCATAGCAACGGGGATAGTTGGGAGGCGGGCGTGGATCTAAACGAGGTACTCTGTATACGATCCAAGTGAAATTTGCGATTTACGAGGAAACGAGCGTCTCCGTTTCGAGCATGGGAAAATGTTTTAGAGAGGCGCTCGCCAATGGACGGTTCCGCGTAACGCCTCCCCCGCGACTGGAAATGTTTTCTGGCCAGCGGGAGAAAAAGAAGGCGCCCTGGGTGATGAGGTCACGTTGCATCCTTAGACTGGCCTTCGTCCTGCATATCAAGGGTCGTGGATACACCCTATATATACCGTGCACGCGTCAGGCTCTCCACCTCGCAGACCCCATCTCATTCGCGTTCAGCACACGGCGGCACGGGTTTTTACTTTTGCTAGGATATCGCGATGAATCATGATTCTGACACGCCACCGAGAAACCCCGTAGCTCCGCCGATACCATCCGAACGAATTTCGCAATATCGCGACGGAAATGAAGCTAACAAATTTATACCGCGTCCCGTATTTCGAGATCCTCGAAATTCGGAAGCTCGTAAAGGCGCATCGATACTTCCACCCTCGATCCTGGAAACCAATAAAACCTCCCGTTTCGATTCCAATGATTTCTTTAAGGAAACATTGCACGAGCGATTGCTACAGACACAACCAACACGAAAATTGTTTACAGCTTTTAGAGGGTTGTTTACTCACTTCTACAAAAATAACAAAAACGGGCAGCTTTTCTCTGTGAAATTTTCCCCGTTGTTGTAACTGTACGCTCTGTTGACGAAACTGCGCGCTGCACAAATCAAAATATGTAGGTAGGTATTCACAATCGTCCACGTGAAAAAAACACTTTAATATTAGTCACTCAGGGGCGTAAATGCATCGAGAGGCTTAGAAGGGTGGTTTAGCCTCGTCTAAAGTTATCTGAAATTTAACTATGGATTCCTGAAAAAATCCCTGGAGAACCAGGGAAGGGGAGTCCTTCCGCGAGATGTCGGTCGCTGCCGTCCGAACCGAAAGTACCTACACCGCAACGTGCTTCGCGCTAATGAGTATAGATCATCCCAGGCAGGATGGCGAAGGGCGCGAGCATTAATCGTATCAGCCTGTCTAGCCGCGACGGGAAGTGTCGCGTTAAGGCGGGTAAATTAGCCTCGAGAGCGTCGAGACGCCAACACGTTCGCCCATAGTCGAGGGTTTCGCGCATCGGCCACGGACGGGCAGAAAGCGGCGAGCGGAGGGTGTAAATTGGCGCCGGGAGACACGAGACCGATGGAAATATGTCTCGCCTCCCCCTTTCGAAGAACGTCAGGGACTTGTTGAATGGCGGAAACTCGGCTCCATCGCGAACAATGCCGCTTAATTGAAAGATGTATCCGCGCGTGTACCGCAGCGGCTCGCCGCGGGGCAATCCTCGCGCCCCCGAATGCTTTCTATTCGCCTCAGCTGCCACGAACCTGCTACGCGACGAATATTTATGCGATCCCGGCGACGCGATACACGCGCGGACACGCGAGAGCCTGATTTGTGGGGCCGGCTCCCAAAGTCTCGCGCGGAAACTCACGACAGTCGGTTACGATGACCCCGCGAGAGTTGGGCAAAGTGTTCCTGCCAGTTTCGAGCAGATACGTGCTCTGGGAGCGAGTGGTTGGCGGAATTCGTTGCTAGGTGGGCTGCTCGTTTCGCGCGGGGACGTTTCGTTTTAATTGGTCCGCGCGGCTGTCGTCGAAATTATTGGAGGCGTCGAAAATGTGTGTTTCGGTATAAAGTTGGCGGCGATGTTCGCGTAGCCCGTCGATAGTAAAAACGATCGAACATTGGGAGTTTTACAGCATTACGATTTGAACCCTTTTCGCCCGAATGAATTTCCCGGGACTCGTGACGTGAAAGATTCCTCGGGAATAGGTAATCCGGGTCAGATTTGCGCTCGATCGCAGACTGATAGGCCGACACCGATGAAGCTGTTATGCTAATGACGAAGTTCGATCGGCAGCCGGGAACAAGCTTCTCTAAACGAGAACAGCACAGCCACGTTGCGAACAGGTTTATTACGTGTATAATTAATTAATTAACTTACGCCGCGCTGGCAGGTGTACGTTAATTAATGACCGTGCGTAATGAATCGGGTAAATACGTAACGATATTAAAGGGGGTAAAAGAGGAAGCCTGTGATAGACCTGGGGAGCTGTGCGCTGAGCGGACTTTCGGGATTGCGCGAGAAAATGGCATCTTTGTAATTAAAAACATCAAACGATGATGCGTAGCTTCAGGTAGAGTGACTTTTTTAATCTTCCTGGAAATAGGTCGAGGAACGTTATGCTTGTCTCGGCCCGACAGGCAGGCTATCCTACCTCTGACAATTTCATAGCAAAAGAATCGTTTGATCGAATTACTCAACAAAGAATCGAATCGGTGGCTTTCATTTATCGAGTATATAATTCTTTTTCCGCGAGCCTAATATTAAAACGCCACTATAGCTACAATCTCAAGTCAAGTCGACTCACCCTCCTCGTATTTCGGTAAAGAGGGGCGCGTTCTCCGAAGCGTGAACTCACCTGAAACAAACAACACGAAATTATTAATCGGCTGATCAACTTACGATAGACGGCCAACTAATTGATAAGAAACCAAACAACCTATTTAAAAAGGAAACCAAGTTCAAAGGGGTGTTCGTTCAAACGAACCGAGCCTTATGATTATATCTGACTTGAGTGTAAACTAAAGAGTCGTTGATAGCGCACGCTAAGCAACCGTCTAAGCAAGTCAAACATCAACAACGAACTTGTCCCATCAGATTTCACGGTCGGAGAAGATTCCCACGATCCTTATTTTCTAATTAATTTACGTCTTATGCGCTTTTCATTAGGCGCCATTGCATATGCGAACGACAAGTATGCCGTGGCGGCGCGGCACACTCGAAACGCTCGCTCGCCTCTTGTCTCCTTTTGTTCTCTCGCCGCTGGAGGCACGACAACCCTTTTACGCCAGTTTCCCCATGAGGAAAAACATTTACCATCGCCCATACCATCCGACCAGTTCACCCTCTCCATCCACCACTGGGCCCCGACCCCTCCCCACTGTCTTTTTCCCTCCCTGCCTGGCCGACTTCTTTCTTCCCGAGCTTCTTCCCCTGGTTTTTTCATTTTCTGAGGCAGAGGGAGAGAGGCGAGCCGGTACTAATTAAATCCAGTACCGTTGTGCAAGAAAACGAGCCAACGTCCCCGCATTTTTCCACCGACGGCCGCCCCTAAGCCTTGTTTCTTAATTAAAAATACAGTCGGTCCGGGGGACGTTCGATTACGCCCAACATCCGGAATCGGCGCTTGCCGTCGACAAGGATAACGAGGGGGTGGCTACTCGAGCGCGATTTCAACCCCGAATCGCTTCTGTCCGTGTGTCAGTGAGAGCTTAGAGGTCTGTCTGGAGGATTACACGGCGGTCAAGGTGCTGCCAGGAACGAAGACAGAAAAGGGTCCGCGAAGGGGGCATTTCCTTTTCCTTTTAAAGTGCATTTCTTCGCTGTATGCCTGACTCGCCAGTGCGTGCTAGCTTCGAACAGTTCGATTCGAAAGTAGAAGTCGTCGAAACACGTTGGAAAAGTCGCGGGCGACGCGCAGCACGAAACGACCCTTATAATCGCGCTCTAAGCCGACTCAGTTTATCTCGCTCTTCCGAATGAATAATACAACGGCCAGAAATGTAATTGGACGAGCTGTATGAAGGCGGAAAGGCAGAAAGTCAGAGACGGACACGCAAAGGAAACAAGCCGGTGGTTAAATTACACGGGTGGGTGGGAGCTGGAGGGTTGGGGGTAGTCAAGCGGCGCAGGATGTATGGTTCCTAATTATTTTGCGAGCGGTACCTTCTTTTCTACCTCCCCCCATCCCTCCACTCACCCTCTCTCTTTCACTCTCCCACTCTTAGCCTCTCCTCTAGCGAAATAGATTTCAATGTGAGAACGAGGGAAAAAGGAGGAAAGGGGGGAAGAAAAAGAAGCGGTGGCAAACGAGGCACGAGTAACCGGAGCCTACGGACGCGGAAGAATATTTCCGCGTGCAGAGCGCTGCAAGAGGCCGGGTCGCGGGAGAAAAAGTGGCACCGGGCAGCGCGGTTACGGGAATGAAATACTGGGAACAGTTTTACGGTGCTCGTAGCCGGATACAAGCGGACCTGGGTGCCTCTCCCTGTTTATGGGTGAGCCTGTGCAGTTTACACTCGGTATCGAGGCCGGCCAGAGTATTTTCCGACGCCGTTAATAACGGAAAAAGCACTTGGCCGGGGAACGTCTACCGGCTGAATGCTACAACGGACGTTTATAATCTCGCGCGGGGAAAATTGCGATACGCCGAGCGCGCCTCGGGTTCCGCGGATCCCGAAAATCCTTGCGCGAACGACTTTTGGACTTCGACCTGATTAATCCGCGCTCGGGATCGAATTCGAACGGCGGTTGATGGAAATGGTGCCATCGATCTGGTAAAAGTAAAATCGTCAGATTTTATTGAAATTTAAACAGTTACGGTGATCCTATATCCACGGATCGTAACAACGCGCGAGCAAACGGAAGACCGTATTCCAGCGGAGTAGAAACAGAGGCCACGTAATCATTGGCAAAGGTATCCTGGGTTGAATGAATATTGCGAATTGCGTGTAATGTTACGCTCACCGCAGCTGAATATGTACATACAATTCGCACTAATTGAAACATATTGTACTATCGTATCTAAACCGTCGACAGTAAATTGTCTCTTTAAACCAACACTGTTCTATTACCGCCTGACTACCGATGCTCATGATTGTTTCCCGACAATTAGAAACTGTAACGCGTCTTATCTCCGCGGATCTTCCACGAATTCGGCAATATGGGCAACTGTACGGCTTCGAGAAGAACGAAACAGCTTGCTCTCAGCTGCACGCGGACGGTATTATTGCATTAAACGGATTGTTGCGAATTGAAACTGGTGTACAGCCAGCTAAAATCGATTCTAGTAGGTAGCTACTTGAGTAACGAATTTCACGTAGCGCAATCGTATGGTAATAAATAAAATGGACCGCAGCCTCTTTGAAATATTTTCTTTCCACGCTCGAGCATCGGATCCCGATGCTCTGTGTGCACGAGACGGCCATAAAACTCTTCCTCGGCCACAAATTCCGACCGCCGTCATACGATTTCTGGCCTCCGCCGATATCGAAGGAGGGGCTTAAAAGGAGCATTATGCAGCAGCGAAGAAGGCACAAGCGAACCCGCCGACAACTCCCCCAACTGTATCTACCAGACAAGATTAATACAGCCCCAACTTGTCGAAGCCCGTTAGGATTTGAACTATTGCAGTTTCCCCGCGAACTTGCTGATTTCCTCCAATCTAGCTCGACATCATAGAGCCGCGCATAGAAAAAAACGAACGCGACGGAGAGATCGAGAGCACAGGTGGCTTTCTTTGTTGAAACTTGACAGCTTCGACAGGCACGAAATCGAGAACCTGGAAATAGTATCTTGAAAGCTGTGAAATTGATTTTTGCTCGTTCGGGAATAGCTAAAAGACAGGCCCCATGCTCTGAGTGGCAAGGAACTTTAGTAATACGGGCGCCGCGCGATACACTCTTCTCTTTGAGTAAAAATTTTCAAACGTGTTTATAGATTGGATTTAATGAACCATTTCACTGGCGAATCAACGAATTCTTTGAAGCCTTTTATAAATAGATCTGCAGCCTACTTCCGGACGGCACAGCGAGGATAGTTCCCGTGTACCTTTGGGGGACCAACGAATTCTATCTCGACTGTAAAACCAGGAGTCACTTTCTCCCAGCTTCGAGTTATGCAGTTCTGTTTAACGACAACGGTTTCCCGCTCACGCGCGTTCAACTGCGTTTTTCTGACCGCGAATTTCAATTAGCCAGGTAGTATATTAGAGAACAAAGTGACTATATGATAGTGCGTTACGTACAAGCATATTTGTCGCGAGTATCGCTCGTTGTAATCGCAGCCGCCGCCTTCCCGAGGGACTTTGAGCGAGAATTTACATTTTACGGGCGAAGAAACCTGGAGCACGAAGTATTTTCCGGTGTTTCGAGGTATATTTATGGTGCACCCCGCGATATAAACGCATATCCGGGGCACGGTGGTAGCTACCGCCTTGAAATATTACGTCAACCGGCTGAATTTTCAACTGTAATTAAACGACAGCCAAGCAGGCGACCTGTCTTTTTGCCGATCGCTCGTTCCAAGCATTAGCCTCGCAATTAATTTCCCGGTTGCTTGCCATGTCAACGTCATGCAACGGCTAATTGTCCTTCTATCAACATAATAGAGTACGTAGTAAACCACGGGGCCATCAGTAAGTACGATCATCAGAATATTCTACGAGGCGGCAGTATGTACTTTACGACGTGTACTCTACTCCGGGCCCGGAGACCTGAGCGTGACAAGATAATTACTGCACCGTGAAATGTATTTACCTAATTCACGTTTGAAATTTCGGACAGAGACACTACTCTACAATTAATCTGGGTAGTCACGCTTTCGGAGCGAAACGGTACACGCGTACGGTTTTCCTTGAGGAACAAGCTTTCATTTATGGACACGCTTGGTATTCTTTAAAAATCAATGAAGGAATCATGCGTGGAGATCCGACCGTTTGATATTCATTATTTCTTTAGACAGTTCTCACTGTAATAGATAAAGTGCCTCTTGTAGTGGTGAACTATCGATGGTACTTACGATAGTTATCGATGGTCCTCACTATCGAAAACTATAGATGGCTTATTTTCACTAGTATCGATAATTATCGGTATTGAAAATCGTAGGTTAGTCAATTAAAAAATAATAACAGCTGAAATTCAGAATCCCAAATTTAATTTCTAATATTATTACAAATTTCGATAGTGAGAACCATCGATAACTATCGTAAGTACCATCGATAGTTTTCCACAACTAGCCTCTTGTGACTCAATCAAATTCTAAAATCTCAAATACCCCCAAACTATAATGAAGTATTATACATATTAATCACTGCCTCGAACACGCATCCGTTTCGCAGGCGTGTTAAGGTCGAAACGAGATACGAAAAAGGGGGATGCCTCTCGACGAGCCAGCGGCGAGATAAATTCCGTCGATACTTCCTTCGGTGGGGAGCAGGTTCGAGCTGCGAGAAACAAAAAGGGATGGCGTAAAAACAGCATGGTCTGGGGCAACATCCCTCGATAAACGATACTGCGAGCCGCTTTTCCACGGTGTATCGGCACGTGCTCGGTGGTCGATGCTAGGCTTCAGCCAGGAAGGCGTGCACGACGAGATAACGGCTGGCACGGTGGAAACACACATCGCGGCGAGTCCGCGCTGCTGGCGACGTCGGTTCACCAAGAACGATAACGTTATCGTGCCTTGCCTCCTCGTTATCGGCCCTTCGAGGCGGCGGCGGCACCCACCCCTCTTCACGAATGAACTTTCAAGGTAATCGACTGGGGGGAGGACTCGTGGTCTGCACGCTAAACACTTCGCCGCGCGACCCTTCGAGCACGCTGTTGCTTCGGTTACGACGCGGTTGGGACAAACATGGGGAAATTATGGGCTCCGGTCGGCCAACTTGCTCGCGCGCGAATAATTGATCTCGTGAATGGGAGCGCGGTTACGTGCGTCGGTTTCCTGATGCCCGACAGAAGTAAGATAATCGATATGTTTTTCATTGGCGCGCATCCAGTGCCGAGATCGAAATTTTTTTCGACCACCCGGCGGACTGAAGACTCGAACGATGAGTTGTTTCATTAATACAGCAAAGGTTTCGTGAGAATTGTGTATTTTATGGACTGGAAGAAACTTCGTGATTCTTCGCTACTTTATTGTCTCTTATTTTCCAGGAATTACTCGTAATTGTAGCGCATTTTCTTATTTTGATCGATGGCTTCTTTCTGGTCGGGTTTAAACCGTAAATTTGAGACTTTCATGAGAGTACTTTATTAGCGTGCTTGGAACAGAAAAGTGCTGCAGAACTCTGACTTTGCATGCTCGACCGTATATAACTGAATTTACTTTCCGAGCATAAATCATGTTACAATAACAGTTCCGCGCTGCGTGCTGCTCCTCGATCGAAATCTCGATTGTGGTTGAGGTTGTAAACACTTTACGAGTAGAGCAGGACAATATAGAATGAAGAATTCTTATATTTCACTTCTTCCGGATAGAATTTACTGTTTCGCAACAAAGTTGAGTGAATTTTATGCGTTATCGCCTGGATTCATTTATAGGACGCTTACACAGTTTCGCTTTCTCGTTAAGAAATATGAAAGCAAACATTTCAAAAGCTTTAGTCGCCCCAGAATAATTTTCAATTAAATGGAAAGCTGTCAAGCTCTGTTTCATCAACTTAGAGGCATCACTGACTTCCGTCTCAGCCTCAAAATATTTCCCAAATATTCCTGGAAGGCTCGAATAAACCGTATCCATTTCTCGATAATCGATGCTATCATAACAATCTAATTTCGTCTGGGTGCACCTAACATCCAGCGAATTCTCCGTGTCTGTCTGTCTGTCTGTCCATCTGTTCGTCTGCGTGCACGTATTTTAACACCGAACGAGGTGTACTCGTCCGGCGTCCACTTGAGAGACAGCTCAGCGTACAGAGAACAGACGTATTCCGCATTAATTTAGCCGGGCGCCTCCGTTACATATCTCGCGTATTTAACTAAACACGCCGCCGCATACTTCCGGAAACTTTAACTTTGTGCAGGAAGATGAGCCCGCTAGTACCTACCCAGTCGTAATTGTCAGCAGTCTCCCGAAACAGAAACGGACGGCCGCGTAAACGAACGTACCTATCTAAAATCTAAATGAAGCGCATAGCTTGATTCTACTGTTTCAATGAAAATCCTGCACGCAGAATCTGTAACGTGGCATCCAGATACATTCAGATTGGAAGCTGCTCAGTCGCTAATTATTCCGTGACTCTTCGTCGTAAATCAATGTAGACGACCAATTGCAAAAGAAACGAGAAGAGGGGAGTAAGGAGAATTGCAACGGAATTCTAGATAAAAATCACAATTTATGTTGCTGTCTCCAGTGCTTGAGTCGCGGAAATCATTGCGAGCCTCGCGTGTCACGTGCAATTAGCGATAAATATTTTTCTTTCAATTAGCATTGAATCTCGAGTGTGCTAAGTAGTTTGTACGGACACTCTGTGTTAGGGGCATAATGGGACAATCGTGCAACAACGATTAAGAGAGGAGAAAGTTGCGGAAGTAGTAAGAAGAAAGAGTCGAGAAAGCACGGACGTGACGATACTCAGGCAACCGTTGTACTCGCGTCACACACCTGCGGACCGTTCATTTCCCAGCAGTTTAGATCGACTACGACGTTTTCGCGGTATTCCTAATGGATATTCGAAGTTCCTCCCTTGAACCACCGAGGAAGAGCGATTATTTTTTGCGGCAAGTTGTCGCATCGATCGCGAAACTTTCGTCATTACGGCCACCCACTGGCAAATACATCGTGCAATATTTAAGGGGACACTTGTATCGCGACAGTCGCAAGAAGATGATCAATTACACAGCAAAAACAAAAAGGAAACGAGGGAAACACCAGCTTTTATTCTGGTGCGTCGATCCGTTTCGCTGGCTGTACCACACCCTCCAGTGACGAAAACTTTTCCTCCGAGGGAAGACACGAACACAATGGCGCCAAGTTGCGTTCGAAGCCTAGGATAAGGCTGTTAAAGCAATGTGAAAAACTTCAGAATGCAGCTTCTGTTTCTTCGTTACGATGACGTATCCACGCGAAGGATCGAGGAACACAATCTCGCCTAGAACCGCAAAAATTATCTCCGCGACTGTACCCTGATATCGTTATCGTGCAGGCGCGGCGAGTTACGTATCGGACAAATGAAAAACAGACTGTAAGCGATAGGCAGACACGTTTAAAACGCACGTACTTGTCGCAGATAAGAGTAAAGGTGCGAAGAACTTGCACAGTGCAAATATATCCGATAGGGGAGACCGGCGCTACAAGTTCCGAGGGGTAAGTTGTTCCGACAGTTCTATCGTGAAAATGAAAGAGAGCGTTGTACTTTAAATTATTTTTTCCGTGTAAGTTGATCACGCCACTCTGTGGAAAAAATAATTTAAAGTACAACGCTCTTTTTCATTTTGAAGATAGAACGATCGGAACAACTTACCCCCGGAAGTTTTAGCCCCGGTCTCCCTTACCCCATCTCTTACAAAAGTGTACCTCCTTGATAATAATTGTACACTGAATTTCTGTGGCGATGCAACTTGAGAACCTGCTTAGAACTGTCTCCCTCGCGGTTCCCGTTCAGCAATTATTCGGAACGTGCTTCGTTAATTTCCTATCACAGCGTCCCCTCGTTTTGCTTTCCCAAACAACCCGCCACCTCTAACAACTGGCCAACTCGATCAATTCACCGGAGCATACTACGCAAAATTGATACGACCAATTTCCAAACGGCGCGCGGCGGTCAACCTTCATCGATCATCGCCGAATTTCTGTGATTCACGGCCCGCCGGTTGCAAGAACGAGCAAGCCTCGAACGTCTGGATAAAATCGGATCTGATCTGCAGGGTCGGTGGCGATAATCGATAACGCGAAGTAAAATCAGATAATGAGCACGTTACCTAACAGAATAAGCCTCGGAATCCCGTTAATATCCATTGTGATTTCCTCCTTAACTGTCGCGCGGTTGCATAGTTCCACTGGGTAAACATGTTTAAGCTGCACCTCGCCGTAACTATGGAACGCGACGAAATAATCGACTACGTAAACCAAGTGACGGGGCCTCGATCGATGCAGGCCTCGTCTCGTGGCATCGGAACAGGAATAAGATGATGCACCCTCGTGGACGTATTTGCCAACGGAATGTATATACACGCCAGGTGTATTGTTAAATACAAGTGGATAGTACTGCAAGCACAGACTTTGACGGCAGTTGCAGAATCTGCGAGCAGACTGCTCCTTGAACGTCATCTTGGTTGCTGGAAACTTTGCTATCTACAATCTAGATGAATCTGTTGGAAGGATTTGATAGCACTGGATGACACAAAATGCCCTGACTTGACTCAAAAGTGAAAGCGAACGCAAAACTCCCCTCGTGAAGTCCTCGTGAAATCCGCGCTATCGTTGCGCAACACAATCGTGCACGAGATTTAATCGCCAGATGTTACGGCGGTTCGCGTATACAGCAATCTTGATGGGATACTTGAACAACCTAGTCGTAACCTGTGGCATACGATCTCATTACATTCAACGTGTCTCACTTTCCTCGACGATACAGAATCACGGTTGAAACGCACTGGTGCAGTAAAATCTGCTAATATTACGCTCGCTTCCGAGCGAAGTGCGCATACGGTGTGCTACAAATGCGTGGCAAATGCGATCAAATGAGCCAGGCTTGTTATACAATCCAGCGCACAATCGGGTTAAAGCGCTCTGGAACACGCGTTATCGCGCATCCTTTTCGACAAGTTTCCGCGGCGATTATGTTCGCGGTAAGATTTTCCATTAGACTTAATTAGAATTACATGAAATTTTCTCGGCGATAAGACTACGCTAGAACCCAAATCTAAGGTACCTTAAATATTGAACAAGATAACTACGAGTGAGGAAAATGGTGTTGCAAAGATCTGACAGATATTCCCAGAAAGAATTCGGCGCATGGGCGAGCACCGAAGGCGATTCACCGTTGCAAATATTCCATTCTGCAAACCGTTATATTCGATAGAGGGTATACTTTAAATTGCTCGAGAATCCGGCGAGCGCAACTGGCGCGAATCGAGAATAGAAACTTCGCCGGTAACTGGCGGTGCTCTGCGAATGACGCGCGTCAATCCGACGACGCTTTGCATAATCGTACACGTTCCAGAAGACGAGCATCGTGTATGCGTTCGACGTACGGCCAGGTCACGTGGCAAAATGGAAAGAACCCGAGGGAACAGATAGAAACGAGCGCGACCATACGCTGCAAACTGACGTGGCCGTAACACCGATAAACCAGATCTCCGTGACAGTCGTTCGGGGAAGATAAGGATTCTTCCAAAGGAAACGAAGAAGTGAGACAACGTTTGCGCACAGAGAGAATAAATACGGGCAACATTGATGGAATCGAAACAGAAAAATTTTGCAGACTTATCGCGCGTTATCATTGACCCGGGCATTTTCGATAAGAAATCAGTCGATTCGTTAAAATGTACCGCTTTAAACCAATCTACATCTTATCTAGCAGAACAAATATGTTTATACAAATTTTTTAAAAACCTGCGCTTATCATTCGCAGCGACTCTATCAGTCCTAGTATACATCAGACACATTTCATCTCTACTACCAACACCATGCAAAGGATCCCGTTACAGCGTAGTGGCAGATGTAACCGGACGTTTATACAAATCACGTGGCGCAGGCAAATACCAACGGGGCAACCGGGCTAAGCGTCTCGTAGTCGGTTCAACAGCATTCGAGCAATCCAGCTGGCCTACCACGAATCCCCTGACTTTTTCAGGCACCCATGCACCCTTTCATTTCCACCTGTACCCACATTCACGCGTGCCCGTTCAGCGCGCGGATTCAGAACGCCTTCAGAAATGCGCATCGCCGCGCACAGGCCTGATACGCGTCGCGCCCGGAGAGATACACGCGAATGGGGAGAATGGAGGCGATGCAAAGGAACAGATGCACCGGCGTGCCGGAGAACAGCAACGGACGACGGGGCGGAGGGGTGTGCATTGAAGCCTCGACACAGCGCGTATAATATACGCGGGACAAAAAGCGACTCGACCGAAGATTTGCTTTGGGAACGAGAGGCTCCGAGTGGAGAACTCGGGGCTCGGCTGAGAACTCGGCTGGCGGCCGAGGAAAGTTTGCGGATCGCGCCAAACGAAGTCGACGTTCTCGCCCGCGGATGACGCCAGGTATTCGCTATAACAGTGGAAGAGTGAAAGGGTCATCGAGCTTCGGGACAATAAACAGGTGCTAGGACACGGTCGCGGAGCTTATTGGGGGAGAATGGGTGGAATCGAGGCGCGGGTACGTGGCAAAGAGAAACAGTCTACGTGGCGATCGACCACTGATTAACAACTCGGGAGCAAAGTCTAGCGAAGCTCTTAATCACGGCAAACAACCTTGGCTCGTTTGCTTCTGTGTCCGAAAGTGACGAGGATAGAAATTAATCCGGCACCGTGTAGTTGCTTCTGTTACAAAAAGTTACATGCGTTCCTCGCTGGGATTTAAGAGCCTCGCGTACCTCGCCGAGAATTCGTTGACTAAGTATTACGCTAATAAGCGCATAAATTACATTCCGCGAACGCTACTTCCGGAAGGGAACATTTTTTCGCTTCGCGTAATTAGGGGATTAACGAGGCAAGACGTAGCTTATACGACTCTGCCCGTCGTGTGTCACGAAAATAAAGTACTTGGTGCAAGCTGATCTTTCGCGAAGATAAACGAAATTCGTTCCTGTGGAATTTTTTCTACGTTTGTGTGGTGGTATTCTGTAAATCGCGTGTGTTGCAGTAACGGATTTTTTGTAGCTCTCGTTACAGCTCGATACGTTTGAGCGTTACATGAGTAAAGTTGAATCGGAATTCCATGTGCTAGGTAAAAGGTTGCAAAATTCCGAAAGCAATATTCGTACGGTGGTTCGCAACATTGTTTGCGCAATCGTCCAACGGAGGCATGAATTAATCGACGAGCAAAAGGCGAATGAACATTGAAATATGTAGAAACCGAAAACACTCCACGCCGGAAGAAAAATTTACCACGCCATTCGTGTGCATTTAACCGAATTTAAGACATAATTCAGTGGTAATGCGTAGGTACTCGTAAACTTCATTTGACCCAGAGAATTCCTAATTGAGGAGGCAAGGGTGTCCGTAGATTTTTTTCAAAACACAACCCTGGCGATGACATCGACGAATCGGATCATGAAACACGCGGTGCAAGTGGAGTAGCCTTCTCGCTTTAACACATTTTGTAGTGGCAATTTAATTAAAAGTTTAAAACCGAAATTTAAAAACATTCACTGTTTTATTACAAGGTTACTAAATATCAGTTTTTAAAAATAAGCGTTTTTCACTCAAAACCAGACGGGGAATCTTCCCCTACGCCCCCCGGACTCCCATGCGAGCAGGTTTTCCCTGAAAAGCACGGTGTTCCTTTAAATTTCACCAGGTTCCATTTGTAATCGCGAGCGAACCACGGTGGTTTCCGTCCCCGGTGGCCTCCAAACGTGGCATTTACTTTTCCCAGCGCAATGTGTCGACTAGCTGGACGATTAACGGTATCGGTAACGGCCCGCGAGAAACAATTTAGACGCGGCGGCGCGGTCACCTCGGTCGGCTATCATTACGTCCTCCCATCTATCACGATCGAGCTTCGACGAAAGCTACGGTGGATCGATCGCCAAGATACCAACGAGCAAACCTAGAACGCCGCTGTCTCTGCTGGAAAAAAGTCAAAAGGCAAAGGCGTTCCTTCCTTTCCGGAGCTGCGCTCGAACGGTCACAGCCGATCAGCAACGGTGCGTGCAGAAATTTTGAAACGCGATACGCGTCGCGAGGAAAAGGACCCACGGCAACGCGCGCAGAAGGGAAATTCGCGTGCTCGGCGTGCAGAATTTTTTTCCTTTTAATTACTGGCACCGTTCAAAGCGGCGTACGAGAGGCTGCGTTCGAACACACAGACGGGTTAAAAGAGAGGAAGAGAGCAGCCTTTGTATAAAGCGAAACGTTACGTGGAAGTTTTAACGAACGATGATTTACGGAAATGATTATGAGAACACGGGAGAGCGCTCTGCCAGCGCGAGAACGTTTGTTCAAACGGGATACAATTTCGCGGGATATTGCGACCTCAAAGGACGCGCCTCTCGCTGGTAGGTAATATCGAATATGATATCGCAAAGAGCACTTGATACATGCCCTTTTCGCCAGCAGCTTGATCCCCGATGCCGGAGATTTTGCCGATCTGTTATCGGTCAACTCGTATAAGTTCTTGTCACTCGTAACTAATATTCTACCCTTATTTATACCACAAATTACGCTGACAAAATACCGTTATGATATACGCGCTGTACTGTCGCGAATATATCAACGAATGTTCAGATTAATTTTAGTCATTCAGGACGATTAGTTTGCTGAGTTATTGCAATTGCTGTGGTCCACCGATGCTTGTTTGTAGTTGGTGATAGAAGTAGGAGTGAAGCGACGAAAGCAGCGGTTAATCGGTGCTGTCATTTAATACAGAAAGACTGAGAACTCCAGGGTTTCGAGTACACTTGAATGGGACTTGCGGAAACAGGATGAGAGGCGAGTTACACACTCCATACGACACCAAGTGCGGTTGAGCTCCTTATTTCCCACAGTTTTTTTAACGCCCCTGTCTCCGGGCTCGAAAACCTGTTTACCTTGACGCCCGGGCGAGTTTGACCCACTTCTCTATTTCTCTTCCACCCACGTTGCACGCGTGGTCAGTGAAATAGAGAAGTAGGTCGGCTACTCAACCACGCGTTAAAGTAAACAAGTTCGAGCTAGCTTCCAGGCGAGGACGTCGAAAAACGTGGGAAAATAAACACGTGCGCCTCGGCTTGGGGTTGTAAGGAGCGTGCCTCTCACTCCTCGCGTCTCTCGCTCGCTCCACCATTCATCCCATTGAAGAATACGCGAGACTCTAAAGCGGAGAGCCGTGGACGACTCTGCCGATGCATTTTGCTCTCGCAATCTAAGTTGACACGAGTTTCGTGGAGTACAGATCAAAGGAGAGACGTCGAATGACCTGTGAAGCCGAACTGAAATTATCATAAGGTCAATTCCAAGATCAACTTCGTCCCTTTTCGCGCGCACTGCTCGAGCCAGGCACCGTTATTAATAGCGCGATATTTTGCCGATGGAAACAGGCGCGAGATAATCTTCGCTTCACTGCGAAAAGAGCGCAGATTATTTAATCTTGCAGCAGCGAAAGTCCGCGATAACGAAGCTTGTTCAGTTGCCAATGAATTTAGCGTCGAATATCGGGGTCGGCTATCGTTTTCATTGAAGAAATAAAAAGCTGATGGGGCCGCGTGTCAGGGGAAAAAATTCCATCGCCAGTTCGGCTGACGCGGGAATGATCGCGGATAGCAGGCGGACGTGGCAAGGTAGCGGTCTCTGCGCGAACGTCACGAGTAGCGGGATCGCCATTGATCAACGGGCTCGAGAGCGAGTTTGTCACCTCTGGATCGAGAAGCAATTAATTCTACGAACGACTTCGTGCAACGGACCGCGGGGGACGTAAGTAAACCGGCTGTCAAAGCCGATTCCTGACGTGGCCGAGAATCTGAAACGCTCGAGTCGCTTCCTTGTCGAGATTTCCCGTTACCGGCGCTCAAAGGACTTCATTCTAGACGCTGAGTGTATGCATTTTAACGCGAAGCTATTTCTTACGTTTCACCGTATCTCCATCTTCTCAAATCAAGACTGAATTCAGAATACCATTAAAAATAGAGTAGTCCTCTGTGCACTTTATAGAAAATTCGATTTCGAAGTGGTCATTGTATTAAAATTAAAAAGAAGCTTTAGAAATTCTTGAGCTAGGAGTAGACACTCCAAATTGCTATGTGGTTAGAGAAGCTAATGCTCGATACTTGTCGTTTAATTATTATGTCTCAACATTTCGATGCACACGTACGGAGGTATAGAAAGCAGAATCTTCCCATAAGCATTGACCAGATGATCCGTTTGGTCATCTGTTCAAGCGTTTCATCAGCAAAGCGCTCCACGTTGGCAGATCGCGCGCTCCAATCGCATGAGAGCACGTTTCGCGTTCGAATGTATCACCAGCATTAAACCTTCCCATTCCAATGATCGCGTGGATCCACGATGAACTCACACGTCTGCATAGTTATTGGAACCGATACGGGTGAACCTCGATTGGCAAACCACGTTTCGAATCGTTTCAATACGTTCTCTGAATTAGGTCTCGTTCAACGCTACTGGTTTCTACATGCAAATATGCGGGCCAGCACCGGGAGATAATCGAGTTTCTGGAAAGATCGACGATAGTTTCGAGATACTTCAGGTACAACTGGAAGCTCAAAGCTTGCCTCCTTGCGGAACGCTCGGGACTTGGAGAAGGTTTTTGCTTTATGCTACTCGAGATGCTCGTGCTACATGTCGCTGGCACTTCGTAACAAGAGAACGAGAAAGCCGAGCTTCATTCCGTCAGCCATGTTAATTAGTTTCGCCTACGCCAGCGTTGATACATTTACCATACCGCAGTTCAGAAGTGACTGAGCTGAGTGAAACGTTTAAGTCGATTCTATTTCATCGAGACATTTTTTTTGCTGCTGTTACATGTGGGTCGTTGAAGGTGGTTTATGAAATCGGAATATTCACTGAGCAAAAGTGAAGGCGTAAATTCATGAAGATGACGGAACACTTGAACTTGAAGGATCATAATCGAAAGTTTTAAACTAAGAATATATGAAGAAATTCGAAGCTTCGATCTGTTGTAACGTATGGGCATGAAAATTCGATCTCATTTCATATTTATCACTAGTACGTGTGTATAAGCGAAGGCTCTACGTTCTGTTTATAAGACACCACTGTAAATATTTGCAAAAGAAGTCTCTTTCAACAGGGTCAGACGAATCGTACCAATTGCATCTAATCTACAGTGGAAACGAGGTCATCACCGTTTACATCATCACATCCTACGTACACCAGACCAATCCCCTGAAATCTGAATGTGGGCCTCTAGTTCCTCCAACACGAGCCTCAAGCCTTACGAAAAATCACTGACCCGACCGTAACCTCTGCTCCATTTAGGAGCTCGATGGCCCCTTTAAACGTACCAAGAAGAAAGCATAACCGATAAAAAACCCCGAGACACTCGAAGTACTATGACGAGAAACGGGTAGCGGCAAAGACCGCGTGACACGTGTACACTTGGGATCGCCACGAGTACCGTTAATCCATCGTGAACGAAAAAAGAGGCAGCAGAAGCCAAAGAACAGATATGTAACGTGAAGCGCAAAGACACTTTCCGTATCCAATGAATACCGTACAGTTAGGTGAAGTGTCACTGACCTTGAGTCGAACTTGGTGCCGTCCTGCAGCGTGCCGGTGTAGTGCATCGTCAGCTGGTCGCCGATCTTCGACTTGGCGTCGCACACCTCCGGTACGTACAGCTTCTCGACCTTGAGCCCCGGTTGGCTGTGGTCGGCCTGGGCGAGGACGATAACCGTGGCGAACACCAGAAGCACGGTACGGCACGACGCGAGCACGACACCCGCGCTGTTCACGGAACGGAGAGCCATGTTTCGTTCGTTCGCTGGCGAATGCTCGTGAGCAACTGAGTCGTTGTCGCGCTCTACTCCGCCGAGCTACCTTCGCTCCCCCTCCCGGACACCCTGCCACCCACTGCGCTTGTACTTCGTCCCGAGATGAGGCGAACGCGTCGGAGAAGTACGAGCGCGCCGTGCCACCACATTGCGCCGTCTCATTGGCCCCACGGAATATGTAGGTCTCTGCCTCGGCCTCTTTTCCACCTTCTTCGCTCCACTCTCTCGCTCCCGCTCCCTTTTCACCCGCTCTTTCCCTTTCTCCCGTCAGGTTCAGGTCGGGTCTTCGGGTTCCTCTCCCTTTTTCCTTCCTTCCCGCCGACCCTCTCCCTCCAGCTAACAGGCTTCCTCGCGCGACCCGTTTCTCTCTGTCACCCACGCAGCCACTCGTTCCTTCCTCGCTCCTTCCGCGCACGGTTCTCGAACCCTTCGCTCCCAAGCGCTGGCTAGCCGCGGCGACTTCGTCACCGACTCTTTCCTTCCATTCCTACTCTCTTCTTCCACGAAGCTGGCCAGTCTCCTTCCTCCCAGTTACGACGAGATTCCTCCTCGGGTCGCCCGCTTCGGTCGACTCCTTTGCGACGGGACTCGCGTGTGCCTCCATTCGGGCCAATTTGTGACTCGAACTCTGGACCCGGAGCTAAGTAGTCTTTTGTATGGGATCCGTGGATTGAGTAGGTATTCATCGCGATGACATCGGTGATATCGTTTCTGTTACTCGATCACGTGAATACCATCGTCACACAGACTCTGAGCACCAAACAGAGGGATTGCAGTGGAGAAATGTTTAAGTATCTTCACCATCCACAAAGAAATCAGTAATCATTGCGTCCCGATTTATGCACCTAAAGTCGCGCGTGGGGTGTCAAAGGAAAAGAAACTTAATTAACTTTTGCCCTTGATGAAAATTCCCTCAACATTCCTATCAGCGGCGCAATTAATTCCCCTTTACTCGTCCACTCGTCTCCAACCACTTTTGCCCGTTCTCTCCCTCCTCGTCCGACTCACTCGTTTGGTTGCGGTCTGGCAAACGTCTTCCAGCTCCGTTCTAAACTCCTTTAAAACCCCTGTCTTTCGAATGAAATTCCTTTTTTCCCAAGTTTCCCTCGGCTCATACTTTGAAGATACGCGATATCGTCGCTCTCTCGTATTACTCGCTTTCTCTCTCCGTCACTGTTCCTCTTTTTGTACATTCTACTCTCCTCGTACACGATTCTGCCGTGTGCGTACACAACAGATACGGTTCCGATGCCTGCTCCCTTCCCCGCCTATCTCTGTTCCTCTCCTCCCTGTTCCGTGTCACAGCGACTGCTTCCTCCCTTTCTCTTTTACGCTGCTCATCGTCCTACTTTCTTCGGGCTTGCCGCCCGTGTCACAGCCGCAGCCAAGCGGATTGGAGCATCGCAATACGCTTCCTCTTGCACGGAGTTCACAGACAACGCTTGCATCGTGTCGTTTCCCCGAGTTGCACGTGTACTCCACGATTCGCGAGCGTAACGGAGCATTTTGCCCACGCAAAAAAAAAAAAATAGTTTACGCCACCGATGATTGCGAATATCGCTTTGGCTCTGCTGCCGAGCTTTGAGGATCCTACAATGAAAAGGATGATAGATATGTAGAATCGATACCGCAATGAAAAGTTGTATAAACCAAATGAGCGCGACGGGTGCTTCAATGATTGGCCAGGTTTCCGATAAGGACCGACGAAATACATCGCAACAAATTCCATCGATTCCTTCTGTTCGCCCACCAATCAGTCCCTTTTCCAATCTTTCGTATTTTGTATCGTTGATACTAGCGTACCATCGGAGCTTATAAACTTTAGACAGTTCCAACTGGAGAATGCGAATAAACACGGCAGCCCTTGCAATTACAATGCTCGTAACTTTCTCGCGTTCCTTTTGCCGCTGGACTAATTCACCTGTAGCATTCATTGAACGCAATAACGCTGCCTGAAAATGGAAAACTCGGCTTTTGTTTCGTTTTCTCCGCGGGTCAATGGAACGCGGGTTAAATGGCGAGACGTAAATATACACAATTACACGGTCCATAAAGTGGGAGGAACGAAGCAACGTCCCTTCGAGAAACGCGAACTCATAATTTATAGGTCGACGTGGCCCGCCGTCGTGAGAAAAGCGCTCGTAAAATATTCAGCGAACCGGGAAACATGAAACTTCTTCATCCCCGACCGAGTAATTAAAAAAAAAGCGGAGTAACGTCAATAAAAAAGATGAGATTAAAATTGCTCCCCTCTGGTTCGCGAGTTGTTTCGCAATCGCCAGTGTTGCAAGACTGCTTCCTATTTTCTCATCGATTGTTTAGTTCATTTTCTATTAGTTACTAGTTGCTTCGCAGTTTATACCCTTCGAAATGAATATCTTTTGAGTTCCAAGCGAAAAGGGACACGAAAACCTTCTCCTGTAGTTTGCAGACGGTTGGAAAATCTTATAACAAATGAATAGGTACTCATATGAGGAATTCGCGAGTGAAATTACTTCGTGTTACTCTGTTACTTTCTCCTGCTCGATGCTCGTCAAAGGCTCGCAGCAAACTCGCTTGAACTCATAATTTTCCCATGTACAAACACGGCTGACCTCCTTTGCGCGCTTTAACGAGAAGAAACGCGGCCGCCGCGTGCGTCGGTGTTTCACGCGTCTTCGGGTTCCACCATGGAACGTTGAACCGTCCGCGCCCACATTCGTTACACGGAGCACGCCGACAGAGGCTCCGACTGAATTTTCGTCCGGGGCTCGCAGAAATCTCGCCGGAGCGCCGACTTCGGTGGCGTGCTATCGTAACGCGTCCACATTCCGACTTCATGCATACAAATTATGTGATTCGTGGGGGATCTGACCTTTTCAAGCTTTAAAAGTCCACGGAAACAAGGAGCGCCGCGTCGCGTCGTTTCAAGCCCCCCGGATGTAAGTGTAAGTACGCCGATCCGTCGGAGACGTGCATCGAGGTCGATCGCGTTGAATCGACGTTCTTCCAGGGGAAAGTTTTTTTTTTCTCGATTCTGTTGCGCGCACGGTTAATTTCGACGTTTCGAAGAATCCCCCCGGGTACGTATGTACCTTGTTCCCTTTCTTCTCGGAGACATCGGTGCTCCACAATCCGCGGCACTTTGTCTCCTGGCGTTGTTAACGAAGTTACGGGCGGAACAACGGGAAAGTGACGCGAACTCGCGCACCAGAAAGTTGAACGAAACTGTTATTTCCACGGGACATATCGTTTCCTCCGGTAATAAGTTCGTCCCCGTGGACGAGAGTTGCGGCTACTTGGCAAAAATATTCAGTCTTATCGCGCGGACGTAAGAAATATAATACGCTTGGTTACGCTTTAACCTCTTAAGAGCTTCATTATATCGAGCACGCCACGCTTCTAATTAGCTCGAACTTTACACCGCTCGGGTACTTGTATACATTCGTCTTGATAATGCTTAAAAATAATGGCTGCTTGAGGAAATAGCAAGGCTTTCTCGACAGATATTCCCCAGGTTCTTAAGAGGGAATCCTATTTTATGAGCTAAAAACATAGCAAAATTTAGTAATTTTAGTTTAGCAACCTAGCATTTTGATTCATCTGAAATTTAGACCATGTTTTCATGCATCCTTGCAGAATTTGTAGTTTTTTTTATTAATTTGTAATAACAAATATAGGAGTTATGCATCACGCCGCGCAAAACTCGTCGTCTGCTGGTGTGCATGATATTTACCTTCCGGGTAATCTGAAACAGAAAAATGAAACGGGGTTTTACTTTGTACGTATGTTTGCTTCAATTTGATGAACCGAAATACCGCTAAGTTCTTTACTTTTTTGTTACATAGGAAAATTGCCGGAAAAATTAAAGGTTCAGAACTCTCAGTTTGAAAACTCTCCACACAGCTCAATAAATTTGTTTGTTTTTTGCTGGTTTATCAATTTCAAGCTACATATGTATAAAATAAAACGCCGTTTGATTTTCTGTTTCAGATTACCTGGTAGATAAATATGATGCACACCAACGGACGACGAATTTTGCGCGGCGTGTTGGTCGATAAATAATAACTACTATATTTATGGTTCAAAATTAATAAAAAGTAACCTGCAGGTTCTTCAAAGATGCATCAAAACATGGTCCAAATTTCAAATAAATCGAATCGCTGGATTCTTAAAAATATTCCTAAGTTTTACTATGTTTTTAGCCCAAATAATAGGATTCCCCCCTTAATTCATTCGCGCCTGGTATCGTCGGCAGGAATATGAATATGGAAAAACCCCAGGATAAAAGTAGAGTGAAGTAGACTTTCATATAACAGTTAAACGTGGCAGTGATCGTATAATGAGATGGAGGTACAGTTACTTCTGCTTCACTGATGTATCCATGCCTGTATTATAAATCATTACCCATCCGTTCACTTTCGTGCTCAATTTTAATATCGTTTCGTTATGAGGACATCGATGGGTGGATTCTTATTAAAAAAGTACTTATTCAACGAAAATTCGAGAGAGGTGCAAACGAAACGGATCGATGGTTCATTGACAGTAAGTGATAAAGTGGTCGCGAATTGTTGCTAGTCGGAGAGGTGTCTCAGCAAGAATAATTACACCGCGAATCCAATGGAGTCCCATAGAAACACGGCAATCCCGTCGGCTCCTGTAACGACGCCCCTAACTAATCCCAGCTCCGGCTGCTTAACGCATGGAAATTAATAATGAGACAGAATGGAAATCCGGGAGCGATAAGCCCCTGGATCTACATAACTCGAGTCGCGGATAATACAGAGACGCACCGGGTGCCGGTGCGAATTGAACGAACGATCGAGAAACAAACATGGGACCGGTTCATTAAATCCGTAACATACGCGACCGTCTGACTGGAAAATTTCCGCGCCTCCCGTGTCTGAGGATCGCAGGACATTAATTGGTTCACCCACAAATGGAATTAGATATTGCTCCTTGGATAATCATTGCAGGGTAATTTTTACCAAGTTTCACTGCTAAAAGCAAGAGGAATTAGTTGAATCCTCCTTACGCTTATCCTCTGTCACGTGCATATCGATATAGGTATAAGTACAGTGGCGGACGAAAGAAAGTTTAGATCCTTTAAAATCGCATAACTTTTTTTAGAATTGATCCAAAGGACTTGAGATTTTTTGAGAAGATAGAAGGATTAGTTTTCTAAGTGACGCGTGTCATCGTTTTGAAAAAAATTGCAATTGGTCGGCATAGTGAAAAAGATAGTACCTGAAGGTCGTTTTTCTTTTTTTAACTTTTTTCTGAGCCTGTAATAAAAAATCAAAAATCCCGTTTGTAGATTTAAGTAAGTTGTATACGTGCTGAAAATTTCATCAAAATCGGTTAACGGTGCTCTGAGCTACAAACGCTTAAAGATCGCAGAACAAGATCATTATTGTCCGAACAAACCTCAACTCGTTTGGACCAATTCTAAAAAAGTTATGCGATTTTAAAGGGTGTAAACTATCTTTCGTCCGCCACTATATGATAGGATAGACTCACATAGAAGATTAATGGTGAAATACTGTATGTAAATTCTCTGTACCTTCATCAACTGGGGTTCAGTGTTAAACTGCACGCGTGATAATCACAACCGTATATTCCAGAGTACCCATTGACCCTTGAAAATGAAGATGGAGGGAAGCCAATTCGTCCACGTTTTGAGAAGTTAATGCTCAAAGCGTGTCATGTATACTCTTCCATAACACGACATTTCAACTATTTTGATTTAAAATATTCTCTCCGGAGCTCTACGATGAATTGCATTACGTTCTGTAAGTCGTGACGTTACTGGGTCGACAGATTCCGTCTTCTATACGGTCTTTCCCCTTATGGAATAGCTGGGACGCAAATTACAAAGCAAACAGATTCTAAAAGGGGACTGTTATCATTTATTTTCTTGTCGTTAGAGGAGCAAGAGGCGGCATTAGGCAAATAATAACGGTTCACAGGCCATTGCTCGTCGCTCCTTGAATCTCTACAGGCAGTTACGGCTGTATCGCAAGGCGAACACTCAGGGCAAAGGAATTTTCGTATTCCCGTCACGTCGCAGTTGCCTATACGTATGTAGGTATACCTGCCGCATACCGTTCGATTTACTACGAAGGCAGTGTTGTCCCGCGGATATCGATAGTAACGGAAACGCAAATAGACCGATTTGTTCCGTTTATTCTGAATACGGGATGTTGCGCGTGAGACTTGAAAAATCTATCTGAACTGTAACATTCGATCACGGTCCAAAGTAAGAGCAAAGTACACACATATAATTCCATCGCTGCTGCGATAACAGAAATATATGGAAACAATCAGAAAACGCGTGTGACTTTAAAAATGGTTAAAAAAAAAACTTTAAAGCGAACGCAGGCAGAATTGTTAAACACGTTAACCTTCCTGCAGTCGTTCTGGTCGAAACATCGATATCTTTATTCATAACGCATCTCCCTCCGAAAATCAATTACTTAGTTTGATATACACGGATAGCGTTCCGCAAGACATACTGCCTTCGTTATAATTACTGATGCTGTTACAGTACTGGACACGAAAGTAACGATCCTAGACGTGCCCAGCACCGCAATGACAATTTGGACCAGTTACGACCTATAATAAACCCTGCGGGTTTGTAAATTCAGTTAGTGGCAACACTAGTAATTTGAGAGTTGATAGTGAACGTCAGATCGCAACAACAGCTAACAATGTCATAGGTACATAATCACTATCTGCCAGAGTATGCAATCCCATTCTACAAATTTGAGAGGGGAACATGTATAGTGATGTGTTCGAAACACACTCGGGTGGTGTGCAAATGGATGTGGCTTTTCTCAGTCGTTATAGGGTGTTACAGATTCAAAGCACCCGTTCACTACACCGAATGCGTGTCTCAATTATTAACACCAAAACTTCATCCACTAGCACTTACGGTACAGTGGCTTCAGCAACGAATGCCGTGGGTGATACGACGGTTACCATGCTCGTCCAAGTAACTACGATGTCCATCGTGTAACGGTCGACTTTCTAGTATCCGCGGGGATCGGTATTACTTGTATTCGAAAGTGAAACAGGGATACACGCAAGAATGGTCGCGAAACCCTGATCTCACGAACGTTTAAGCGGCAAATGGGCCGAGCTTAATGGCGGCTCGTTTCCATTGGACTCTGGTACTCGGTTAAACGCGACGTAGTTTCGACAGGGAAGCTCGAAAGCATGGGTGCACGTAACGCGGGCCTCAGCCAGTTTGAATGCCAGAGATAGCTAAACTGGTAGCCTCGTCCGCGAGCGAGTTCTGGGTTAAGGGAAACACCGCCGACTGCGGTATCCCCGGGGGATTGTTCGCCGAAAGGTTCCGCCACATTACATATTAGGTGCTTGTATAATTCACGTTCGTGCAGGGGACACAGCTTCGCGACTAATTAGAAGCTATACGTATCTTTCGCTAGACGAAGTTTCGTAAGCCTTTTGGGGCCCAAGTATTAAGCAAACAAAGAGTCACTCCGGCAATCATACTTGTAGGGGAAACTCGGACAAAACTGATTACCTGGGTAAAACCAGGACGTGCTATAATTTTTTTGAACTGCCCAAAATTTTCTCGCGTCGTTGCAGCGACGTATTGTCGCGATGTGCATTATTTCATCAACAAAAGATGCTCGTGTTACAAGCGTGCTTGTGTGTTCTTGAAGTCTTTGATCTAATTTTCGATAATTAAGAAACTTTTGACAGTTCTCAAGTAAATACTTTTTGGTGTGAATTATGTTAATTGTTAAATATTGAAGTCTAAATAATTAAAAGGTTTCTTTTTACATCGCCATGTTATCTTTGATAATTCGTAATATTTACGAAAAAGAGGATGTTATCAAAATTAAAACTAAATCTTAATAAAGCTTCTACGAGCACCGAGAACAAAACACCTACAATATACCTACACCGCGATTTATCTTTGGTTAATACAAAAGCACACAATCAGGTATTCCCGTATCTAAATGCTCCGGAGCGACTCTCTTAATCGTGCACCAAAATTTCTCCTCACTCGGTTAGGTGTCTCCCGCGTGACAACTTTATAACGTCGTTACACGCTTATCGAGTCCGCCGCAGCGCTGATCAATGTCGAACCTCCTAAATGTTTGCCACCGCTGACAACGGGTTGACAACGTTGACAACTGTTAAGCGCGTCTGTAGCAGACAGTGCCAGGCTCGCCTCTGCGGAACGCCCGAAGGTGTTGACGTTACGCGTGCCGCTGACACACTTTTGTGAATTCTCTGCACGTTCGATCCGCGAATAGTCTCGACGCGGCCAGATCGATCCGCTTGCGGCTCATTGTGACAACTTCGCCGACAAATTCTACATAGGATTTAAAGGAGGTTCGACTTCGTGACGGCAGAGTTAAACGTTGCGGTGCACGCAACTGGGAGGGCCGCTCGATCAATCGAATCTCTACCCACGAGGTAGGTACGTAGGTTTTCGCTATGCGCGCCGTCGAACTTTATTCGCCGCGACAGAAACAGGAAATGCCATTAAAGTGTCTTGGCGAGTCTTCCGAGCGATACGCCGCGAGATCTGTTCCTCAAGGCGGAAATTTCTTTGAGGCCGAGCTGTTCCAGAGTGGCTCCGCGAATGATAGCTGCTCGCGACGTTGCCAGCATCCACGGTTTGCGCGGTCGCGGATTTTTCGAGTAACGATTTCTGGAAAATGTACCACGGGTTCCACGGTGAGCAAGCTTGTGCCATCGTTTATTTAAGCGACACTCGCGTGACACACTTGCGCAGGGAAAATATTCAGGAGCTTGAATTAAGGACGTACCTAAGGGGACCTCCCGCGTAAATGAAATATCGATGAAAGTTCTGCTGCAAGGTACTAAAATTTTCAAACCTGTATTTTCGGATGCGATCTTCAAGTGCCACGTCTCTTCCACGATAATTCTTGCTTGATAAATGTGCTATCAATTCTGACAACACAGTGATTACGATTCAGTTATGCTTGTACGAAAATGTATTAGACGTTAACCTTCTTGGAGAGTAGGAATCAATATTACAGTGTCTCGCGATGTTTGCACCTTCTCTTGCCTCGATTCAATACAGATGGTTTAATATTCATGGAAATTGACTTTGTGGTATAGACGGTACGCAATTTCGATTGGCGCTATCAGTGGAGGGGCAGTGCAATATCAATGATCGAATATCTCGTGCCCTCCGAAAATCGTATTAATTCACTCAAGATCCAGGAGACGAATCTCAATGGGCATATCGATCACATAGCTATTAAGTGATGAAATGTATCTGTTCGAGTTCTGTCTACAATTGTTGTACGAAGTGGCGCGACAAATATTAGATATATATACATAACGCATTGCTAAATTTAATCGTAATTGAAAAACCTATCAATTGTTAGTTTGTCGAAGGAACTTTAATAAATTCTGTTCTACAGGGTTTGAATCATTAGAGGAAAGTCATTTGCCGAACAAACATGGCGGGACATGACCAGGAGAGCACTGTTCGCGCAATAGCTGCAGGTGGTAGTAGCAACCAGCAATGCCTGTAGATTCTCAACAATAGTAGGAGATACCTTAGCCTTAGATCCTCCATTCAATGTGCCAGACGAATAAAATTCAATTACTTGCCAAATGGAGTCCCTATCATTATCGGAATCGAATATCGACGGTCGGGTAACGCGCGATAAACATCGATGGTCGCGTTAATTAACAGGCGAAAACTACCAGCCCTATCTCCCGCGGAATAGGAGGTATGGAAATAGCAAAGGATCGTATCGATCTGTTGTAATTCTTGAGAGAGCAGGAGCTTTGAAATTTGTGCGGTGCCCCGCGGGAATGCGGATCTATTTGGATCGCTAATTTCGGCAGTTAATTTTAGAGAGGCTAACCATAGTAATGGAGTTTGCGGTGTGGACCAAGCTTCTCATCCGTTATCGATAACGTCGATGCCTGAACTCCGTGTACCGAATGTCAGAGGGAATTGGACGTGTACCGAGCACGTTTGAAATTCCTACGGAAAGTTCGGGTTACCGTTTGCCATTCCAAGTTCGAACAATCGGCTACTTCCGACTCGGTCACGAGTTAACACGCGCCGCTGAATAATCCTACAGCGACTGGCAATCGACGAATTTTATACGCCCGGGAATTTGCGCAAACACTGAGATGTTCGGAATATTTTTTTAATATATATTTACAAAGAAATTTGCTCGTCTACGTTTGTGCACTGTTGGCCGCTGCTTACTGAATACAAATTTCTGGAAATTCCGCACCAAAAGAGAGAATTGATTCAGTTGAATAAACTAAAATTAGTTCATTTAGAAATTCAGAAAAAAATACGGAAAAAGAGCAACGCATTCATACAATTTCCACGTACTTTTCATTCATTTCGAACGCGCTGAAATTATAATTATATAAATGTTAATTATAGAAAACAAATTAGATGTCCGTGTATCTCTGAAATTGGATTTTAATGAGCACGATGTGAAAGGGAATGAATGCAGCGAGGTATCGAGAACATGTACGACTATTTATATTCGAACAACAACTCCCGGGCGATATTTGAATCCAAATCGAGTAATGAAAATAAAACAGCAATTACTTTCGAAATTCGTTACGCTCCACTCAGTTTTATAATTCAAACGAACTAATAACGCGACTCCGTTTCGAAACGGGGATCTCATATTGCTTTGGTCAGAATAACGGTTTTTTCGGCCGGCGAAATGAACATTTTTTTCACCGACTATTTGTTCGCCGACAGTTGATTCGAAGAGCCGCGTAATGAGCTTTTTGTTGCGATCCCCATCCCGCTGTTGCAATATCGAAAATAATCAGGACAGGAAGCAAAACAGCCTCGTGGACGACAAATGAAGCGAATGAATGCCACACGGTCCTGTTTCGATACCATCGACGACAGCTTTGGAGAAAGTACGCCACGATTTTCCGCTCGAAATCCAGAAATACGATTCCCTGCTCGGAGTGCAGACACGAAGTTTTATGGGTCCATAAAGCTCGTTTGGCGGGTTGAATTAGCGTTGCCGGGTGAATCTAACGCGATCCGAAAAACGTATAAAACATACACGCGAAGCGATATACTCGTTGCAGTATATGTATTTGCAATGACGATATTATTGGATTATGCTGTCTAATGGACGGAAAAGTGGATGAAAGTCTTTTTGGATGCATCTTTCCGGGCAATCAACGCGCCCAGAATAATCACGTGGAAGTATTGAAGTGGTGCACGGAAGATCTGCGGTTTAAATATCCGATACGTGGAGCACTCTTCGACATAAAAGTGAAATCAATTGCACGAAATTAATGCGAACGCGTTGAACGTGAGAAACGAAAGTGCTCCACTCTTGGGAATAAATCAATCAATTAGCCGAATCTGCGATAAAGTAAGGGTGGTGTGCCACTGTTCGACGCTGCTGGTTCGTTAATTCCATCGAATTAATGATCAATTACTCGTTGAAAAGTGTTAGCTGCGAGGTTCTGATCGAATAGGCTTGACGAATCAAGATCACCCAATCTGTGTTCGTTGCAGCCATTTCCATCTACATTCCCTCCATAAAAATCTATACAGACACTTTGTTTGTCATAATAGTTTCCTTAGTTTTCGTCGCACTATCGAACCAAGTTACGCGCAATGAAAAGCCTTTCAACGTTTTACCATCGAACATTGTGCAATAATTTCTTGCTCGACTGCACTCTTTGATAGCTCGTCCTGTAATCTTGAGCACATAAGTCGTTGCCGAGGAATGTCGTTAATGCTATGTTGCGTGTCACTCGCGATATATAGAAATATGTAAACGAATACGCGACACGAGAATTTTCAAGATTTCAGGACTTCACGTTTTTGTTACTTTGAATATGCGAGATAAAGGCATATTTATACGAATTGGGGCATAAAAGGACTTTCTGTGTAGAGGCTTTCCTTCGCGAATTACTTGAAAATATCTGGAATCTTTTAAGCCACGAGCACGAGTAATTGTACAGGAAAGCAAAATCCGGAATTGTATCTGAAAGGAAGAATGTTCCACCGGAACATCAAAGTTAAGAGCACCATATGCTTAGGATGAGACCAAAAAATTTAAAACGTGCGTTGAATCCGAGCAGGCGGTTCACAGGAAGGAATAACGGTTGGCCAAGGCTGAAGAAGAAAGTCTGGAAAGGTCGATGACTCACCAGGACGTCGCGTACCACTCGATATGCGGGTATTCAGGTCTATTTAGGTGACGTGATGCATCGAAATCCTCGAGAACTCTGCCCTGTTGTTCGCGTTATCAATCGGAATGTCCCGCTCGCGTGACAAGCCACTCTGCAAATTTTCGCCAGCGTTCGCGAGTAAGGAACGAGTCCCGTGGAACGAACACGACGGAACAGCCTCGGTGAAACTTTCAGGGAAACTACGAAATCACGATTCCGAATCAAGCGCGCATTGTCAATTTCGAGGACGCACGATCGACGAGGCTTCGTTCTACCCGGCGAAGATCAGGATCTCTCGAAGCTGCATCCGCGCGTAGAAAGTTTTCCGGAGGTCAACTTTCACCATTCGATGGCGCCTCGGTGGATGAGGATGCACCTCGAGTTAAAAGCCGTTGCTCAAATTTATGGAGATTGCTGCGTCGTCGCTGGAAACCCAGAGTGACATTCGCATTAAGCGTGTTAATAGCCTGGAAGCTGTAATAAGAATTGCAAACCAATACCGGGATTGCTTAGAATAGATGCTTTCACAGATGTATTGGTTTCTTAGAGAATCGACTAAAAGACATATTGTATCGTTCGAGTGCGAAATTTCCCCCGACGTCTTTCGATAGGTGAACTCTGCACCGTCACGGAACTGCAATATCGGGATATGCACTTCGGCCGTGTGTCGCTCCTTATTTAACGATCGTTTCGCGCGCGCGGTATCCTTCAGACCAAAGTGCTACTTGCAATCCCTACCTCAACGAGGCGACGTCTTCATTGAAATTAGTAACTACTTTCTGAATTACAGTTGGAATGCTTCTGGAACCCCGCATGGGAAACGTCAGTCAAGTTACGGAGCAGGAAATGACAGAACGGATAAAATTGAGTAATCAAATATCCGCGATGCCCCGCAGTCTCTTTCAGAGTTAGGCGATGTGCGCGTCTTTCAAAAATACACTCCAGCGAAACGGGAACACGTGAAAACGTTACCTGAATGTTGCAACGAGTCAGGGAGGATTAATTAGCATCGGAACGTCTGCTTATACCAGAGATACTCGTTAACATGGACAGGTACGATTTAATTAGATGATGCGTTGCTATATAGTTGATCGGGTCGCGACTCCCGCCGGGGGTTGCTGCCCTCTTTTCGCGCGTGCAGCCTCTTTTTCCATAGACTTTCGCGTGGCTGGCCTGGCGAGGGTGTCCCTCGCCTGGATAATCGCAATATTCAATGGAAAATACGTGCCACGCGAAAAAGGAATCAAAGCAGAGGGCGCGGCAATACCGAGAACGTCAAGTGGTCGCATCATCGCGGATTTTTCAGCGACAAAAATCCATGCCCGCTTTCGTGCCCTTCTTTCCATACCTCCCCACACTGCGCATTGGTTTTCCTCGCGTTTCAACGTTTTATCGATGTCAATCCTCTGCGCGGAACGACGGACAGGCTGCAATTATTGGGAACCCATAAGCCGGTTAGACAGACGCTCTTGAAATCCGATTCAACTGGAATATTGTTTTAGAGCTTCATGTGTACTGTCGTTGCCCCAACGATACTTTGCTGGGGCGCAAATATTTACGCGCGAAATGAAATGCAAATTTTCAGGGAGCTGGTCGTCTCTGGCGCGATGGTTACTTAAAGAATGTCGCCAGCTTTCATTCTGCATGCAGAGTGTTCCAGAACTGTGTAATACGAGTTACGTACTCTGCGGTATGCGCGATTGCACGAAAAATTATCGATTTACAACGAAAGGAAACATTGAATAGTTCAGAGTCGTATTAAAGGGTTTTTTTGTTTTTCATTATAATTCTGAAACTCCCTGAATTCGTCATGGCAAAAGAAGGAATTATTAAAGACAATGCGACTCACCGAAATAACTATTGTTTCAACATCGATTGCGCCCTGCGATCTCAATTGCGTTGCATGCAGTTACAATTATTTTTCTCTCTCTCTTTCCCTTCTTTTTTTTTTTAACAGGAAAGATGGGTCAGGAACAGAAATGGCGGAAACGAGAACATATAAATTCACTGTTTCTATGAGAAAAAATTGTTCAAATTGATTGTCGTTCGTTCCACCCTCGACGTGCGTGCAATTATATGGGGGACGTTCATTAATTCGAATGGAGCCTCGTTAACCTTTATGCTCCCATCGTTTCGCCGTTAAAGGCGCGCGTGACTTCGCGTGGTCAACTGGTATCGAATTTTCTGCCAGCATATGGTGATATATGTTTACGTGAACGAACAAAAATGACGGGGGTCGTGTAATTTGCATTTTGACACGATAATTTTGTAATGCGCCTGCAGCGACTGCTTAATGAATATAGAAATGTTTAATGCCCAGAGAATTCACTTTGGACTCTTCTAATTGACGAATTCCAGCATAACTGAACGATTTTGTACGCTGAAATTAATGATCGTCGAGTATTTCTGTGGATAAATAATTATTCGTCAAATAATGGACTCATTAGTTCGAGATGATCTCACTTGCTGTTCATTCTCAAACGTTGTATATTTCTACAGCTATCTCGAAAATGAATGCAGTGAAATGTGTAAAGAAAGACTAAGTAGGTACTTACTTACATGTGCATAGGCAGTAATCACTGCGAATATTTAACTTGAAGCACGATATTAATGCACAGAAGAAAAATCTAGGCTCGTATTTCACTTTAATTGACTGTGTGTGTTGTACCATTATATATAAAATACAGAACGCGTACCAAATTAACGGTTTAATTGCTCAAATTGCATATTGAAATTGTCAACTATTTCTGAATAATCCACCCCTACGATAAATTAGAATTAACAAACTATTCTAACCCCTTGCAGTTAATTACTATTTTCGTCGTATGCGTTAGTAAATATATGAACAAGCACATCATTCGGTGCGTAGAATTGTTGTGTGTATCATTTGTGATATGAAATACAAATATTGGTAGCTTTCAGCAAATTTAGAAATTCCGGCGGCGATATTGGATTGCGGGAAATATTTCCAAGTGTATTTAGCCACGCGAGTTAATGTGGAATTAAAATAGTTGCTTTATTCTTGTTGAGTGACAATAAATATAAAACATTTGATAGTATGCACATCACGATGCAAACCACAGAAATGATATTTATGTTCGCGACTTTAATTTGATCACGATGCGAAGGAGATCAAGTATTTGATTTTCCGGCTAAATAAAATAGCCACACAACCCCAGAAGTTACTCCATTGTATCTAATCACCTCATAATTCTTCATTCGCGAGGAACAATGTTAATGTGATCTAGGAGCAAGTACTCGACGACTACCGTTTAATGAATCTTCTTAGAAGAACCGTTGTGAGCCTGTTCATGGAACACCACGTTATTATCCTGTTTCACCTATCGTTAAACAGTTACTTCAATTAGAATCTTCAGACCGTGCTGTTCTAGCGGCGTGAGAGTTTGTTGCGCGATGGAATATACCGAGGCGAGGGCAATAATGCGATTTCTGAGCACTCTCTGCAAGCTTCTTCGAGCGCTCCATAATCTACACTGTGGCACACGTATCTGCCTCCCATGTACGTGCATATGTACAGTGTTATGCGGAAACGCTGCCTTCAAACTGTATTTTAACTGACAAACTTTGTCTCGTTCAGCGAATGATACTCGTCGAATACCAAAACTCTGTCATGCTTGGAAAGAAAAAAATTGCTGGCGCTGGAGCATGTCGGAGGTTGGAATAGATTTTGCTCGTTAAGAATGTAATAAGAAAGATACTGTGCGACGTGAGCGATAAAGAATTGGACAAATATTTGGACGTGTTATTAAAGCGAGAATAAAAGGTACACGTCCGAAGTGTAATGAAAGGATCGTACGAACAAAGCGCGGTTTCAAACTTTTTTGAATCAAAAAAGTTTCAGACGATGTCGACCGGCGATGACGGTTTAATTACATGCGGCGCAGCGGCAGTTCTGCTGAACAATAAAACGAGGAGACCGCGATACGTGAACGAAGATTTTATTGAAAAACCCGGGAGTGGTTCCCCACCCACGGACTCCAGCGTTGGGGGATAGAAGTTAAAGTGTGATATTAAACGGCGCTGGCAAACCCTTTGAAGATCAAAACTGTAATAACATACGCTGCGAAAGAGAAACGTGCGTGTATCGTGAAAAATACTTAGAATGTAGCGCAGTGACAGGAATAAGCCGAATTGAATGGAAATAGAATAACAAATAGGTATATGTGCCAGAGGGGTGGTTGAAGAATGGAAGGATATTCCCCGATTCCGAGCAGGGAAGCAATAACTCTGCACCTTTATCAGAGAATCTGCATTCTTTTCACATTGAACGCATCAATTCCGATTAACGAGGCGAGTAATTTATCTTCCTCGACGCGAGAAGTATCACGAACTTGGTAAAAATCAATCTTCGATTAAAGATTCGATTCGATTAAAAATCAATTCTCCTCGGGGACAGTGCAGCGGAGTTTTCAATGTGCATGGAAATTTTCCCGGGAAATTAACAATTTACGGAACGTCGCGTTCACCGGGCCCTGTACAGACACATTAATGAGCAAACCGAGTGCAAGCTAGAGGATGGAAAAGTGGAACATCGCGGCACGCCCGGGAACAGCAATGTTAATAAACTGGGCACCGTCTAGCTGGTGTTATTAATATCGTCCAGCTGACCTGAGGCCAGGGCGACATCGCGTGCTTTGGGGATCGTAATTACAGCTAAAATCGAACAATACGCGCGGATCGGTCGGAGGTTCAGCGGCCGCCTCGATTATTCGCTAACAGCGGCGCGCATTTCCGAGGCAATTAAATGCGCACTTCGCAAAGTGTCGTTAATATTAAATTAGATTCGCCTCCCCCGAACACGTGTAAATTACCGTGTTAAACTAAACGTTAAATTAACGTTAAATTAATTAATACCGCGGAACCCATCATCGCTTTTCGCGTCACGTTAATTAATTTATGAAGTATGGAACTCTCGAAAACTTGACGAAAAAGAATCAGGGACGTGTAAAATTGAAGCATGTCTCCCCCGTCATTTGCGTTGGAAATGGTATTTACGAACATGCCGTGGCTCGTCAAATTTTTGGAATCAAAGGAATTACATCCCGATGTACGGTGATTATACCGTCGCCACTCGTGAAGCCGTGACACAATGCTGACAATTATAGTCATAATTGTAGTTTACGGCATTGACATCGATACGAATTACACGGACGTTGACAGCCTGACGTCTTGACTACAACCCTTGTTATATCGATCGTGTCTGCGGGCAAGGAGACGCTAATTATCTTGCTCGTATCAAGAAACAGTCGTGCTAATATGCAGTGATGAATATTCTACAAATGTTTCTTCAACACAAACCTCGAGATGCAGTGAGTATCCAAATTATTATACTGAAACAAAAAGGTTTGAGATTTTGTAAGTTTCAACGATGGAATTTCTGTATCTCTGCGAAAAATGCGAAAATAAGAAACGCATTTTAACGTTTGAAGTTTCTAGTTTTCGAATCACGGACTTTTTTCATCCATTCTGATACTATTTTATCAAGATGAAGCACAAGAAACGAAGTTCCAGAAATTTTTGCTTAGTTTGAAAGTATGCACGGGCTAAAAAAAATTTCTTCCTCGTAAATCCAACGAAAAGCTCTTATAGAACAAACATTTCTCTTCAATTACGTTTTTTTTTATTTTGTTGTATGATTTTTATTCACCGAGCTACTTTTCACTTTGAACACCTATAATTAGCGAACTCATGATCGTAGACAAATTTTCATGAGTGTTTTGGAAAGCTAAGAAAGTTTTCTTTCACAAGTTTCAGTTGCCAAATTGAGATCTTTCTAATCGTATGAAATCCATTTTAAAATTATCCCAAAAACTGACGAAAATGTTTTGAGTATAATAATTTGGCCACCCTCTGCAGAATTTTCATAATATATTTCTGCCCCCAAAATGAATGAACGTATAACTACGTGTGTCGTTGTTGCTAGCGGTCACTGCGAGGCACATAGCGTGGTCGTTTAAGTACCTACCTCCGGAGAGGGATTCGGTGTAGTCGGCGAAACCCGCGAAATTCGCGGCGCGTTGAAAACGTCGCTTCGTCGAAAGATTTATTTTCAATCAGAGGTAGAAAGGTGTCCCGATTCGTCGAAACGCACGGCTTGTCGTGGCCGTGACGTTTCCCGGTTGTGTTGTCGAAACCAGCTCCTGGAATACGTGCTCGCGGCGAGAAAGACCGCCTCGCGCCACGTGGCCAATTTTCTTCCGACAATATTGACCTTCCCCCGCGCACCGATGGAGGGCCAAAAATTCCTGCGGATTTCGCCGTCCCTAGACGGAACAATGTAGATACCCGGGCGAGTGGCTAATCCCGGATGTTCGACGCGAAGACTCGATTACACTGCGGATTTATTGGAGGCATTGAGTGCTCTAAGCCCCGGACGATGCTCCGAGGAAATCGAGATTTATATTCCAGCCGCGACGTACCCGCTAAAAAATTCTTTCGTATCTCCGCCGCGCTCCGTTCTCCATTTTCCTTCCATTCGAAAGAATCAAGAATTATACGGGAACGTTTCCACGGGAGCAAGTGGATATTAATGTATAATATCACTGTATAACCACTTTATACTCTTTATACCTAACAACGTAACAGTCTTCCCTTGCGTAAGAGTCTCATGAAAATGTTCAACGTGAACAACGAACGTTCGAGTGAAAGCAGAATGATCGACTATGGACTCGAATTATCGTTGAGCACCTTGATGTCAACTTGCCTCGGTGCAACGATCCTAGGTCCCTCAGCTTTTGATTAAGAATTCATTTCATCGCGTGAACTATCAAAGCCGTTCAACATCGCTCGAGCGAGAGATAAGGAAATTATTTTCGGCTGATGCAGATTGCCCTGTAATATGGTAAATGGAAATCGGGGACCGACGCAAAGAGACACGCCGGTCAATAAACTAAATTAAAATGGCTCCGGAAATTACACATCCGAGGATGTCTGATGGTGGAACGTCCCGTCCGTTTCCCGTCGCCCGCCTGTTTCTGATTGAGGAGCAAGCTTCGTTGAACCCGCAGCCCGTCGTTTGCCCGCGAGCACCATTCGCCAGCGAGTTTTCGTCGCCGGTAACGAGAAGCGTAGCCACGGATTCGTCGTCTCGTTAATCGCCATCTCAAGACGTCTTTCGCCCGTTGTCGAACGACAGCGACAGCGATCGGTGAAAGTTGGCGCGCCCGGCAAAAGTTCGAAAGCTCCTCGGTCGCGTGATGTGTCACCGATTGCTTTCGCGAGGATGCAGCGAACGATGACACGGCGTTTTTCGACGCGCTGCCGGGAAGCAAGGAACCCGTCGCCGATGAAAAACGAGCTGAGGCTGGGAGAAAGCTAATGCAGGATCGCGCGAGAAAAGGGTTGAACTGTTCAGCTAAATTGGGGTGGCTGAAGATTGATCGACAACTCAAAAGATTACGAGGAGATTACACGATAAAAGTTATTGTGAACACATCGGAATAAGGATTGCAATATACAGATGGAAGATTTACAACTCGACAAGACACTAATGATCGGCGCCGTGAAACCAGACAATAGACTCTTGACTCGGGTGAGACGACATCGAAGAAATTAGCATCACGTAGAATAAACTGACAACTTTGGAATTCCGGTATTGAAGGCCTGTAAATCGTGAGACCCAAGGATTAACGTTGGAGAAATTGCAGGGGTCAACGTAAACTACTATCGATGACACTCGATTGATGATCCTAAATTCCATGGCAGCCGCTAGTGAAAGCTGACAACACAAGGAATACCTACAAGAATTGCCTCGTTATAGGAATCACTAGCGGAAAGCCTGGAGTTATAACGCTCGATAGCGCGATCCAGGATGCTCGGCGTCGACTCGCTTGATTCCAGGGTCTTTGCTATCGGATCCCGTGATCCTGGGTGGGATTTTCGCTATCGGGTAGCTCGAGTGCGCAGTATTCGCCAGCGTTGTCTCGCACCGGCTTCCTATATCCCCGCTAGTTGCTCCAGGAATTTCGCGTATTTGTATCCATTTGCATTTGGTGTCTTGAATTAAGGAACGAGCAAAGCCCTGTTATTTACGCGTCGATGATCTCCACGTAAATTCCCACGGAAAGTTCTTTGAGCCACGGAGGCGCGTTGCATGGTAATGGGCATTCTAGACTGTGAAATTACTTCGGAGCAACACTTTTTGCAATTCCACGGAGGCGCCACGATCTTCCTAAAATGCACTTAATTAGCCAGAAGATCGGCTTCTTATCGCGCTCCCCGTGGAGGGTCGACCCTGCTTAAGTGCCCATAAACTTACAAAGGATCACACCTTAGTGACTCTCGGCAACGACATAAAAAGCTTGAAAGGTGCTGCTGTTCGAAGCTCAGACGCTCCTAGCGTACGTTCCACGAAATTGCCGACGAGCCTGATAAAGGAAACAGGTGAACAGCCAGCAAAGAGTAGTGGGGTACGTGATTTTTGTTCAACATGTGAAATTGAATTCTACAGAACCGCGAGTAAAGTGGCGATAAATTAAATACTACGAATCTTTTCAGCAATGCCGCGACGGTTCAACGGCGAAACTATGTAATAAACGCGATTTAACGTAACGCAATCAGAGTGCAAACGAAGCTGCAACGAGGCACACCTAATCCTATACGAGTGCACACTGGATCTCGATTCCTGCTTCCTCTTGCGGTTTGACAGACTGCATTGATCGTATGTGACAATAGACGAAATTGAAGTCGAATTGGTGTGAGTTTGTAATTTCAGTGTAGCAAGGATTCAGCGGTAAATCGCATTCACCCTGTCTCTTTGTCTCTTTGCAGTCCAGAAAACAATTAACTGCGATTTATAGAGTCATCTATTTCGAGGGGCAATTAAATATGATTCGCTAACCAGCTTCTGTATAAATTGTTACGAATTAGTATTCGTCCCGCTATAGAAATTTCCCTTCGAGTATAGAATTTACTTTATTTGCGATCTGAAAATTCTGAGAAAATTACGAAATTGGTGTTAATGGAATCCTATAGGAAACCAATTGTCACCAATCCATCCAGTAACACGTAATTCAACAACGAACATTTTTCACTCTCATTAAAATGAATTTATTAAAAAATTGCCCCTGTAATTTTGAAGCGATAGAATTTAAAACTCGCGGCAGTATTACGGATTACGATAATCCTAAGCTGATATTATAAGAGCTTAGCGAGCGCGAGAAAGTTAAAATATCCCGCCAATTATCCCCATTGAATTTATAAAATGATCGAAATATTTATGGGCTGCAACAATTGATGAATGATGTTTTTAATCCTTTATTCGCCCAATGAACAGTTCTCCTCTTTCATATAACACTCAAATAATTGGAATTTCTGTTCGAATGGGTGGATCAAATCACTTTTTCTCGTTAAAGCAATAATGTTTGAAAAACGATTACCTCGAGGAAAATGGTTGGAGTACCGATAACAAGATTCAAAAATCGATTTTAAAAAAAAAGGCAACAAAATGAAAGCTATTGACGATTCGCCGATTCGAATGTATCGCTGTTAAACTCATTTCACAATATTCCGACGATTTTATAACGCGGAAAACCGCCAGCCATGGAAATCAGCACAATTTCCATTATCGATTCACGGATTATTATAATCGACCGTGAGATTACTTCCTGTCGCATTTATTATGACAGTCGTGAACAGTCAGCCATCTATTTGAATGTAGGTAGTATGTAATTCACGATGATACCACTTTATTAATGAAAGCTATACATTATCGATCGAGTATTTGTCGGATCAATACGATTAAGCGCATAATCCTATGAATATCCGTAAGGTTTATAGGTGAACTGCCAAAATAAGAGGAAGCATACGTTCTGTCACAGAAAACGCGAAATTCTGATTACACAATAAATTAAAATGTTTGCAAAGTATGTTGCAAAGTAGTTTGCTCGAGAATTTCTTTTAAATTTACCAAATCCATAAGATATATAGAAAAATGGCATTAGCCACGAGGCAAAGTCTGGTCAAGCACACAAAACTTTCTTTCATAACCATTCAAAGCCACCACGTATTCTGTTAAAATTACGGTTAACATACATATGTAATATAATCAGCGTGCTTATTTCATTCATGCGGTTTTATGCCCTTGGAAAAGATTTATGCCATTGAAGAATTTCGACGTGGAATAAAATCCTCTTCAGGTTTTCATTATCCAATCCTTTGACTCAATATTTAATTCTTTAATGCTATTCTACAAGCGACCAATTAACCAATTTTGGCGATGGTCAATGGCACTTGGTAAGTGAAATACGGGTTCATCAGGCAAACGACTTGAATATAAATACATTTTTTGATCGTTGACAAAGATACTTGCAATTCTTTATTCAACTCTCTTATTCGATAACATTGAAATAATTTTCTGAATACAGGAGCGTTATATCCGCAGGCCTCTAGCTCCATAAATCGCGTAAGTGTTCTGAACGTAGAAGAAAGGAATCAAATTACACGGCAATATGCAGTAAAGGTACAAAATATATTCGCATCTGCTGCTGTAGAATCGATTCCATTACTTTTGTGATAGACCTGGCCCATATATACGAGATCGGGAATGTATGATCATCGAATAGCTGCTCGAAGATACGTCAGTGGTGACCCGAAAAAGGAATTCAGTGAAACGGCCTATCGAGGCAAGACCTCTCTAGATCTAGGCGAACTTAGAAAGTATTCGTGCTCTCTAGCCCGTTGTGAACTTTTGAACAGATGCTCATACAGCTTTTGTTTAAGCAGAAGTACGAGTCGCGTTTATATATAAAACAGTTGCCGCTCTGCAAGACTTACAAAGCAATTTGCAAACAAAGACACTCCTGGCAGTCAGATTAAAAGATACGCGAGAAAGACTGCCGACACCGCGACACGATGCTGTTTCCTCATTACTTTCGAAATTTCTACAAGAACAAGGAATAGGTTTTACATTGCACGGAGGCCGTGGCTTCGCGATTAATCTGACTCCAATTTTCACCGCTCGTACGGGAAAGTTGGATTTCCATCTGCATAAAGAGGAAGTGCAAATTATGGCGTTATCATTATTCCTAAAACTTGCTCGCAGCGAACAGTGGAAAGTTTTAAAAAATCATTTTGGAAACCAGATTGTGAAATTTTAAATACGATTCTCCTTTTATTTCAACACTAGCTTTACTATCCGGTTTTTCCCGGAATTTAGATTCGGATTTTATAAAAAAAAATATTTTTATTCGCCAGGTATAAAGAGGTGAGGCACATCCCGTGACCCCAGAGTTTACCGTTCGAAAGTGTTTAGCACACAAACGTAAACTTTCTGCTTTATATATTAAGATAGAAGAAGAAAGGGGCATCAAATTAAAACAGCATAGAATTGGTTTTAGTGATCCGGTCGTTTCTTCTACTCATAATTTATTGCTAACCGAACCTTTTCTCGGGCGAAAGTTTCTGGCAGTAGGCGTGAAAGTAAGACGACAAGGACGGAGTGTAATTTATAGATCGCATATTGGATCCGTGTACCATTTTGGGGCACAACACCGTTAGTTCGATGATATTCACTCGCGCTACAGCCGGAAATTGAATTTTCCGCCTACGTTGGCAATGATACCACTCATGTTTTAGGTGCTACCGCTGTTTCGCCATACTTTTATATCCATTCCTACTGTTTGCATATTTAACTTGGTACGATACGTTGCATGAAAAAAAAAATAAAGAATTGTGTCCACTTACGTGCTGCAGGTATCAGTATCCTTTAAATTAAAAATGTGAAATTATGACACTTTAAGCGTCAAATATATACATATTTATACAATATTTATATAAATTGAAATGAAAGTTAGATTCAGCCCTGTGGACAAATAAATTGAAACTGTATACAAAGGCGGTACAGAGTTTGTCCAGAGTTGTACACTATTCTATATCGTTTGTACTAATTTTGGAGTTTCAGAATGTGATAGTGCGGATCTATTGTTTTCCTGAATCTATTGTAACTGACCAAGTATACAGGAAATATTGTAACCACCCTACTGCACCTCTCTATCTCATTTATCAAAGCAACATCTTTCACATCCTCTTCAATTCAACATATTTTGTTAAAAGAGCACAGAAACTAATCGCAAGATTTCAAAGAGATGCAGTCCCAGTCATATTGGTTTGTTACGTACGTCTGACCATAGACCAACCCGATCTCCTTGCTCTCCTATACGGATGCCCTGCAGTTACGCGAATGAATCATAGTTCTCTATATTGCATCGCATCGTATCGTTTAATATGCGCTTTCAGAATTAGCAAGTAGTGACGAATAATTTTCGAATACATCAGCAATTTCAACTACATTCGAAACCAAACTCAGCACATTCCGTCAACCTCAACATGTATTATCTACGTTCAATAAACCTAACCCAAAGAAAGCTTGAATCAACTATAATTCCAAAACACCTGATTACCCTCGATAGGTATTGGTAAGCAAATTCCGCTTTCCGGTGCGTTTCTGTTGGCGCGAAAACCTACGGCAACGATAATTACGCGTATCTCGCAAACGGTTGTAACGTTAGAGGCGAACCGCGGCGCCATTCGCGGCCCGGTAATTGACCAAAGTTTTCGGCGCGAAACTTTCCGACGCGATGCGATTCGACACGCAAAATATTTCGGGGCCCCGTGTCGATGGGCGAGTTTAAATGCTCGCTGTTCCCCGAGCCCGGCGAGGGAGGCATTCTCGTTTTTAATTGGACCCGCTAATTGCGAGAGCTTAATGCGCGATTCCCGGATATCTGAAAGCGTGAAGATTTACGCAGCTAATTGGTGGCCTCCGTGCTGGCTCCTCGTGACGGGAAACAGAGGAGCACGCCGCACGCTCATCGGTGTTAACGAGCCGCCCGGCTCAGATTGTTGTTAAAACGATTGTTCTGCTCGTGACGACAGGCAAACGCGTGGAACGCACCGGCGTTCCGTGGATAATCAAAGTTCGCTGTTGCGCCCGCTAATGGAAGCCTTTTGTGAGGGAAGCCCGGGAGGGTAGCAGCCTCGCTGTTAGTGTTCTGTTTTTATTGAATTACTGCCGTGCACCCGCCGTTGTCTTCTGGGCCGTAATAAGATGACACACATTATTTTGATGTTGCGTATTTCGCGCGAGATTCCATTCGTTTTCGGAGCACCAGTGGGTTTGTTCCGTGGCAACAACAGCGGTGGGAATGTTATTTCGAGTCCTACGACTCTCGCGAGTTTATCATTTCATACGGCGGCCGGGCAGGCTTTGGAAAGGCTGTGTAATTAAAATCAAGTACGTATGTCTCTAGCACGGTAGGTGGTAATTCCAGTAACAACCATTGCGTATGCACAGAAAACGAGGGCTCTTAAGGAGGATATGATACACGATTCGATGTGCATGCATGATACATCGTACAATACTTGAGGCGCAAAGAAGTTTCATTAAAAGAATCATTCTTCCAAGGGAATATATTAATGTAAACTCTTTCTGGCTTTTGAAGCTCCCATCGGAATCATTGATGGGCTGCGTTCTTCTATATTGCCGTATAAATATTCAAAAGCGAGAATTGAATTTGCAATGTGTGCAGGCCCTCATTGCCACGTTTCGACGGCCATCGGCCCATTTCGTATAGAGTACCGACTCTGGTCTTGATATCGAGGGAAATGCCTCGGCCGACAATTAAACCATCGTTCGATCGGTGTGTGGGAATGCAATTTCCATGGCCACTCGAAACACAGGCATGCATCTTACAACTGCACACAATGCACGGCCCCGTTCGATCATTGATTCTTGACGAGCAGGAGACCGGCTGCGGTATTATTATTGCTTTTTCCGATGTCCAGACCGCATCTCCCATTTTGCCGTTCCGCCGGTCGCGCGTTTTCATACCGGCTAGCCCGGTAAAATAAATACAAGCTTTCTGATTAATCGACGCGACTGGATTATCGCGTCGTGTCCACGGCATGACGGGAAAATAAACGTTTATTATTTACAATAAATACTGGTATCAGATACCGAATGATAACGAGTAACCGAAATGTATTCGGACGCGACATCCGCTCTATTCCATTCTGATTTCGCGATATCGAGGAATATATCGAACCTAGTAATTAAACCATTGGCCGATCGCCGCACGGAAACGCAATTTCCATGGCCGCCGTTCGAAACGCGTTTACCTGTGCCCATGCACACACATACGCGCATGTATGTTCCTCGTAGCATCACGGATCGATGAGTACACGGAGAACAAAGAAGGGAGAAGAGAAGGAGGTCAAATAAAGCGCGTCCAAGAGGTCTCGGAATTCTGCGATTATCGTTATAGTTTCAGTAGTCGTCGCTGCCGGAAATGGAACAACCATAACCCCTGAGATATAACGCTTCACTGTGAACTTTCCCTTTCGCTTGTGTTCGTAACGCTGCGTTTAATTCATCCCAGGTCGCGTTTTAACTTTGCCAATTCAAATCGCTCTTTCTTCCACGTAATCGCGCGATCGAGACAGGTAGGTAGATGAGGATCAGTCAATGCAGAGTGTTCGATGAGTGCCGAGAAACTTGCCAAAAAAATAATTAACGCAAAGTGCTTTGTAGATCAACTTTAATATCTACTGGCTTGAAGATTCTAAAAATGTTACGAATACGAGAGAAAGTAAATGATGTTAACAAGCAAATTTCGGTGTAGTGGTCGAAAGGAAGCAGGAGATTCCTATTGATTATATGAGCACGTAGCAGGACACAGCGAAGTAACACAGTTATCGTTATAGTTCCGATAGTCCGAGGCAGCAGACGCGGGGGTGATCATAACGATACACGGTCCAACTATTAACGGATCCTCGGTCAAAGGACGGCTTAACCTACCGATGGAGAGGCACAGCGTGTCGGCCGGACCGTGAAACGTGCTGGAAATTGTGGCAACAGTAACAACACGGTATCAGCAGCGACAGTTACATCATGGCTGAGGCGTAGACAACGGAGCGGCGGCTTTCACCCCGCCCTGTACTCGTGACCCGAGGAATTGCATGCAGGTAACCCCGAACGTTACCATCCCATCTTATGGGGCAATCCGGTGGTCACGATCAATTTTCCGGCACAGGGAGAAACGGCTTCTTCCAATTGCTCCGGGAACAGGGTCCGCGGAAGTGGTCGATTCTATCGGAAAGCGGTTTTTGGAATCCCCGCTCCGGTGGGCTTAAGAATGCCTGGTATGAAGTGCCAAAGCCCAGGGAAGGAGATCGAATTTTCGAACAGTTACAGTCGAGCTTCTTAACTAATTCAGAGCAAGTGCTCGATGTTGGCGTCGTAGCTGAGACACAGGGCGCAGACGTGATATTTTAGGGCAAGGTCTGAGAAATATTTTCCTTGAAAAAAAAAAGAAAAGTTAGTGACAAGTCCAATGAAAGAACTCGCACGTAACGTGTAACATTCATCTTCCCAAGTTTAGTACCTGACAGCACCCCCGCATCAGCTTGCAAGCTTTACTTAAATCCGTTTTCCACAGGCAACATTTTCATTTGATATTTTGGATTCCCGCATCCAGCGCAGCTTTCAAGCTGAAAGACGTGGAAGTCGGGTATTCAAAGCTTACCGGGGGACTGCGTTTCTGGTCACGAGGAATTCATGAAATATAACTGATTTTCCGGTGACACGAGGAGCGGGGGGTAGGGGAGTGAGCCTGGAGAAATGGACATTCCAGGCGAAATTCCCTTGGAAGCTCGATTTCTGCCTGCCCCCTTGCCTCTTTTTCTTCGTGGAGGCGAGTTCGAGACGCGTTAAAAGTTTCAGCCCGCCTCGGGATGCCTCGGCATCAACGTTGAACTTTTCTAAGGGTTGTTTCACCCCTCCTGCGACCCCTCCCCCATCCGTCCCCGTCCTCGCCCCCTCTTTCATTCTGTCCTCGGCTGATCTCTCAGAAATCGCACGTCGGGGACGTATTTCCACGGAAAATTTGTTAATATTGCAGGCTCACCGCGCTCGTGAAGCTCGTGACACAAAAAGTCACTCGCCGCCCTCCTAGGCGGAAGTTCATAAACGGCAAGCGTGGGGTTGCAGAGGGGGGGGGGGTCGTTGGGCGGGAGGACGGGTCGGTTGGTGTAAAAATTAAAAACTTGCCGCCGTACACAGCGGAGCAGAAGAAACATTCTTCCGCGTGTTTCTCTCTTTCGCCCGGCGTCTCCCCGCTCAGGATAATAGCCGAGAACTTTATGCCCTGGCCATATAAAGTCCCTCCTGTCTACGCACTTTCCGGAACTTTAAATTGAATTAACCTAATAAAGTGTCGGCTTAACTAGGGAAACGTCCAATGGCGCGGCGTATCAGAACTCGCCGTCTACCTGCGCGATCGCGCTACTGTTTGCAGATATATAATAGATTTTTGCGATACTGCAACGGCCGTGCATTTATCATTCGGCGCAAAGCTGCGAGCGGAACTTTTTAAGCATGACGAATCGTGCAAACAGGCTTCAAAGAAGTCGCGCGACTCGTCTGCCGCTCGGATATGACGGGGCGAACTCGATAATTCTCTGGAATATCTTGTTTAATTATAGCGCTTCTGACTGATAAAAATTCGAACCCCTTTGTTCGCTTTGGTATAGAAGCAGAAGAAACGAAGGATAAAAGATGGGCGCTTCTTGGAATGAGTTTGCAGAATGTTACTATTACAACGAAAAATATGTGAGAAAATAATACACGTTACAGCTTCTTGAAATAAATATCTCCTTCGCAATTGTACTCTTATTTATACAACCACCTCGTATTTACTGCTCCACGCCAAATCTTGGAAGCCACTTTCTCAAAAAGCATTCGCGTTTCATTTCTCCGCGGTTCATTCCACGAAATGAAGCGAATAAACCACGTGGCGCGCCAGCGTACTGTGTAAATGCCAACCGGGGCGTTACTTTTAATTCCGTTTCGATGTCTTCGCGGCTAATACGCCTGGAACTGCGTAACCAAACGAGAAATTAGACGACCGACGAAAATCCCGGCGTGGCCGTTCCAGCCTGCGAATTGAACCTTCCTCCACGCGCGTTCCACGTTTACGATACTGTTATGCTTCCGCGCGATTAAGGCCAACTGGCAGACGGAAAACGGAAACGTTTTCACTTAGCTCTGAAACCTTCGGCCCCCCTCCTTCCCCGACCACTCGTTATGCCGTAAGCTGCCCGCGAAAAGGTGAAAATCCGATGAGAAACGAATACCACTACTCACCGCGTAACGAGACCTTTCTCTTTCCGGCAGGTTTTCTTTTTCGTTTCGCGGAGAAAACACGTAAATCGCGGTTACGGAATAACGCTTTGAATGAACGGCCACAGCCACTCGTACGATCGTGCATTACGAGCCTTCCCCGATATTGCTTTCCGTAACATTTTACGAGAGATATCTCGCGAAGAGGCTGCAGGTCAAGCTGATACGTTTTACTCCAATCGTAAAAAGATGCTTCATTTCGGTTGTAAACCGCGGGCATTTCTAAATAACGTATTTAAGACGAGACCGTCGACGATTGGAGAAAGGCAATGGAGTTGCCAATGGATTAACGCGTACGAATCTCGGTAACAGGATATTAGGCAACACGAATTTCGCGACGGAGCCCCGTTAGTCGCGACACGCTCATTAATCACCTTATTTAATTTGTCGAATTTCACCGATCCAATTTCAATTAAAGTTGCGATTCACCGCCGCCGGGATTATTTTACCGATCGGTCGTTGAATTTATACCACCGGCGCTGGTGGACACCGATACGCACTGGCGCGAGCCTCCTAATCAAAACACTGTTACACGCGCGGTTTAATTATTCCGGTTAACTTGGTTCGTAAAAGTAATATTTCCGCGTAGCGTTTCGCTGACCGTGGGGCCATTAATTCACCGGGTGACACGGGTTACATTACGCTGAAAATTTCGCGAAGGGAAAGGTTAATTGCCGTTTTGAAGTGCCGCAAACCTTGATAATCCGCCTGCAAATTGTAGACTGCACTTGAGAGGTGGGGAACTCTGCGCTACTCGGGAGTGGCAATAAAAGCAACGCCACTTAGAAGACCACCGTTATTAGACACTTGGCAGACGCCAGTCTTTGTTTCTTTCCTCTCTGCGAATCGTAATCATTTCGGACGGGGAGAGAAGCTTAGAAAACTCTTTCGCCGAATGTTAGTTAGGAAATTTTAGAGTTTCGATATGTATCGGAGGGTGCAGTCCATTAGGAGGAGGCGGTCCATTTTCTGCCACGTAGGCCGTAGCAATTCCACGAAATTCGGCACAGCATAACACGATTTCCAGCTTATGATGATGGAGGGCGAGTTCATCTTCGGAGAATGATGTTGCTCTGGACACCGTTAGCGCACTATGTATTCCATCTGTCGCGCATACAGCTTCGCCAAATACACGACGTACATATTCGGTATTCCAGCAGCGCGTTTTTGAAGTAGGTCGGCCTGTTTCATCGCAACTGGGAGTTGGCATTAAAAGCAGTCGAAAAAAACTCTCGATGATGAATCCAATTTCACATTCCAACATCCAACATTTACAGATTCATGCATTGCATAACAATGAAGTGGAAAGAAGAGTACACCTAAATATCAATTATTTATTAATCAGAACGTCAGAGAATTCTGAAACCGGCGAGCAGAAATGCAGTTAAAATATTGCTGCTGCTAATTGCACTTCGTATTTTAAGCTACGAAATATCTACGACGCAGAGATACAGATACACGGAAATTCTTTTATCGCGATCATTGACTGTGGAGCAATTTAAGGAAGCAAGGAATCTCCAGTCGTCCGGCTAAATCTCTTCCCCTGTCTTATCTAGCGTTCCCCTATCTAGAATAAGATTGATACTTAATTCATCGATTTCCGGCGCGGGATTTGCAACAGCCCGGAGCCAATCTACTCCCGAAGCAAGAGAAACGTCTGACCCGAATCACTGTTCTTCGTTTTCGTAGTAAACTACTGATCTTAGGTGAACCGACTGCTACACGTTTTATCCGCCGTTCTCCAACTCCTCCTTCACCCGCTCCTTAAGCCGGACCGATCTGATCAATTTTAATTATTTTCTCGTTCCTCTTTAAAATATTGCAATAAAATATTTCATTCATTGTAGTATTAACGTAATAATATTCAGCTCCGCCATTGCGTAGGAGGATGTTGTTTGGGAAATAAAATCCGCGGGACTACGTGACCGGAAATGGATCGAGCTAATTTAAACAGAGAAATGGCACACGGTGAAATTTTAAATAATTACTGAGGTATTGATTAAACTGTGAATTGTTTGTACGTTTGACAAGTAAATATAACTACTGACGCTGTTCCACGATCTCCAGAACTCTATATGTAGATTTACTGATATTCTACGAAATAAATTTATAATAAACCAGTGACAACGACGAAAATAAAGAACGTGGCAGTTTGGTCAGTCTCTGTGGTTTCAGGAAGGTGCTTCGTAATCAGAGTACCTAGGTAGGTACAGCGACAGGATTAATCCACGGTACGGCTGATTCACCGAAAAATCCCGACAATAACGTAAATCAATAAATTTTATTAGCGCCCAGCTGAACGGGTAAACAGTCCACTTCATTTGGTTGTATCCCGTTCCGGTGATAAAAATTCGTCTGAGCGGCAGAATTACATCCGCGCGGCTGCATATCGCGCGCATTAAAGGCGGAAAATAAACGAGCGCGCCGGAAAATCTGGCGGATTTTAAATCGACGGAGCGGAGGAACGGGTGCGGAATCCACGCGGCTGCCTTACTCGCGTGAGCGTTCAACCCTGCTCGTTAACTCCCGCTAAACTGTACTTGACCGAATCACCGAGGCGGCGATTCCAGCCGAGGGTAATAGTCTCCTCCTCCCCGTTCTGTCGCCATCCACCCCCAGCTTTTTTCACGGAGTGTTTCCTTCTGCGTCAAACGAGCTGCCCGAAGAATTTCGTCGCGGGCACGTTCGCGATCACCGGTCCTCCACTCGCCGGCTAGGATCGAACGCAAGGCGATTACGTGTCGCAAAGAACCAGCCAGCAAAAAGTACAAGCAGGCCGAAGAAGGGAGGAGAAAGGCTGGCAAGAGAGGCACGAAGAAAGGACGGGGGTGGCGCTCGATTGAAAGTGGAGGATCGTGCGCGCGCGGTCCACGGCAATTACGTTTCGGAAATAAAAATCGCAACGCGACGAAAAAGTCGGGACGCGCAATTTCCGTGACGACGACTTTGATCAAAAAAAAAATCCGAGTATCAGCGTCCCTGTATTTTCATAAATGAGAAACGATATTTCTGCCCAGGAAATCGAAATGAGCCGGTCTCGTTTATCATGCCATTTGGCCATTCAATTACCGAACGGTATTTATCGTGCACTTCCCCGCTTTCGTTTCAAATTGACTCGTGGCCGGGGAACTGTACGATTAATAATACTCCTATCAATTATTCAGACCGTACTTTCGTGTTTGCTTCGATCCATCTTCTCTATTTTCCACTAACGTAGATTGGGAAATCTTTGGGGATTGCGTTACTCGTGGAGCGCGAACGAAATAAACGGTAACCACGAATTTTCGTCGAGTAGGAGAATCTGAACGGTTAAGGGTGGTTTTGTATCGGTGTAAGACAATTTGGCACACCTCATGCACCGCGCCAGGTGTGTTTTATTTAAACGCTTGTTTGTGGAATTTAATTTACCGCATTTAACGACGCGCTCGCATTAATCGCCCAACTTGCCACGAAATTCCGCGCGGTCGCATTTTGATTCGACGAGTGTGCTTCGCGCGCTCTATTTTTAAGCTCCCCGCGCACTTTTCGACGCGGAGTAATTTTGTTAATGTAAATTGTGGCGCACGCGAACGTGCCCAGCCTCGGGAAAGGAAACACCGTTCAACGAGAATATTTAATCTAGAAAAATATTCATGCACGTGCGCGTCCCGCAGTTTTCCAGCAGACATCTCTGGACCCTCATTTCGTGTAATTATATTATAATAATGACGTCAAAACGCTTCGTATCAAGTTTAATACTAACGTCTGCAGGCCCTCTCTGGCAAGCAATTCATATATTTGAATCAGAAGTTTATCCCTTTGATCGATTCGAATTTCAATCGAAATTCATCGCCGAAAGCTTAAAAAAAATAATCGAAGCTTAAAGTATTATTAATTTTTCTTACCCTTTATTCCGTAACGATCTCAAATTCCAAAATCTCGACTCCGAGGCAGGCTGATCAATCAGACCACAAAGCATGGGCCTGGAAAGCAAAGGAAATTCATTTAGTAGCCGAAATAAAAAGAACCGGAACATTGAAAGTGCTGGAGAATTGATTAATGGGGGTTAGAAAGAATTAAAGCCTGAAACAAGTTCAGAAGTAGCACTCGTAACCCTTTGAGTTCAAATTTTCGTATAATTAATGGTACGTGTCAGGCCACTTCGTGATCGCTTTAATGAGAGTAATTTAACAGGCGCGAAAGTTTCAACGCCGCTATGAGTCAGGATTGATTGACTGGAGGTTGCAATCGTTGTCTGCTATATCACACGTAGGTAGTTACTGTTATCGAACCACCACAAGTTACCTAATAATTAAACGTCAACGTGCGCTATTTCCAGTATTTCCAATTCAAATACGTACGGGTATGTTAGACCGACGTCAATTCAATCAACTGTACGGGTTCGCCTGTTTCATCGCGAGGGCTTACCCCCTCGGCTGGTTCTGCCGCGATTTACTGGGCGCCCTCGTGTAAGGGCACGTTATTCACACTATGTGTACGAGGATCCGACACGGAGGCATCCACGACGACTGGCAAAGCCGTGACACTCAGCCGATCATTTATGCTCGCAGGGCAGAAAGACACACACGTAGCCTGATATTCCCCGAGCAAACATGAATCAGCAGGCGCGTAGATAATACGCACCCAGCCATATTTTTGACAGTAATGAATACCTGGCTGCATACCTGACCCGGCTGGCCGGTGTACAACGCTCGAGAGGGCCGAGCAGGTTTTGTTTTAAATGTTTTCCACGCTGGAATAACGCCAGGCTGTGTCGCGGCACACCCCCTGCGCGTCCAACACACCCCCCGTCGCCCCATCGGATCCACGGGAAAAACGACAATGCCACGGGAACTCGCCTACCTCCACCTCCCTCCCCCCTGTCCCTCCTCCTAAATCGTTGGGCTCATTCCCAAACCCTCCTACGCGAGCATCCACACCCGTATTTCGCGCTGGCCGAAAAGCGTTCGCGCGAACGCTGGAGATTTGCAGAGCTACCCGAAAAACTGCGGTAGTCATTGCTTTCGGTCTCGGGGAAAGGGGGATGGTGGGGATAAATCGGTGTGTTAACCGGGCTGAAAGTAGAGCGTACATATGGCGCGAAAAACCACGTTTTCGACTCGATTCTTTCCTGTTACTCCAGCTCTCCTCTTCCGGCTCGCGCTTCGACGAATTAGCCAAAGCTGGAATTATTAGAAGCTAACGACTGTCCCTTTCGGAAAAACTACGCGAAGGTTTGAATATCTAGTAAAATTTTGGTCATTCGCGAGTGTCGGTGATTTGGCAAAGTCACCGGAGCTAAATACTCTGGGATTTTTGCTGTAAACGCGTCGGGAGGCTGAATCGGAATGCTGGTAAACGTACAGTGATTTTGAGGAGATCGGTCCGTAATGCGAGACGACTAAAACCTATCGAAAGGGTTGTTGAAACGATTGGAAAGTCGAAATAACTCACGCTTAACGTTATCCACGAATATAGACTGAAACATAGAAACATGACTCTCCCGGACCATTTGGAGAATACAGGGAGTGAAACGGCCGAAAAATTTCTCCGATCGCTAGATTCGCGGGATAAATCATGTACTGTGATTTAAATGTAACGAAGTGTACGGATGAAAGCGAAAACTCATGTTTTTGTCCCGAATGGCTTGCTGTAGAATGAATTGATGTGAGTTCGAATTGTCGACCACAGCATGTCGAATGCATTACGGTAAAAAGTTTGCTTGATCGAATGGAGCTATTTTCCGATCAAAAAGCACGCTAGTGGAAGATGATGTTTATAACAGTCGCGGATAGTAGAAACGTCAATTGCTGATTCGTAGAATCTGATTTGGCTCGTTGAACTGTAAATCGGAAAAACGAAAAAAAAAACAGAATTGGAAAAACGTATCTGGTGACAATACAGGATTTTCGTTTCCCCACGAAAAGTGGTAAGTTCCCACATCATCGCCCGACGGAAAAGATTTTTTTGAAGAAGCTTGCGTCACCGACTGTATTTGTGTTCTTGCATTTGTGTACTTGCGATAAAAAGCTCATAAAAATTCTGGGTATGACTTCAAACATAGCTTAATATGCAGTCAAAACGCCAGACAGTATAACTTATCGTTTTTGTTAAATAAATTCCGGAAGATAGCGTTTAAAAGCGGACAGTTACATTAGAGTACCCCCTTAAAGTACTCGGATACCTCTCATTTGCGGGAGAGAAGCTGTTCGAAACGTAGGAAACTTCCGAGCATCGGGAGAGCCACCGTGAAATCTCCAAAGCGGATCAGCGGAAATGTTTATATTCATTTTAGCATCCATTAGTGATCGCATTAAAACTCGAAATCCGTTCTGGCGAAAACAGCTTACAAATAGCAGTCGGATTTTAGTCTCTCCGTGCATTCAACGACTGCACCGAGTGTAGTGGCGAATATTCGTGGCAAATAAGTGGAAGAATATCTACCTACTTCGGATAGAGAAAGCTATTGATTAAAAATAAAAAAAAAAAACACACACGAAAGTGAATGGGATTAAAGCGAATCTAATTTATTTCATTTATTAAATCATGTATAATTAATCATGAATATATACCAATAACTTTACTATAGCAATAAATCAATCAGTTTAGATAATAAATTAGAAATACGTATATGGCAACGAAGTAATCCTAATATATTAATTACACAGAAACACGTTTGAAAGTGAACAACTCTGTGCAAAGTAGGATACGTTTCCCTTTGACGTCGCTTGGTTTCCAATCGACACAATCGTGTTTTTCGACGGTAACGGGATGTTTCGAGTGCCGGAGTTAAACAGGGCCGCTGTATCAATCGGAGCAATTATTTAAACAACCGTTTACACGTAAACTCGGAAATCAACGCGTGTGTCGAGTGAGCTCGGCTCATTAATTAAACGCAATGCGCCGTTGATTTGTAGTTAAGCGAATCGATTAATTATCCCCTAACACGTTCTGCCATTTCGGTGATTACGTTTCGAGCGTAGGAATATGAAAGGAACTTTATTGCTAGATAGTAATTAAATGATTAGTAATCAAGCAAGTATCAAAGAAATTACGCGACCATTAAATCGATTCATCAGACTATCGTCAATCAATTCCTGGCAATGGGACGGATTTCTAGAGCGAGCAAGTATTCGCGAAAGGTTAATCTACGCGTTTTGGAAATCCAGGCGAGCTTATTACTCGGTCCAATAAAACGGGAAAAGAACAAGAATGGTGTACGTTTGCCCGTGGAAACCGCGAAAGTGAGCCTGGACCACAGAGCGAGGAGAAACGAGGGTGGAATGGGAAGAAGGGCGCGGGATAAGGGTGGAGAGAAAGAAGAAGAAGAATGAGACGAATAAGGAGAAGAGGGGATGGCGAAGTATCTCGCGCACGGCTTGAAGATAAGACGAGCGTCTTTCACGGTTCGTCGCATCTCAACAAACTCGCCGTGCGGCCGAGGCGAAACAGAGGGTCGAGGGAGGATATTTTCCTTAACATCTCCATCACTTTGCCGGGCTTTCTTTTCCTTTTATTCGGCCCTCCACGGTGAAATAACACTGGCTGCCGGAATTGCGCGGAAAAAGTGCTCATTTGCAGATCCCCGCGCCCCAAACCCGGCCGGCCGCGATATCATCCGGCTTTGTATGAATATCGTTAAACTTTTCGTCTCGAAATGCAAAGACCGCCTCCGTAAGCCAGAATCACTGACGGAGGATCTCTTAATAAGGGCCATCTCGACCCTCCTCGCCCGCGCTCTGCTTTCCTCGTCACAATGCCGACCATTAGATGCTGCCATATTTTCGTTCGACGAAAGAAACGAGAACGCTCTTATTGCGAGCTTCCTGGCCCTTCCCTCTCGAGCTCCTTCATGCCACTCGCATCCTCCTTCAACTACACGAGCCTTCATATCTCGCGTACATTTCTGATAGTTCCGTAGATTCATAAGATTCCATACGCTGGATATCGAGGTAATATTAATTACTGCATGCACAGAGTGGAGAAAATTGTGTAGCTTTGTTTCGGATGCTGAGTCTTGAATTGAATTGGGCGGACTGAATAAAATTTTGTTGCTTGTTAAAATGAGAATCATTAGGTACGGTTACACAATCGCTTGAAAAGTTTCCGAGTTACTTGGCAGCGCATAAAAATTTTGGGTCTCGTTTCTCGGTCCATTCTTCCTTCTCTAATAATTTCCACAAATTTCCCCACCTCGCGTTATCCATCGACCCTTTCTCCACGATTTCATCCAAATGTTTGCGCGTGTCTTTGGCGTGTTTGTATTTCATTTCACCTGATACTGGAACTTCCACTTTCGATTAGATCGTCGGGAAGGAGTTTTTATGTCCAGCGAATTGGCCACGTTTATTCGATTTCTACGTTTGTTATCGTAATCGCCAGCGATTAAATCCCTCGGTCCCACTTTCTCCGCATAAATTGCTTACGAACGATTTCCTCGGTGGCTTGAGATTCGCGGTGAAACAAGTCGATTTCAACTTGCAGCGGCACACGTAAAAACGGTACCTCGTACACGGGTCCATTTTCTATTACTAGGAGAATGACACGTAACTATGGTGCTCGAATCGATCTTCTTTGCACGTAGCTTTCGTCCCACGACTGACAATGAGTAACGCGCGTTACGAAATTTTCCTGCCGAGAATATCGAAGCCAGCGAAAGATGAATCTATAGAGCATCTCTGATATGTGGCAAGCGCGCGCTATTGCGAGAGCTTCGTTACCGCTACGGCACTAATCACCGAAACGATCTTGATAGACTGAATAATGATGCCGCGTCCGTGACCAATCACGTGTTTTGCGTTGTATAGGTAATGAAAAGACCGGCATGACAGGTGGTAGATGCGAGATATCCTCGGAATACCCGCAAAGCTTTCAAACTCCACTGTAACGAAACTTTAAACACGTGCTGTGTAATATGAAATGGACGAAGTGAAATCTGATGGATTTTCCATGAACGGGAATAATTTAAACGTGGAACGTGAAACGGTTTGAAAGTGTTCGATAGGAGAGCTGGGTAGAGGAGACTTTATCGACATTTTAATTCGCCATCCCCAACAAGATGGTTAAAAGGTGGAGTTCAAAGGACGACTCCCTGTAGTTTGATATTTCTCAGAGGCCGTTGCGGGGCCATTTCAGGGAAGACAAATGAACCGGAATCCCTTTGACTTTACTCGACCACGGGAGCTTTAGCGAGAGGATTCCCTTCGATGTTCTGCTCGTTGTCCGCAACGATTGTCGCAATTACTGCGATTAAATCGGGTTAACCAATTACGGGAACCCCGACTAAGAATTTCGGTGACTTGGAGCGGCGTAGTTGTTCGGTAGTTTCCTACGTGACTGTTCCTACCAGAATCTCGCTGTTTCAAGTAAACTTGTCGCCTTATCGCGCGCACTAATATTTTTTCCGCTCTCTCGGTTTGCAGATCACAGGATACAAATTAATTTGTCAACACTGCACAATGCCGACTGATTAACTTAATACCTTCCTCAAGCTGCATTTCGAAGCGCAAACAGGACAAGAAATTTGCTTCACGCGTGACCGTATACGCAGTAACGAGATACCATCCATAATTCCGTACACCGCGCACGTCATCAGGCATAAGCTCCGCTACATTAGTGCATCCTGTACACAGGGGCATTCCCCACTGCGGCTTATACGCCTCCACCAATCCAGCCCCGACTTATTAATATAATTCCTCTTTGATGTAGAACGATAATGCCTGTGAAACGCAGAATTAGCGAGGAAAACGGACGGACGTCCCATGTGTCGATTAACAAGCAAGGGAGTCGTATAAACACCACGTGACTGCCAAGCTAAACTTGCAATCTATTCATCTTCCGCCGGCGAACCTTTAATAAGGGAAACGTGGTTTCGTAACTTGACGTACTGTGTGTCGGAGAAACGATGCTGCGGAGGACAGGCGCACAAGTGTTTGTACACGAGCTCGTAGCCAACGAATCGTTGGGTTCCATCGTACGAGTCCAAAGGAACGCGCGTTTTCATCGTTTCCGCGGCAGAGGAAAAACGCGGAACAATAAGAAATGGGTTTGCCCGGACAGGTAGATAGACCGGAGCGGGAAAGGAGGGCCTTGTTTCACGAGTCCCGCGAGCCTTTCCGATGAGAACGAGAAGCAACTCGGAGGCGCAATTACGGTAAAGGACGTCTTGAGAGCCGACGAGATTATGAACGGAGCGTGAGAGCAGACGAAAGCGTGCCGATGGCGTCGAGAATTAACCCGGTTAGCAAACACGTGTCCTGGTTTGAGGGAATCACGATCCTGAGGAGCGACACTGCGGCTGAACGAGACACTTGCTTCCGAGGCGGGCGGAATTAGACTGGCGGATTCGCGCGGCACGCGTGTTCCCTGTCTCTAAACAAACGAGTCGGTTATGTTATGGCTGTGTACCAAGCAATCCACTCTGTCCCGTTCTACAATTGTTGGCTACGTTCTCCGTGATCTGTAGCCTACCGATACGAACGACGAATATTACTGTCATTTTCAAATTCACGTGCTCGTGACGCGAGTCAAGCTTGGTACGAACGGTCAACCCTCGAATTAAATCCTCCCCATAGAGGATCCACCCGGTTATTTGAAAAGTTTGAAAGCAAAGCGTCTATGAATATGCCACAAATTTTGGCAAACAGGTATTTCAAAACTGTTTTCACGCCGTAGTCTGCGAGTGACATTATTCGTGATGCCTGAGCGTTTCGGGCTTCTTTGATGGCGTCAGTTTTTCTGACCAACCGTCACGGCCGTTTGTCGTCAAAAACGACAGGTGCGAGTAACGAACGGGCAGGCGGGGGGGATTTATACGCGTGTTATAAAAATCCGTACGAGAGCTATCGTTTTCGGTACTATAGCGCGGGCTTGTTTCATTTATACGACGGGAAAAGGCCAAGTCGGCTGGAGAAATTCTTCGACGGTGCCGCCTGCTTTGTACAGGAGTTGTATCGCAGACGAAAACGGTCCCTTTGAATCTAAAATGCAGCAGTAACTGGGAAAGGTACGTGACACTCTGTACAATATGTATCGAATCGTCCCGTTTCCCACCAGAGAATGGGGGAAGGCAAACACGATATTCACGACACGATCTCCTTCATAGTTCCGATCTCCAGACAGCCAGCCACATTAAAGTTACATAATTTCCTTGCGTTGTTTTCTAGGGTTCACTCTCAAATCAAAAACGGGCAAGCTGCGCATAGAAGAATGTCGTCGGATGCAGTGGAGAGAAGTCCTCCCTTGGAGACACGGGGGTGAGTATTTGAAATTTAATGTGCATCTTTGATGCAGAGTTACAAGGATATTGTGACAATTAAAGTTCGAAATAAGCAAAATCATTGGGGTCACTGTATTGCAATATCTACAGTTTAATGGGAACTTTAGCCATTAATCGTGTTGCTTTATCAGAACTGCGATAAATTAATTATTTCTGTTGTTCCACCAGTATTATTTTTACTTTCATTGGATAGGATAAGTTTTAGTAACACAGAAATATTCGATGAGACATATTCCCGATTTTTGTATAATATAAAATTTCATTTCGTGCAAAGTGGGCAAGAAAAGTTTATTGGAAACCTTTCTGGAACACGGGGCTTAATAAGACGATGGAATCTGTAATGCATATTTTTATAGCCTCTAATTTTCCGCGGGGAAAATAAAGTTGGTCGCGTTTTATGCGGGGCATCCAGTTTCTATTGATGTTCGGACTGAATTGAAGCAACCAGATAGGAGGAAGGAGATCCTCCTCGTGAAATTTTAGTGACCCTATAAAAGCAAATGTTTCCTCGCAAATCCGTATGCTCGCATCCCCCTTCGATTCAACGGGGTCTCGAGTTATCAAAGAAGTAACACGTTTTCATCTTACCTACCGGTAGTGTCTCTCTTAACGACAATGTGATAGAATCAAAGCGGCCTGATCATCCGTTTTATTCCGGAATTCACTTGGCCAAATCACTTCACAAATTTACTCTGCCGCTGCGAGTCGAACGATAATTCCGTTTATAGGAAACTTCACGTTTCCTTATCGACCACACTTTCAAATTGCACTGCGGGCTAAATGTCATCCTGTCGTTCACGAGACTACTTAGGTAGTTATTTATGTCATTGCATTAGACATATGAATACTTCATTTCCATTAATTTAATCCTCTCAGCATTCTCATCCTATCACGTACTACGTGTGGAAATGTTTTGCAAGCAGCGAAATAATATCATTAATTAAATACACTCATCTCAATCGCTCAGAATTATTTACATCGTACAGCGAGGTATTGATCGGTAGAATGGAAATTGAAATGTTATTCTAGCCCCGTGATCAGGGGCCTTAACAAGTAGAGATAGGCGAAGAGAATTCGGCGTGCGGACAGCTTCGAATAGAAGTGGATAAAGCTGATCCAAGCCGGCAGAGCTTCGCGTGGGGGATCAGAAATCGGCTTAAACCTCGATACTCTGCCGTGCTTCGATGAAGAGTGCAAAGTGTAGTACGTATCATGCGAGAGAGGAGAGCTAAGGATCCTAAAAGGATTCAGGGATCTTCGAGAATTCCGATACATTTTCGTGTATGTCCTGAAGCCCCGAGAGTAGTGAAAGTTCTCTTGTTGCGTCTGCTCTTAAAGCAGCACTTTCAAAACGATTTTATCTCCGTCGTCATAAAAATTCGGGACCTACATCTTACTCTCATCTTCTGAAATGAGTCTGCGAAGATATATGTACGTAGCACTGGGTGGACGAACTTTCAAATATCGTCAACCGAAACATGACGATTTTTCAATAATATTTGAGACCCGATAGAAGAAAGAAGGGACTGTTGAATAAAATTACCAACCGATGAAAGGATTAACTGGAGGGAGGACCGTATTAATTTTCGATCCGTACGTAATCTTCAATTCTGAATCAAACTCGCTCCCCACGGATCATTTTCCGCGGCGGAATTTTACGAGGCAGTTGCCTGCGTTAGAGGATTTCGGAACGTGACCCGATTCCAGCCTGTAGTCCCGGGATGCAATCATCGTTTGATGCCCGGGGGATGGCCGAAGGAGGGCGTCGAAGGAGGGGAAGGATTATGGAGAGAATGGACGAAGGATCGTGGTCGAGAATGAGATTTAGTTGGAATTGGGAGTGCAGAGCAACAATCACGGACGATTGAATCGGCCTCGCGAGAGATATCGATTGGCAGGACCGACACCGTGGTACCGTCTTGTTTCAAGCTGCACGAGCAAAAGGACGGGCCTGTTTTACGAGTTGTAATTCGTTGTAATTGGTTCCCTCGCCCAGGTCGTTCGGAGTTCATCGCAGGACCCAGAGTTTAAGAGCCTGCGATCTTAAAAATTGGTCACCAACGCGATCATTAAGGGTGTTTGCTTTAAAAAAAGCATTTTACGTAGATAATTTATCCACGTAGAATGTGAAGTTTACAAAAGTTTCTTTACACGTTACACAGTGGAACGCCGAGGCAGAAATTAACTTTCAGAGAAATGTTTGTTGATTGAAATTTTCACATCAAGGAACGAGTAAATTTCCTGCCAATAAACATGTTTTTTTTTAGGAAATGTTAATTATGATTACTGTTTGAACAGCTTTTGCCTTCGCGTTCGTGATTAACATTGTTTGCAATCCCCGGCAATTTTAATGTCGGTACTAAATTCTGGTACCACGGTTTAACATGACTGTTGAAATTACGCGCTAGAAGACGATTTGAGCCACGTAATATATGCGTCACAACATAGTTCGATTTTACATAATTACATAATTTGCGTTGTAATTTGGCGATTGCGAGCAGGTAACGCGATGAATCGTTTCGAAGTACTCGAACGTAGAAGCATCTGACATCGCGATCTTTGTATCTGGCTTCCCTGCACAACAACAATCTAATTCGCGCGCATTTGTGTGCGGGGCTTTAACGCTTACCAGGATACACTATCTTTAGTTACAGTCAAGACTCGCGCACTACGTATAATCCGCCTCTAATACGCTTTGTAATCTCATATCGCAGTTCCTTTACACACCAGAAGATATGTCTATACACAGCATTCCCTCCAAATTTACTGCGCCAAATTTGCATACGTCAAGCACGGTTCTACCCTTTTCACCGTATGCAAATTCGTAACAATCGATTAGGTTCCTTGATGTTCCTCGCAACACAATTTCTTTCATAAAAAGGCAGCAGAGCTAGACCGATAAGACGTTACTTCTCCGAAATTATATTAGTCTTTCAGACTAATTTGGAGATAAAGATACCAAGGCTTCAAAGAAACTTAACAATTTGCGTTATATGTAAACGGAAGGAAAGAGGGGAAATGGAAGATCGAGGTGAAGGGAGTAAGAAAATAATGTAAAAGGAACTTTTTCGTCGGTGCTGCAATAGAAGGTGCGCGATGTATTTGAAAGTTTATGAACTTAGAAAAGGGTTTTACTTATGTATTAGTTCATCACAGGAACGACTATTACCGAGACAGATACAGCTGCGCCCCTCGTTGCATCCACCTTCCCTTCTCTCTGCTTTTTCCCGCTCCGGGGTTTCAAGTATTTATGAAAAACATTAAAGCACTGGAACGAGAACTCGAGCACGGACGTTGATGGAAATGTCCATGGCGATACATTGGGTCGATTTAAACTCGACAGTGCCAAATAGATTGTATTTATATTTCAAAGGTAATTCTCCTTGTATTAAACCACCCTCCTTCTATCCTACAATGAAAAGTATTTGATCTATGAACACATAAGTTAGCACTGATCACTGTCGACACTATTGCATGAGTCGCAATCAGGGTTTTCACCCTTGCAAAAGCGAACTGGAAATTAGTAATCACAATGAATATCAGAACATTAAAGCACGAGTAGAGAAGTCGCAACACGTAACACGGTGGCAGGTTAGATCGCGCGATGCGTTAATGTTGCACAGAAAGGTCACGCAAGCACAAGTAGATAGATATAGGTATCCCCGTTTTGCGCACGGTTCCAGAAAAACTGAACCGGTACCAGGCTTAATGCTCTTAAAGCTTCATCTTCAAATATTTAATGAAGCCTCGCGCAGGATTATTGCATTTTTAACGGAACGCTGCCACGCGGGAATCGTATCCGTGACGAGGAACACGTTTCCACGTGGATTTGCGAGGAGCCTGCGAACAGTAAAACGTAGGGAAAGAAAAAAGACTATTCGGAACGGCCGCGTAGTTTGGTGAAATAATAGCCGGGAGACATCTCCGACTAAGAGATCTTCCAAATCGAGCGTATCCGACGCTGTCAAGATTCGGATTTAATAATACATCGGCCGCGTCCAGATTCTGCACTATCGTGCTTTATCCAGTAATGTTCTTTTCGTGTACCAACGCTTTTTTCGTTTTACGCAGGACATTCTACCGATGTCTTGCGAACTTTTGACGCGTCTGTCAGTAGTCCTTTTAGCAAACACGGCTTCACGAATTCCAGATTCGCGATTAGAACTTTCCCTTTCATGGTAGGCCGTAAAAAATGACGCCTCGCGCAGCCGCGACAGAGAAAAAGCTTCGGATTTATTAGACTGGGCAACAAGTTTGTATAGAATTTACAGGGAAACATGATTATTTTAAAATTCTTCAGCTTTTAGTGCTCTAAAAATTCTAAGTTTTACTATCGGACTGGTGAGACGCGAGATTCTTCATATCGTCCATGTTTCTGCATGTTTTTTCGTAGGACCTGAAGTACCTACATGAAAATCTGACAGACCACTGTTCTTAGAAAAGTGTGAATGTACAAGAAAATAACGTAAAATATTTGCAGTCTGGAATTTACGATTTTACTTTAATATTCCACCCTCTTTAAACCTCTTCAACCCTTCGCCGGGTATACAATTTTTGTTCCCCTCCGTGAATCTGCATGCTCCCCAGCTAAAATCCCTAAATGCGTTATTAAGGTTCACGATCGAAGTTGTACAACGAAAAGGAGCACCGTGGGGAGAGAAGAGGAGAGTAGAAAATGCTGTTAGCCGGTGTTCCGTGTACAAGAAAACGTAATTTCAGCTATTAACCGGCAACAAGGTTGTTCCTCTGAACTAACCAGCCGCAGATATACCCGCGTAAAGACAGAAAGAGATTCAGCCACGGACTTTTACACGGTTCGTTATCATTTCAACCGGGGCTGCCGAGTATTTTCTTAGGGGTTCCGCGTCGCTCTCATTTCATGTTTTTACCGCATAAAGCGCAAGATTCCGCGGAATGAAAAGATATACGGGGTACGTTCAACCTCTTCCACTTTCAATATTTTCCTTCGCCCCGTCGACAAATAAACATTTCAATTCCACCGTGGAGAATTTAATGCACACTCAAAAATAATTGCACTCCGCGCTTGGACCAACCGACGAAAGTAGAAGCAAATTCTCTCTCAAGCAACTACCTAGGAAATGTATATATTTGGACATTATACGCCCGCTTCTCAACCAGCAGACGACCGGAGAAAATTTTCTCCCGATTTAGAAGGTTAATAGCGACTACGGAGCTGAGGTATCCACCCGAGAAACACGCGCGGTACGAAATAGATTTGGACCATGCCACTTCCAGCAGCGTGTCATTTATTCAGTAAGATGGTCACGTTTCACTTTACCCCGCACTCGGCCACATTATCTCGAGCTACGGTAAATCAAATAAGAGTCCCCGCATGTACATACGTATATGTACCGATGTTTATGGCCTCGCTAGCCCACCGATTCCACCCTCCGGCGCTCCAAGTATCATTCCTTTTTTTTCCCCGGCTGACCTAAGCGCGCGTTACTCCGCAACGCACGCGAAGCCACGGAAGCGGCGATGGTTGGAAACGCGCGCTTACATGGTTAGGTGGCGGCTAGTAAACGGACCGCGTGCTCGTAAAATGCGGCGATCGCAAGACCGCAATAAAGACTTCCGGTTGGTCGTGTGTACGGTATACAGGCGCGAAGGGACGACGGAGAGCGGGAGGGGCCAGTCGGATGCTGGAGGATCCAGAAGTGCACCCCGTGGACCGGTGCCAGCAGCCGGTAGCCGGCTGGTGCTCGTTGCATCGAACCTCCAGTCGTACGTAAAGGGATCGGTATTTATGGTACTGCCACATTGATTCGTGTAAAGCCGACGGTACTTGACCTCTTCAGCGTAAAGTAGTAGCCGGTCGAAACCACGAATGAATTCGGTTTACTCCGTTACCTGCGGATACGGTGTACGTGTCGGGCCTTCGTGGATAGACACATTAGCAAGGGTTACTTTATGTACAGCCGATCGGGGCCCACTGAAAATTTCATCGGGAACGTGAATTTGCGGCCGACCCGAACTGCGAATGCATTTCACCCGGCACACCGGCGGGCCTGCTCTAGCGTATCCCGTTCTACCTACTCTCATCTTGCATCTGAACGCCAATTAGCTAAGTTGTGCGGGTGCTTAAGAAACGAAAAGCTTCTACCTACTCACGATACATCTTTAGAAGCAGAAAGTGTCCACGCACGAGTCGTAATAAATTCCAGTGATTCGTGCGTTGCCCGCAATAAATTTCGGATACGTTATTTCCATACTCGTGTCTCGGGAAAAATATGGGAGAGGCGAGATAACGAGGCAACAAAATACAGCTACGGGAAAAACGGTTCGCACGCTATGCCCCGAGTTGGAGGAGCGGCCAGTGCGAGGGCCGATTTCGGGGCTAATTAATCAGAACGGCGACATCGGGTACCTGAGCGTAGGCGATGGATGGCATGGTCTTTCGCGAGAATGCGAGAGAAGCGGCGGTAATAGCGACAGTTGGGACGGCAGTAGCTTTAGCAGCTGTCGGCCAAAATCATGATGCCTTAATAATTGGAAGTAAGAAGGTGTCGGCTGCGAGGGATGTAACTTCGCAGTAATTAGCCAGTCCTTGGTTACCGCAAATGGAAACGGAGACAATTCAACTTAACCCCGCGCTCTAATTAATAGCGATACCCAGTCAGGGTTAGGTGCCGTCTAGGCGAGACCTTCGGGCCAGATCAAATTCACCCCCACCGAAGCGGAAGTTGCCCGTATACTTGCAGATTTCTCGGCTGTGTTGGTTGCCACGGAGATCATGGGGCAGGGCTCAACTTGGATCAAGTTATAATCGCGTCATATATTCGGCTGGGTAACATATAATTTACATTCTCCTACCAATCTCCGTCCTATCCAGATTTCCCTGGCAACCATCTATCATTTGGCGAACGCCGTAGATCGTCCTGTTGATATCCCGTTTCTGTGCCAGCCGCAGCTGGCGATTATCCGTCTTTAGTTTCACGTCTGTCTTTACGGAATTCAAAGTGTTGCAGGTGTTGGATGGTTCATTGGTAGGAGACTATCTTTGAGGAATAGGTAGAGATTTATCTTCATTCCTCTCTGTTGGCACCTGTGTAACTCGGTGGACAAATTATAGGAAGCATATTATCTTTTAAATATACCTACGTTTTTTTCTAGGATGAAGTGACGACAAATCTCTCCACTATTTTCGCTGGAAAGACGCCCGGCAATGCGACTGAAAGCCTCGTTCAGAAGTCACAAGCGTGCGGCAATAACGTTTGATCCGTGTCGGTCGTTTTGAATTTTCCCACGATCTGTATCGCACGTTTTATACTCGCGGCACGTTAAAGGCTGCCGTATCGAATCGGTTTTCCTGGTTTCGGTCCGCTGGAAGCGACACGATTGGCGCGTCCTTATCCATCTCGTCAACGTCTGTAAACCTCTCCTTGCGCACGACCCGTCTACGTCCGTTTCTCGCCGAGGCGATATCCAATATTTTCCTCTCTCGCTTTGAGGATTTTGGCTTATAAATCATTGGGAATGCGCTCGGGAGAAATTTTGAATTGAAACGCGACAGATTGATCGTTCACGAAATACGTCGCGTCTCGAATAGGTGTCAAACTTAATGGAACAAAGTCGCGGTATCTAATGAAACTATGGTAGCCTTTCGAACGAAAATGAGTTCTATAAATCTAAAGAAATTCAGATAATCCCGCGGCTATAGTTGCACAATTGAACCAATCTCACTTTCCCTGCAATTTCATTGAGTTTCTCTTGAAAGGTGGGGCTACTTAGCATACCACAAGGGATACCATTCCGTTAACCTCGAAACGGTAGAAATATCGAGTGAACAAGAGAGGACAACGAAGGAAGAGACTTGCGCAACAGTAGTGTTAGCGATGACTGTCCGATCGGTGGCAATAATTTTCAGTATTATAGCAATTTGCGCAGCGGCCACTGAATCTCATAATGCTTAAACACAATTTATTACGTATCACGTTGAGCGCAGATGCGCAATACTGCGGTTCTAACAAGTTTCGCGGTTATCCACGGGCCAGATAATTTACCCGTGGATAATCGAGAGTTTACTGCTCTTTGCGGGCGAGACCGCCGCGCTCTCTCTCGAATTACGGGAATGCACAGCGGCTAAGTGTGCTCGCGCGTGCACGGCGCGGGGGTGGGTGAGGGTAGTGCGCGTTTGATGCGATCGACCCGAAAACTTTTACGGGGAATATTTATGTACTTGAGCGGATCGCGCCGGGGTCCGAGTGCCTATTCCTGTTTAGCGTCGATGATCCCCGGAATCCATTAAAACAGAAAAAAAACGGGAGACGAACCGGCTTCTGGTACAGCGTAATTCAGTCTTCTTCCCCCTACCAGCGCTCTGAGTGCCTGCAAAAACGCAATCTACTCTGAGCGGCGATAAACTGCCTCTGGAAAATGGGCGACACTGTAATGAGTCCTCATTAAAATCTACCAACAAGAAAAGTTTTCTTTATGTTCGTATATACAGGCGCCTGTATTCCGTACGTGTGCAAATAATGAATTATTAGAGACATTCCACTGATATACGACTGTTCAAGCATCTCTGTTCAGACAGTCGACGGCAATAAATTAATTTCAAAGCCCTGGTAGCCTTCGAAACGTTGAATTGACGACCGCAGCAGGATTTGCCTCCCATCGCTGGGAAGCATCTTCTACTCCAAGTGTATACACGCTAACATTTCCATAACTTTCGTCCGGCGCACCTTCCCGTCTCGCGTAAACGTGTCCGTCCCGGTGTTATCGTAGCAAAGTCAACAGGAGCAAGTCCCGAAGTACTTGCGAACCAAAACAGTACTCGCGACACCGTGGCGGGGTTCGTCGGCGGGGCAACGAAGGCGTCGTCCAGTCCGACGACAAAGTTCTTATACCACTGCAACCAGTGTGATCCCTCTCGGTCGGGCGGAAAGCTTGCGTCTCGTTTACGCTCACGTTTCCCTCGGTCTAGTTTCGGGGCTGGCTGAGTACGTACATACACAGTGGCCTTCTCTCCTCTGGCCTGCGAGTTAGCGGGCGGCGGATGGAAGGAAAGCAGAAGAACGGGTAACCCAGAGTACACCGAGGGGGTTTCTCTTCCTGGCGATGCCTGAACTCCGGCAACCCTCCGCGAGCCTTCTATCTCCGTCTTTGTCAGCCGCGCACACCCCTGGAAGCTCATGAATTTCAAACGCATTCGTGGCCCGACCTCCAGCGTACTCCAGCGCCAAGTTCGCCCATAGGCCGAACACGCGAATGGCTACATGGGCATCAGCGCGGGCGTGTTTGCGGAAAAGGATACAAGTAATTACGCGCCGCGGCCTGCCCGTAACGGCAATGAATCTTCCTCCACGGCGCATGTTTTTCCTAATTCGTTTGCACCAGCGCGCCGGGTCTCGCAAGAACCGAAGAACGATGCTCGCAATCTACCGAAGAATTCAGATCGTGTCGATATTCTTCTTCTCGAGCACGACCATTCGTTTCTTTCGCCTGTTACGTTTCAGGAGTTGAATTTGCAAGCGTTCCTTTCTCCTCGAGCCAAGGTCTGATCTACATTTTCGAATTCTTTCAATTATAGCGTGAATCAAAGGAAATTTTGTAATTATTGAGATAAGAAGTATGTTGATAATATAGCGAAGCTTTTTGTGTTTAAATCCTAACTAAAGAGGTCCAGGAATATTTTTAAAAAATGACACCTCCTCGTACCGGGAAGCCCGTATGAAAGTTAAACGTCAGAATTTAATTTTCGCTCGTACATCTTTCTGTAGTGTGTTCCATGGCCATATGCTGGAAGAAATATGTGATGATGGATGTAAAAGTCAAGAGATACAAAGCGGAATTCCTGGCATCGTCCACGGAAACGAATGCGTACGAGGGAAAATAGACGTAATAACATGTACGTGTATTTCAAAGGAGAATTACGCCCCCATTAGAGATACAAATGGCGCCGTCGAGTTTTGTCTCAGTCGTTATTTTTCGCCCGTGGTTTCTACTATATCTCTGTGTACAGCGAATTGAAAATGGATACGCGCGAGTTGCTTCCATTTCAAAAGTAACGACGAGAGATTTGAATTATCGACAGGCTGATTACATTGAAATGGTAAAATAGTGCTTCGCAGAAACGCACAGAAACTGAGCTAATATTATATTTCCATGGAAAATGAATGCAAGAAAAGAGACTCGTGTGTGTAACTAGTAACTGTAAGGATCTCACTCTTGGCTTTGAATTGAAATTCATGAATTGCAATGAAAGCTTTAAAATTCTACAGAATTACGCGCAGAATTGGGTAATATAGAAACGCCGCGTACTTTTAATTAAAGATTTAATTAGGAATATTCTTTACACAGTTTGGAGAACAGTGTATTTTTACGCGCTTGTTCAATGATAACGGAAGACGATGCACGTAGAAGCGCGATAACCAACAAGAAAGTTAAGAAGGGTAATTGATTGATGTTGGGGCGGTTGTCTATTAGTGATGTCAAGTCTTGTCAACCACCACAGCCACACGTTTATCGGAAATACGATTTATCGCTGTTTAGTTGGTGTAGGTACTGTTATTGTGATGTGACGGGGATACACGCTACAGGGAATAAATTATCATGTTTTCCACGTCTTAGGTAAAGTGATTTACAATTTCCAATAAACCAATTTCAAACATGTAATTACGGTATAATGATAAAATGTAACGAGAGGAACTTTATTCACTTATAAAGTTCAATCATATTTGGAGTTTTCACTCTGAATATTCGATAATAAAAGCATCCAGGAGGTTAGGTACCTCCTATCATTGTTTGAAAGTGCCATGTATTATATATACACGTAGATGCGTTCCTTTCAACAATTTTCTCTGGTAGAATTCGTTCGCTGATACAGAAGGAAGAAACGTCTGAAAAATTCCATAACATTCGAAGCACTGCAAGTATAATACAAGGGATGAAAGGCAGAATAGCACTGTAAAGATAACAAAATATACTCCAACCTACTCCCTTTCCTTCGTATCGTCTACTTTATGCTAACCCCAATTCACGGACTAACATCGCATCCCTTTCGCAGGAGCGTCAAAGCACCGGCGATCGAAAGCGAACTCACAGAGCATTTCAATTGGTTGCCCCGAACGCGTTTACCTATACTTTGAAAAGTCTCACCCCCCAATGTCTCGTACAATTCGAGAATTTGCAATTCCGCTCGACGCGGGATCCAGCGCCGTCGACTTTGCACAGTTGCGCGAATCTCTAGCTCGTGCGATGCTTCTATATCTCTCTTTCACCCCCGAAGCTAGGATTAGAAAATACGAAATTCAAGAGAAACTTGGTAACACCGAAGAAATAGAATTTCTGTCGTGAAGCTGGAATTTAAATTTTAACAGGCGCCCTTTATTACGACACACATTAACAGTATCACTGAAGTAGGTCTCCTTTGCAAGCATTACAGAGCAAGTGACAATAAACGTCACGAAGTTCAAGAAGGAATTCATTATCCCCCTTAGCGGTGAATAATTAACCCCCGAGGAGCTACTTGCTCGCAGTATTCGATTAATTGTAAGAAACGAATAAACCCGATGGATTTCTGGGAAAAGGGAGAAATAGGGAGGAAGGGGTGCCGCGTATTTCACTGGTGCACGCTGCACACACGCTCCGCTGCCGCTTAGTAAGTGGCAAATTCGCGAAGAAGAACGTCCTCGTGGTTCCCTTTCACTAGCAAGCCACAGTGGCTACGAGGAAGTCTTCTCCTCGCCAAAGATTTCCTTTTCCAAGGAGACGTTTGGGGCTAGTGCGCCACAAAGGCTTACGTAACGTACGTTTTCTCGACAAGTGTCTCTCTCCTGTCGGCCGGTCTTTTCAAACCTGTTTTTAAGGTGGATCGAGCACCAATAATGCCACGGGGACGTGCATATGTTCATTCGCGCTCAGCCCACCGTAACAAAATCATTAACCTGTGCCTGGCAGACCCTCCCAGCTGTAACGTAATCGCGGCGTTTGTCCGAGGAACGATGTTATTTAGCTGGGATCCGTACGAAAGGTGAACTCATTGTCAGTCGTGCCTCTCTGCCCATGGAAACGATACGTATTCAACGGGCAGAATCCGCGCAGCACCGCCGTTCCGGGGATATTACAGTGCCAGTGATCGAGTGTGTGTACACGGAATTTTGTTAGACACCGTTCGCCTGCTCGATAAAGGGGAATATTGTTCGCGGAAGGGAGAGAAATGATAAAAAATATCCCGGAAACCAGCAAACCGAGAATATGGTGCCCCGAGGAAGATTACCACTCGCGCAACGATGGTATCTCCATGTCAACAACTTCCGGCTCATCGAGCTGTGGAAGCAGCCGAGAAATCGAAGCCATGGCGTGTCGCGATACGAGAGCGAAGCAACAGGAACATCTCTTTATTTTAGAGCCTTCGAGGATGGTTATCGCCGGCTCTAAGCCTTCCAGGTATCGATTCCTCTCAAATACCTATCAAACATTTCGTTTCACAGGAACGAATATATGTTCTGACTTGGAGCCAATGTGCACTCTAAAATATCTGAGACGCATGAAAGCTGGAACCTACATTATAGATTGTATATACGTAGATAGAGGCGGGATATTATATTGCCCTAGATTCTGCAAGCTTCTCCAGTTGTATAAATATGTTTTCGAAAGCAGAGGTATTTCGAATGAACTACAACTGTAGGAACGCGAAGTGGATTAGATCCGCGCGGTGGTAGAACCACTTTCACGGTTCTATTCCCCTCCAATACTGTCAAGAGAAGTGTCTGTGTCGGTCGCGTACACGTAATATCTTCATGAGTGCAGCAATCTTTAAAGAGACGAAAGTCCTTTTCATAACGTCAAGATTGCCTCGGGCGATTTTCTTTCCACGAGATAATTTTATACTTCAAATTTGTGTCCCCCGTCAGTTAAAACGAAGTCGAAAATTGCATCGCAGTTAAGAGCGAACTGTTTACCAAATATCCTACGTAAAAACTAGCTTCTGGGAGAAAAGAATGCTTTCTCCGATACGAACGATATGGACTGCTAATAAATTCGATCTCGCGAAGGGAAATACACAGGAGTCAACTGCCCAACGAAGGAAAATTGAATCCCCCGAAAGTTTGATGGCTCGACGCAAGTTTAACCGTTTTCCCTCGGCGAACTATCCGAATGCACCCGCGACGGTTCGAAAAAACTGGCCGGGTAGCATGTGTTGGCGCTTGACTCTCATTCCCCAAGACGTTCACGTGCAGCTACTTGCAAACCTCGTTGCTCAGAATTTGCAAACGCGTGCACGTGCGTGCCATTCGTACGAACCTGTGTCTGCGAAAGTATAAGGTACAGGTGCAAAGGGAAGTGACGACTGCAATTGCGAATTGCAACTACCGGCCACGAATACATTCCCTCGGCGCACGTGATCCACTGCGCGCGTTGTTCCTTTAGAAAGTGCACCGTTGCCCTCTCTCGTTCTGACCATTCTGATTGGATAATGTTCACGGGTTGCTTTCCACACTTTGATCATTTACGAGTCCCTGTCTCTTCGATTACATACGCGACATCGATACCTCCTCTCTACAGCATTTATATTCAAGTTGCGAATTTAAAAATTTCATCTGATCCTCGAAGCCAATCATAAAGAAATTCTTAAATAGCAACGCAGGCGATGTCTGACTAATAAAAGCATCATTACACGACGTAAAGCTGTTACTTAGTGGATCCAGACGACAGATATTCGGATTAAAGAATGTTTAATCACTCGATGAAACTCGACTACTGTATTCCTCAATGGAAGTTACTTCCACCGTGAACTGAAACTTTTTTCGTGAGACGTATCTACTATGGAGGCGGGCGTTCAGAGGAAGTTAGGTAGTACAAATAATTCGAGGGACGCTTTCATCAAAACGCCAATAAATTCTGCGGTAGACGCGAGCCAAGCGAGCTGGGGATATCAAAAGAGGCCAGGAATCGTCCTAGCTTTCCTGGCAAGATATAAACCCGCTCTTCCGTTCTTAACCTCGAAAAAGGCATCGGCGACGGTGACGACCTAAGAGTCGAAGCTCTCTCCATTTGGTCGAAAATAAATTGCCAGGAGAAGCAGTCTGCTCCTTCCACCCCTCGGGCCGCTTTCTAGCCCGCTCCTCTGTGAGATACCCGAAAAGGGAGAAGCTGCCCTATGGCTGTTCGGAAGCTGGACGACCGAAAGAGGGTTTACATTGATCGGCAAACCCCATCGGTTTCGCCATTAAATATTTACAGTGGCCAGGAGCCGGAGGTAAAACTGCATCGTCCTAGAGCTCCCGCCTGCGAAATTACGCGCAAATAAATCAGTAGCTGCATCGTATCTTTATTATATCCGAACAATTCGCAGTAATCAGGTTTGGCTAAGCAAATTCCCTCCTCGGTTAGGCAAGCCACGTAACAGGGACTAATACTCGACTGAACAGTAATTGTACAGTGTATTATACAATTGGTAATCAAAGCTTAACTTCGAATGAAGAATGACGAAACTTGTGAAAATAGCCTGCTGCAAATGCAAGGGATTAAAACATGGATTTTTTCCTACACGTTGGCGATGCCCGTCTGCATACGTTTTCGCTCGAAGTTACTAACTGAAATTACTTACGACCCGACTTAGTTCCTCCCCCGAGGAAGACGTTCCGATTAATTAAGTATCCGAAACGAAAATTTCCAAGTAATTAACGTTTAATCGACTATCGGCCGTTTTTACCGGGATCGAATGGCAGAATGAAAGGCAAAGGGGAAACTCGTGAACAGAGTCGCGTCGCGACATCGGAAAGTATGGAGCGTGGAGCGGCGCGGGCGCGCCGTCTCGATCGAGGAACCGCTCTAATTAAGTCGAATCCCTTTTATGCTAATGCCGGCGCGCCGGTTTCCAAAACTTCTCGCCAAGTCCCGCGAACTCTTCGAGGCTTTATCGGGTCTTTACCGAGCCTTAGCGTTCGCTTCGTTCCGCGCTGTACACGCCTCGGAGTGAGTAGCGGCCCGGGAATATTTATTCAGCCACGTTTCCGCGCGCGGACCGCTCGATTTGTCAAGATTACGCGAAATCGAGTCTTCCCCTGGTTGAGGAAAATAGAGCTCCTCGCGCGCATAGTTACATACGTATGTATATCGCCGGATCCAGCATAGAGAATGCCGATGCATTTACATAATTGTGCGTACAAATTTCGAACTTTGCGAGAAGGATTTGCCTGGCTCTCCGCGAGCCGTCTGCGACCTGTGCTGAGCATCGCGCTTGCTCGTTCCTGGATTCCGGATCCCTGCCGATGAATTATTTATGCGAATACGCGTCATTTTAAAAGCCCTCGTAATTTCCAACTCGATTTCGGCCTCCTTCGCGTGGAGACGACTACTCCGCTCCGTTCGGAATATCGCACTTGAGTCTCTTCCCAAGTTCCAAACGCGGGTACTTGTAAACTCAGAAAACCGCAATCATTTGTTTACTGAGAATGGCACAAGGAGATATGAAGTCGTACTGTAGGTGTTATAAAGAAACACTGGACAAATTGCTATATAACCCATTCATGTGCACGAACCTTTTTCTGAGGAATTTATTAATACGCTTATTACCCGAGGGAGAGCCCAGTAAACTGGTACAGCAATGAATTTTCATATGTAATTTCGCGTGACACCACTGAATACTATATTCGAGGATCATAAATATGATACAAACAACCACAAACATGCTGCTATGCATTCCATTGGAGGTTTTGTGTTTTTAAATAGATTATACACTACATTACAGAAACTCTCGTATTATCACCAAACGGCTGGATGGTAATTCGACGTCATGATTTCCCATAGAAAAAGCTACCAACAGAGATTACGCGATTCCAATTAGTCAGACTGTTCAGTCCACACCGAATGTCTGAAATGTGTCCGTTTCCTTTATACCAGAACGTGATCAATACTAATAGAAAACGTGCCCGCCATTTATCACGATTTATTCACGATACTTTGAACCTGTTCTCAAGCGGATACAGAGCTAAAAGCACGGAATGATTACGGGGAACCTTGACAAACGCGCAGGGAAGAGGTCGCAGGAGTGACGTTTGTCTCCATTAGAATCCGACCGTAATATTCTACGCTCCTACTTGCGCCGGTGCCTCCACGTGAATTTTTCCACCCCTGAATACGTTCTGATCAACTGAATATTTAATCGCGCGACCCCCCTGCGTACATCCAGCAACCCGTGATAAATGTAATATCCGTGGCTTTAAAAATGCTTGGAAATTTTACCAATATCAACTCATCAATAATCAAAAATCGATACGTACGGTTCTCTTTCAACGCTGCGCGCTATTGTCTCCGAAACAAGAGGTGTTGTAATATTTCCAAAGTACTACAAATTCGTCCGATATACGATACAATTTTATAATGGAATTTTAAAATACAATATTCCAATTTATAAAACGGAGTCTCGTGTATTCCCACAAACAAGAAAGAGAACGTGGAAGCGTGTATATGTGTTTCGGCATGATTCATTAATACATGTATCGTGCACTGCTAACCGCGTTATTGGACGCGACAACGTATCCACGCTACCGCAGAGTTTCATGGGGGATTTAATATTAATACACAATTTGCCTGACTGTCTTGTAGGCGTAGCAGGCGCATGTGTTTCTTGGATGCAGTATTTATATGAATATACCTGCGGCGAGGATACAAACGACGATAACGTGTCCGTTCCGTTTCTTTCCCCGTGTGCGCGCGTATGTGTACGGAGGGATCCGCGGTGAAACTTCTAGTGTCGGGCGAGGATACAACGAAGTAACCGACCACCCTTGCACTCGAACCAAGCACACCCCGGTGTCTCATTGTTATATCTTTTACTCTCGGTGAGATCTTCGCTACGCGGCCCGGCTCCAGGATCATCGGCGAACGTGTAAAAAATACTCGCGGGACGTGTACCGGTTCAAGATCTTCGCTTTAACGATTTCGAGATTTGCTGCTCTCCTCCCGTGTCACATCTCAGCTCCCCTTAAACGATTTGCAATGCAAATTTCAACTCGTTTTCTTTCGAAATTGTAGGTATTACTATCGGGGTAATGGGACAGGGATGCAAAGTATGAAAAAATTCGGAACACCGGAAATGGAATGTTCTCTATTCCAAAAGGAGTTTGTCAACGGAACTTGAATTCGAAGTCTCTGGTGGAGGGATGTAGGATGTTGTTAGACTAGAGTTCATCTTTAATTCATATAATTTCACCGCAGACATTTTTAAATGTATGAAAATTCTACCGTGACGCGAAGTTTGCAGGGAAAACAGTGTGGATGGAGAAGTAGAAGCAAGTTACGACAGTGACCGATGATATTCCGCGTTAACGTTGATTAATATTCATTTAAAATCGCTGTGAGAGAATGAAATTCCGTCACCTTCGACTCAAAATATGTTTTACAAAGATTTTCAACTTTGAGATTTAATATCGTGCACAGTAAACACGAGGTTATGGAAGTATCAATTACTGAAATAGAGTAAATAGACGCTTTTGTATGTACCTATACGAAAGCGCCGCTTAAATCCGCCCACTCTAATGCGATATGAAAGTAGGTAGTCGACAACGTTGAACGTCGGTTCCCTTGTGTTTTGAAAATAAGTCGAGAAATCGCAGTGGCACAAACGTCGTGGTTAATCCGTGAGCTTTCTTATTACCATTTTGAGTGGTTTCACTCGGCCACTTCGTTTCCCTTCGACCAGAACCAACGAGGGCCTTCCCGACTGAAGACGAACTTTTACGTTAACGCCAATCCAGCGAGACGTTGAATTAAAATTTGTCGCGCGATCGTGACGGACTCCAGGATTTGCATGAGCAAACCCAAACTTCCGTCGGCCCTTCGCTGGTACATCGAAGACGTGCCGCGGTCCTTATTAGTTCTACCACAAAAATGCAAAGCTATTCACCATCAGGGAAAGGGGCCAGCGTCGGCGATGGAGCTCATTTCTTTGAAACCGTCGCCAGAAGATTTTAATTCGCCCCGGCGTGTCCGAGAATCACGCGGAAATGCTTGTCGCGCCCGGATAATCTCGCTGAATCTAGACGATGGTACACGAAAGATTTCCTTCCCTCTTAAAAAGAGGGAAACTCCGAACTTCTTAACGATCGAGGCTCTTTTCAAGATCGAGTGCACTCCGCGATCTCGCGATAACGATTCACGGGACAAAGCAGCCCCATCGGTTGCAGAGTGCTCATCGTTCGCGACAGAGAAACGCTACCTGTCGTAGCGACCGTTACACAAACTTATCCAATTTCCGTTGAAAGTTAAAAAAATATACATTAATCTTTTGCCTGACGAAAAGTCCGCGCGAACTTCATCCCCGTTTAAAGCTGTTGCGTGCGTAGGTATCCCATTTGGAAAGTTGGCCGCTCGATTCAATTTTTTTTCCCCTGTCGCAAGGATTAACAACCGATCATCTGATATCCATCGGAACCGGCGTAGGTGCAGCTCGATGGAAATCGCCTCGTTATTTTGGCAACTATCCTATATCCAGCAGAAGCAATCGCGTGATCCAATTACATTACAGTAACGGCGCAACTCAAACACCACTCAACGCCGCTTAAATAATCCAGTACGCATCCCCGATCCAGTTTCAGTCACGTCTCGGCGTATTGAGTAACACTTGCACTTACCGTGACTGAACAGCGGCCGTAAATCAGCCGGAGGTACAACACGACCGTACACAAAGCGTCGAACTCCAAGGAAGGGTTGGAGGGAGGAGGAAGGAGGAAGAGCGCCAGCGGGTAATATCGATCAGCATCCAAGTTTTCCGGGCAAAAACGCAGCCACGTAAAGTAGCTTTAAGCCTCGTCCCTCTGCGAGGCTTACAGCGATTCTTCACAACGGTTGACAGACTAAATACCGTCCCTTGACAACTTTTTATATAAGGGCTTGGCCTCCTCCAGTGAAGAGCTTCCGGCGTCAGAAGCACGTAGACGGGAGGGGAGGGGTGGATGTAAGGCGGAGTGAAGCGCAGGAAAAAATATGCGCTCGGCGATGCACGTGTATTACAAACCACCCCCTTCCAACGTTCATGCGCGCACGCCCGCCACCCCGCGAGTCCGGTGTTAGACGAGAGGGCGGATGGCGGCTGCCGCGTCGCAACGATATATATTCCACGGAGCAGACCGTTGGAAATGTACATAAATATACATTTTTATGATGAATACACTGGAGGAAATGTATATCGCTTCGAGGAGGAGATTCCAAAGGCGGACAGTGCGCGATGGGGCCGAGGGGGTTCGCGGAGGTTCAGGTGCACCGTATCGCATCATGGAAACTCGTAAACGGATGCGAAGAAGAAACGTCACGTCTAACGCCGGATATTTCACACTCTTCTGCTTTCCGCCGCTCCTCTATTTCTGCCCGACGTCCCACCTCGCGTTGTAACGCTCGCCGTGCCGCGGCAAATTGGAGGCCGTCGATGGGAATTTTATTTCTAGCCGGCGCACGACGTCACCGGAAAGTGGCCCCGCGAGGTTTACGAGCCGTTCCACGAGGTCCACCAGTGAGACGTACAGGCGTCCTCGCCTTTGAACTGCATTCTTGTTCCGCTGACGCTGTCGAAACGTCGAGTATAAAGCCAAGGGCGAGTGAAACTGTCGCGAAATTCGTTCGATCAAGCGTCGATCTACCGGGGGAGTTATTATTTAATAGCTTGTTGAAAAGGGTGAGTGTATCGTTACTCTAATACCTGCCTCTGATTAATATCCGGCTCTACTAGCTCTTACCTCCGTCAATTAAATCTTGAACGGAACTGAATTACGAACCACTATTTTGCAGCGTACTTTTCACGTAAATAACGTTTCTTTGTTGGTAGAACCGCGGCAGAATTCAGTTTCAGCGTTGAACTGCTCCACACACGCTTGCCGTAGAAGATTACACGTTTAAGATGCAACCTAACAATCTCCTGCACAGCTAATTATTATTCAACCTAAAACAAAGCCCCCTTGGTCGGGGCGAAGTTCTCCCACCGCCGTGGCTCACACAAACGCCGCGAGTCGTCGGCTCTCGAAATCAGGTCGGGGACTTATCAAAGTGCTTACGCTGCCTTTAAGTTTCCGCGGGGCGGTGCATTTTCCTTCGTAATTTAAAATTTTGCAAAATTACGGCCGTAGTTTATGCCTGAAAACGGGAAGTAGCTTTCCAGAAGCTGTGGGCGTTGTTGGAACCTAATATCCAAAATCAGGAAGGGAATGTGGTGAAAGCAGTGTTAATTCAAAGATCTCTATAAAGTTTAATTTCCTTTTGATGACGTGGAAGTCTTTCTTCATCGAAAGTAGGTAGGGGAAAGGTGGGATAGTTGATCACAGTTTTTCTTTTTTATTAAAATAATAATAATGGTTTGCTTTGTTTGTATTTAATTATTTGAGTTGTGATATAAACTGATGTGATCATGTATCCCCGCTGATCAACTATCCCACCTTTCCCCTACCTACCTACTCGTAAAACATTCTACTTAATTAGTTACACGACGAAACAACGTTACACCTGCAATCGGATAGAAGGTGTAAAAATCAATCGACGTTATCACTTAATTAAACTTTTGAAAACTCGAACGTGAAACTGAAGCTCCCAGTTAACAAATACGTTACGTATATCGTCAGCAAATATCGCATCACCGGATAATCGTTGAGCTATATCAAACATCAGTCCCTGTATCATAACTTCCGCAACGATGGCGAAACGCCGGCGTAAATATCCACACAAAACACGGGCTAATGTCAGCAACAAATATTAGCGGTGTTGTTTACGGGCAAAGTTTCAGCCGCCTGTTGGATCCCTGATTCAGTGATCCCCTCGTTTGTGGGGTTGTCCACCTGACTGCGGTAATCGAGACGCTCGGGAAGGATTTTAATTAAACGCTTCGGAGGTTTCTCCGTCTACAATGGCGATTACGCGGGAACCAGCAGAAATGAATATGCTACGGATGATCCCACCAGCCGGTTCAACCAGGGTGAATCGTACACGAACCACCCCCCGTCTTGCGCCGTTATTCCGCGCGTTTAGATCCACGGAGATTTCTCACGGCGACGTTGTCCCCGTCGCGGGAGCGCCGTTAAGAAATATGGCGCGCGTCTTTTTGAATTACTAGAACGGGCCATGGCCGACGTGTATTAAAATCCTTTTAACCGGACATAAATAAAGGCACGCCCGGCCAGGTAATCTCCAAGGAGGATTACTCGGGCGTCGACGAGGCGGGAGGAAGACACTCTCGTTTACCTTGGTGTCGTCGACTGGGGCGTCGTCGCTGTCAGAGTGGATGGCTTGCGATTTTATCCGGCCCCCACCGTACTTTCGCCCACGTCCACCAATTCAAAAACGTCGTCTCTATCTAAGAGATCTGGCCCACCTCGTCCCTCGCAAATTTAATCTCTCTCGCTGGCGTCAGAGTGAATTCCATAAAATAGACCGTCTCTCTTAAGCCCTCGAGAGAGCACTTCCGTTTCGTTGTCCCATTCTTCTCATATTTGACTCGATTACGAGGGAAAGGGAGAAACAGCGACGGACGGCTGGGAGAGGAGAGGGGCGGGAACGGATGGGGAACGTGTTCGAACGCAGTCTAGAATTCTTGCGGACTACCTAATCCCGAGAACGAGGTAAAGGGTAACTGATCAACGGAGAAGAGACGGGGATGAAAGCGGGACGTGACTGTTTGGAATGCAATTGAATTCCAGATTTACGTGTGACGTCGCGATGGGTCTGGGAGCATCATCGAAACGTAAGTTTCGTGCGGCGACGTACAAAGAACCAGCTGAGCATTCGCAGTGTCTTTATCACGCTGATGATTAAGGGATTATACTTGGTCAGAGGGCCGAATAGAGGCGAACGTTTGTGAATTTTTTTTTAAAAAAGCGGAGGCATATATTTTTGCAGAACTTTTTGCACTTAAAAGGGCAAAATTTAAAGAACATTTGGTAATTTTTTTGTAGAAAAATATTTACGTTTATAATAAAATTACAACCGACATCCCAGAAGCCTTTTTTTAATAAATTGTTTTGGGATGAGCTCTGCCATTCGGAACCAGATTATATAAAATATAAAAAAAAACAGAAAAGATTTTGTTAGTATATTAATGTATCCACGGATTCACGGGAATTTCTGAAATATTAATTTAAACCAAAATGACAGCTATTTAAAGTTGAAGTCCTGATTTTTCCTCTTTTCGGGCCGTGACTAGGTATAACCCCTTAAGTTAGTCTTGTTAGTTAGCCATTCGCCTCGAATCCAATTTTTAAATAATTAAGGACCCATCAAATTAGCGTCGGTTTACAGCAACTCTTAATATCGTTGCTCCTTCGTGCAAAGTTTGTGCTATAAATATCTTAACGGCATGTACTAGCGGTGGTGCGCTGCTTTTTCTGACGAATCTAATATCTTCTTTTTGACTTCGTTGACTGATTCTTTGACGTCCGCTGAATCTAGATCCAGCTGGATCGTTCCTGTTAAACCCCGCTATAATTCTTGCGAAGTCTGTGACTGATTACAAGTCTGGTTTCACCTCGCACATAACACAGCAAGTGAACACATTGACAGAATATACGAAACATAGCGCTATTTTTCATAGCTTATAACTATGTTTCATTTAAATTACCCATTAAATATAAGGAAAACGAATGCAGCTCCACCTTGAAGAAAGTAGGAAATGTCGTTGATGAAATAGGTACCGTGGGTTCCTACAAGGCCGATGGAGGGAGCTTCGAGGGGTTACCATGAGGAGACGAGACCCCGGGTCATCGACAGAGGTCCGTACGGTCCGGTGCCCCTCGCTCGATAAAGCGAAAGTTCAACTTATCCAAGGTCGATTAAACCCACTGGACGATCGAGAAAGAGCTCCCCTGGCGCGGCAAAGTCTGCAGCACTGTGGCAAGATGTCAGTACACCGTCCGTAACCGGTTCGATCCGCTGTGCACCGCGCACAAGGTGGTGCGCATTCCCATTGACCAGTTCGTAGTCGAGAGTCGTGTATTCGGGCCAATAGTAATCGTGCGGTGGCTTTGAGAACACGGTACGGTCTCTCGTTAGTCTGCTGTTCGTGGTGCGCTCCCACACGTCACGTCGGGACAGAGAGAAGGCTAACGGACAGGGGAACGTCTGCATCGTCGAAAAATTCGAGGAGACTCGTACGCCGTCAGTACTCGAGGTGACCGAGAATCAGAGACGGGCCGACCAGGTGCGGATAGAACCGCTGTAGCGCCTCGTAATCGTCCGCCGCGTCTCTGTTTCCGGTGTTGTCGTGCCCGAAAGCCGCGGAGAAGCTGCAACTCTTCTTCGGCAACAGGATTCCGCAGCGGGAGCCGCGCGACACGAGGTGAGTCATTCGCCCGCGCTCTGTCACGCGCGCACTTCTCCGCCTTCGAGAACCGTTTACCCCGTTCCGGGAACAGGAAAGTTCCTCGCCGCGCCGCAATTTCGATCGATGACGATTCCGGCGATGTCAGACCGTTCGACGTCCGTCGTCGACGTCGATGTTTCTGCGCGCATACATGCGTGGTCGTCCTATACATATGTATATCACGCTCGCGAGCACTTCCCTCGATCGTCGTCGCGATCCCGCGAGTTCCCCGCGTCAAGCAGAGATAATCCGCTTGCGACGCTGTTTCATTTGAGTCATCAAGCCGAGTTCCAACGAAGGTCGGACCACGAAGGATCGATCTGGTTCTCCATGCGCGATGCGTTTTTTTTTAAACGAGCCACCCAGCCACTCCAATTTCGCCGTGCCCGCGCCGAGCGTCAGTGATACGTACGATCGAGAGCTCGATACGCTAGTCGCGACCGCCCGGGTTACTCGGTGAGAAACGAGGTTAGACGTTACACACGCGGCTATCCACGCGAAAAATCAATACGCGACCCTCCTGGGCCGCGATTCAGCCGCGCGCGGTCCTATTCCGTGATTCCTGGGAATCACCCTTGCCGCGAAAACACCGATCACCGCGATTCCATGCCAGGAAAGGAGTGGAATCATCTTTGCCCAGCTCCGTGTCAGGCACACCTGTGTCTGTGCGTGCGTGCACGCGTGCACTGGCGCGACTGCGTTCGTGAACAGGGAACAGCAGCTGATCACTCCTAATTTCGGTTTTCGCGGGCTCAAGGGGCTTGGGCGATGCACCATGCACGTTCGTAGGTCACGGTTCACCGAACGATTTAGATGCAGATAAAATTGGAAAAGTTCCTCGGATAGATGTTTATGTTCGGAGCGTATTCGGTTCGTTGGGTGAAGTTTAATGGGATTTCAAAGTTACGCCTGAATATCGAATTAACGAGCCTCCGGAGACGGAGGCGGGACACTGGCTAATACCGAAATCGGTTTATTTCCATGCGTGAATCTGTGTGCATCGTACTTTTTATAATCTTGTTCCTTATCGATTGCTCTTTTCCGTACGTGCGTCGGCCTCGAAATATAGATCGCTCGGGCTGCAGCCGCACACGTACCTCCAGCCACGAACTTTATCGATATCGTTCTTTTTCCTACGTAATATCCTTGGAAAATTCAGCAGTTTGTATTTGCGACGTGCGACGTTTTCTGCAGCCGCTTCTCGCTGCTCCTATTAAAGGACGATAGAATCGCGATCGAGTTAAAAAAATGTAATCATGTCACGGCGGCGAGATTTATAACTTTACTCATGCGCGTTGTGTTCATTAAACACGGTGATGTTTGAAACTGGAACGGTTGGAGAACTTGTTAATAACATGAACTTGGTCGATAGAAGTGATGGATGATTTAATAATATCTGTCAACTTGTGACCACATCTTTTTCTGCAATGCAGCAGTGCATATGTAGCATGCAAGCTGCAATTTTACTTTTTGTTTAACCGTGATTATGTAACTTTTTTTCTATACGTACATAATATATTGACGCTTCTTATCATCTTGCGTTTAAAAATATTAGTCGGATATAGCTTGCGAAATCTTTATTTTAATTTCTTCACACAGAGAATGAGGTGTAAAATCGATTCCTATGCTTTTTAATCAATCATTTACCAAATACTCCCATAAGCACACGCAATGTCGTCATAAACGGAGCTCTGTAAAACAATTTTATTATCGTTACGTGATGGCTTTATAACGGTCAATAAACCTGACGTTTATCACTATTTACTTATGGGAGTGTCTCGGCAATGGATGAGCAAAGGTGCACTATATTTATCTCGGTAAATGCGTCTCGTGTGACGAAAATATATGATTCGTTTAAAACAAATACCAATTTATATTTGAGCAACCATTCTTCAATAATTTGGCAAACGATTGTGCCTATCCATGAATTTATTAAAAGGAATTTCAATTTGCATTATCTTCGTGTTCTTTGCATAAACGAAAAGAATATTATCAGAGGAAGACAGGCTATCATTTTCGTTCTACCTTTGCCATAGGAAAGAACTGTAACGCGTCCCAGTTTCTAGTATCACCCTGTACAAAACACGATCCCCGGAGCTCGATACTGGCGAGTGTGACGCACAATTCCTAGTCTCGTTATAGAACGAATTTTCTTGGTCAGCGAAGGTTTTAATTGGCAGGAAGACCACGAGGCCAAGGGACGACGGTAACGCTAATGCCCCACCGCCCAAGGAAGAGGCTCGCGGCCGTAAAAAGTGATTTACGCTTTCGTTTTTACGGACGATAACGGAACGATAGAAACTAGATTTCCTTTCTCCGAACGTGCACCGAGCATCGGCCACGGCGACCTGAATTACACCGGAAGCACATTACGAAGCGTGATTTTCTTCGGGAGAGGTAGCCGGGTTTATCGATCGTGTTGTTGCCGTTTGACATTTTGCAACTTGGCCCCGCGACGATTGGAAAAAAATCGTGACGAACTTCACGCAGCAGGATATAGCAGTCGCACGAATTTGTCGATCGTTTACTCTATTTATTGTGCACGCACGGATCTGCATGCGCGTCGTGCCTGTTTCCTCGGATTTGCTGTAGCTCGAAAACTGTGGACGAAGCACGTAATCAGTGACCCAGATTATCGTGGAAAACGCACGGGGTCCGGGATCGGTTTCGCGCAGCCCCGAGCGATTTCGGCGCCGGGGACGTATTCGGCGTGCACCGTCACTGATCACTGTTTCGCGCATTAGCATCTGCGTGCATCCACGAAGGCGCATAACGTCGACAGCACCTCGCAGTTGGCATGCGGCCACGCATGATTGTCTCGATGTGTAACAAAGTCGATGGATTTTGTGCATGCTGTCGCGACACCTTGACACGCATCTCACTTCCCCTCTTACTTTCTGTTCTCGCGAGAACTGTCTGACGAGGCATCGGCACAGAGACGTCTCTTTGCTTGAAGTAACGAACTCGCGGATGCCACGAGAAGATCAAAGATATCGCCACCAGTCGATCTGGATCGATCTTAATCGTACGAACTGTATCACGACCGGAAACGAAGGAAGGGCCCGCGCGCCGGAAACGATCTATTACTTTGAGGCGAGCAAACAGCTGCCCCTTTCTTAGTCGGGTTCCAATTAAGGGACGTCAGATACAGCCTGACAGGTGTACAGCGATAATGTAATTCTCGTGGCCTCTGTAGTTTTTCGAGTCGGAGACTTCGTCAGATTTTGAAGAACCGCGAATGTGGGCGGTGAAAAAAATATGGAACCGTAGACGCTTGTTGTAGTCTCAATTAAATTCTTCTAGTCGCGCAACTACTCACGCGGGATTACGTAACGGTTCGAGTAACCGTGGAGCACACTCCGTTTTGTTCCGTTTTTTTATTGTTTCGCCGTGGTTTCAGCAATTGTTGGCGTTGCGGTACCGTAACCATAATTGCGAATTTGTCTCGGCAGTAATAATGAAGACAGGTGTACGTAACTGCCCTTTCAACCGCGTGACGTCACGAGCAGAGTAGTCCGCGTCTCCTTCATGCATGGCATTAATGACCGCCTGTAGGGTTGTTCCGTGCCTTTCGACCGCGTTTGGTCTGGCCGGATTTTGAATACATTAAGTTGGCAGCGTTGCAGGCGCAGTGTTTCTCTAAGTGTTCGCTTTTCCAACGGCAGCGTAACGTAGCCACTTCGTGCGGAATTAAATAGAGAAACTTTTCAAAAATGATACTCTCGTTATTTAATATCATCTGAATCTACCGCGCCTCGCCTTATTCATAACACGGTGCACGAAATAATAGCGAGTAGTTATTTACTCGACAGCGGGCAGGTAAAATTTAGAGAGGAATTAAATTAAAGAGAGAAAAAGCCGCGTAATGAAGGAAATTACTGGAGCATTAGCGAGAACTGCTACAGAATGAGAAACGGTCTCTCACGTTGTTATTTTTTTCTATACACGTACGGTTTAACCTAGAGGCTATATTTCCACGTAATTCCAGCAGTAAAATCCCCTTTTGTGAATACGAGTGCACGACGTAGATATATAACGCGCTTGCATTGAAAACGTAAGAAACAATTGGAAATGTCGTTAAATCAAATTAATATGACAATAGAGAAAAATACTGCGACTGGCTACGGCGATGTATTATGCCTCTGCTCCGTAGCGTCATTCGAAGGGTTGACTGAGGGGGGTGTAGGATTCGGTTGCCGATGCCTCGGTCGATAGTCCGAGCGTTCATACGGAACCTCTTTATCTTGGATTTTCTTTATTTGCCCGTCTGCCCGCTTGCCCGTTCGTTTGCCTTGTTGACGCACGATATCGGCGTATCGGCTTCGGGCACGCGTATCAGCATCAGCAACGCAACATCAGCAGCCCAGCAACGAGGAGGCCCGGCGGCCGTAGCGCGTTTGGCCAAGAAACGCGTCAGAGGTAGATCCACCGCGACGGTGGACGTCGATTCCTCGAGGAAGGCGCCCCCGAGTAGGTCGTCTCAGTGGGTAGACTTCATCGTGGGCGAGCAAGAGCAAACGGGAAGTTCGCCATGCCGGCAGGTATTGGCGCTTCGTACAGGTCGTTAGGCGACCTGGGCGAAGACGTTTACAAAAGCACCACGATTGTCGACCAAACTCAGACCACCGGCCAGAGCGTCCTCGAGAGCGTGAAGAAGGCTTTCAGTTTCGCCTCGCCCAAGGTCGAGCTGAGGAAAAAGGACCCGCTGATCGAGGACCGCCGTGAGAGCGTCTCGATCGTCTCAAGGTAATGCCTTATACGATATTGTCCGCTGTATACGAGGGAAAAACCGGTCGGCAGGTAGGGTGGCGGTCGTGGGACACAGAGGTTCGCTTCTTCTCGTTGCTTCTCGACCTCGGGCCGGTCTATTCTCTTAGGGATCGATGCTGTTAGAGCTTTGATGCGCCACTAGAGTCTAGTCACTAGACATTGTCCAGGTCACTTTGATATCACTGTAGGTGCAGTCTCGATACGCCTGATAACGGTAGAGCGTATTTAGAGCGAAGATAGTGGACACTGCACCGATGGGTCGTTCAATTTAACCACTTACCTTCAATGATTCAAGTAGGTAAAGGAGTTCTAAGGCGAATCAGCTTGTATAATCGAGACCATTCGCTTCTTCCATATCACCAGCACGATTTTGCTGATAAAAATTCAAATAGCATTGCAAAGAAGAATATCAAAATTCTTGAATCGGGAGATGCGCGTTACAGAGTAACCTGGGCAAAGCTTAAGGAGGTCGTGAATAATCGGTTCGAGGTCGAAAATGTCGGTGGTACGGTTACAGTGCTTTTGCTATTGGCCAGGGTGGTGGACTGGCGTCGAGGAATCGATCGTCACAGTTTCCTGCCCTTTTTACGTACTCCGTGAGTAAAATCCCAGGGAATCTACTTGGTGTACTTCTGAGGTACGCGTTAATATGCGGAACCACTTGATGATTATTAATATACATCGCTGCTAAAATGTCTGACTTACTAACGTTGCATTAACGGGCACAGGTCTCGTGCCGTACGTGTTGGACTGAATCTAAGCGGTCGCATTTCGCGCATGCAAAACCGTTTCTATGCCATTCTCTTCTCATCACCATGGTAGATTGTCAAACTTGTTCGGTGTTCATTAGATAAACTGAAAGTAGCTGTAACGGGAAGAATGACATTATGAGAGAAGCCAAATGAGTTTCACGATAACGTCGCTCAGTTCCTTATCACTTTCCCAATACCAATTACGATTTCTTGAATTGGTAAAAGTCTTGTTTCGCAAGAGTCACTTAAGCGAGATTCGATAACGGCGATCACGGTAGTATGGCCCGGGTGATTTCGATCCTGCGACCGCTTCGATATGCGCTTCTTCGATCCTATCGACGGATCGAAGCAGGCGCACACGTGTCCCTGTTATCAGGATAATCAAAGACTGGTTTAACCTTAAGCACGAACGGACTTTAGGACCGGAAGTTGCTGCCGTGACTATTGATCGGCCTGGGTACAAAAGCAGGCCACGAGGTAAGCCGCATCATGCGACCTGAACGTCACACTCCTTTCCTCACGCTGAGCATACTTCCACCTCATTGCTATCGCGGCTGATTTTTCTTCTCTCCTCTGCTTCCATGGTCGCAATTATGCCCAATGCTTTAGTCGCTGGCTGTGTTGGCATGCTGTCTATGTACCCACATACCTCCTAGTTACCATTGGTGATAAGCTAGCGGCTCGCTCGATTTCAATTAGATTAAATATTTACTATTTGCTTCCCTTCACCTTCTCGGATAAAGCCTGCAGTTTAATATTGAATTTGGAAACTGGATGGACTCCGTCCATCTGTTAACTCCGGGCGACGGTACAAGTTCCATGTGTTGGCTGAAGCTAAACACGTTTACACGTAGATAAGCTTTATCGAGGGAATGTATACATCGCTATCTAACGCCTCCAGCCCACCTTTGGTAAATTACAAAATTCATTCGTGTGAAAGACACTGGAGCGCGTAAGGCGCGTTCCTGCGAGCAATTTTTAGCCCAAAGCTATCACCGGTGTTCTTTTATTATTATCGATAACAGTCGTGGTTTTTTTTTCCTTCTCTGCATGCACCGTAGTCGGATATGCTCCTTTGTCCTTGCAACGCTCGAGTTGCATTAGCGTGTGCTTCGCGGCGCGCGACGGCAACGCGTGCGTTGCGGAACCGGCTCCTCGGTCCGAGAGATCCTCGCGCGAGGTCGATCCTCCGAGGAGCACGGGACCAGCAACATTCAGCACGACACGCTTCCCAACCGCGCGGACCCTCAATTTCGCCAAGGACACTCGAAACGCGAGAATTCTCTGTCGCTGCCATCGATACGAACCAATGTTCGCTACGGTTCGCTTCGGTTGTCATCCTCCAAATCTGATTCCCCCTTCCCTTTAAATCGCCAGGGACGCAACAGACACTCGAGTGACTCCAATTCCCCAGCACCCGAAGCCATGTACCTGATTCGATCGATAATCGGGGAAACAATTCCACGAGTGAGTTCTTGGGCGGCGAAATTGCGGTTAGGACTGTTTGAAACTTAGCGTAGCGTCGAATGCAAAAGTGACTAAGAAATTCGGGTGTGTACAGCTAATCCTCGGACGGTTGCGATAACGTGTTCTGGTGTGGGTCTAACGAGTCTGCCTGCTAATTTGTTCGTTGTTGGCACCCGGGTAGAGGCTGTAAGCCGCTAGGGCCGGGCGTTATTATTATTCGCCGCCATTTTGTTCTAGGGAAAGAAACAGGATGCCGACCGCCGCCACAGCCGAGGAGTCAGCTCTGTTGGGGTAAGTTTTGCCACGAACGAAACCGGCCATCCAGCGTCTCGCGTTGTAATTCGTTCGCCTGTTGTAAAGTAGATCGCAGTTGCGGCGTAGCTTTCGTTCGGCCGAACTTGGACCCTCGTGTAGATCATTTCAATCGAACGTCAACGTGTCCCTCGGCGCACATGTTCCGTACGTACCTATTCATCGACACCCGTCCGCTGCTCCATAGGGATTCTGAGGTCTCGCAGAGAATTAGCATTGACCCCGATACGTCGGCCAAGCCGACTGATTGCCAGCAATTGACAGTTGCGTTATTAAGGATGGCAATGTGATTGCTCTTTTTTCAGAAGTACTGACAAGTCAAGGCTTCGGCCAGCTGACAGTGTCAGACGAGTAAACGTACACGCTGTACATGCATGTTTCAGAACTACAAGTAGAAACTCGAGTGGATGATGGAATTGGTGAAAGGATACGAAAGTGTTCTGATGAACGTAGACTCTGTAATAAAATCTACGTTCGTTAAAGCTGGACCGCTTGTTTTCATGAATTCTATTATTCGATTAAGATTGTCCCTGTAGATCTGAAACATCCTCCAGAAATTCTGGCCCGACCCTATTCTAGGTTCGGTGGAAAATTCATTTTTGTGAGTGCAACGCATTTCATTAAATCCATCGGGAATCCCCCGAGTTACTATGAGAAAGCAGATCGATAGCATGGATTAACTCGAGCTCAGGAGAAATGAAATTGCAACGACGAGGGGCGAGGCATTGCGTGCTACCCATCTCTTGCGACGTTTATTGAATGGGCCGTACCGCTTTAGTTACCAGCAGTGGGAAATATTTTCGATTACTGTAAAGCGATGCTTGAAAGCTATCTAGAACACCGCCCCGATGAAAGGAGTATTCTCTCGATTTCTCGGTGAGAAAATGGAATTCGTAGCTATTTCAACGACCTTCGGCTCCACTGCACTCTGGTTGTCTTCTGTATTCTTTACCAAAATTATACAATCATGGAAAGTTCTTGGGAACTTCCATCGCCGCAGCTATTACCGTTCCCCGTTTAAATGCAAATTTCAAGTATAATTAGAGTTCTCGAATACTACCCGAACTTTCAAGGTTCCCCTGGGACACTTAAGCACCCCGAACGCGCGTTTTAAATCCCTAGAAGTGTATCCCTCAAAAGAAGTTCATCTCGCAGGCGAACTTAAGTCCCAGGATTAACAGCCGTGTGGAGAAAAAGTTCTAGATTATAAAATAATCCCGTAGCTACTCGCAATCAGTCACTTCGTGGAAAGTTCCTGAGCAAAGTGATAGAATCGAATTGTGCAAAAGGAAGGATCATAACCGTCTCATATATTTTGCTCGCGTACACGATATAAAGTGAACGCATAACAGCTTTGATGGTCGACACGATATTAAATTTCAAACTCCCTGGTTGCGACCCATTGTTCTCACATAATTAAAGCTCGAGAACTACGCTTCTATCTGTTGGATCCGGTGTTCGCCTCGATTGAATCCATGTCGCAAACAATTTTATCGTCGGGTGTATTGCGATCCTGTAAACATGTTTTACGATTCGACAAGGACGGGCCAAAGTGTCGTGTGGGTAATTAAATTTTTAGATGAATTCGCCCTTGGCACGTTTTATGGGAATGCGTGATCATCGGCGCATCGACGCCACAGTGATCGAAACGCATTTCATTATGGTTCAAGTGACCAAGAGCCAATGGGTCAGCATTCGTATTTCTCCTAAGAAGAAACATCAGTACCCGTTGAGTGGCAAAATCTCGAGCTCATAAAATAGCTGTTGTTTTTCCGTTGCGATGGAATTGAAGAGGCAGACAGGCTGGCGCCCTACTTCCAATCGAAACAACGGAGCCCCAGTCTAATCGATTTTCGCGTTAAAGCAGTTAACGGTGAAATTAAGATTAGTTACGAGCAATTAGGAGGGGCCGACGGACCAGCTATATCGTTCGACATTGGTGCCCCGTTCTGAAAGTACAAATTCGCTGGCGGACAAGGGACGCGTTGCTGCATTGCCAAGGAGAGGAATGGGGAACTTGGTGATATCGATTTAAGTGGTATTTGTGTCACAGGCTTGTGATAGCTCACAATACCACACGTCCACTGAAATAGCGTCGTGGATGGAAGAAATTAAAGGGTCGTTAATCGATTCGGAATGCGTTAAAAGAATTTCGAGATTACCAATTCCTACTGCCACGGAAATAAATTCACGAAGAAGCCATAAGCTTCGCCACAGGATAGAGAGAAAAATATAAATGCTGTGCTTCTTGGTATGGAAAAACTGTTAATTAATCTTCCTGAATTACAACCACGCGATATCTTCCTGCGTTCCAGTGGGGATGTTGCATAAGTCCTACACGATGATTAATTACGCTCGCAGAACGTTAAAATATAACAATCCCTTACAACGCCATAGTCACATACGTCATTTTGCTCTACTTTCCCTGAAAATTCGTTTTCACGCCACTTGGCTGCGTGCCAGACCTATCTGAACTGCTGGATTCCGGGTTTTAGCTCAATTTCCCATTCGACAAAAACTGGACCAGCGTCTCTTAACTTGAACCAGGTCTCCTAGACTTGGACAAGATCCCCTAAACCTGGACTTCCGGCTCTATGTCGTCAATGAACCGCATCGTCGAAATGAGGGCAATGGTTCTGTGTCGTTGGCGAGCAGCAAAGCGTTAGAATTAAATCGTACGCTGTTGCAGGCTCCAAAGAAGAACAACTTCACCAACAATCCATTTCATAATTATTATCAATCGCACTAAAATCTACCATCAACTCCAAGCGATCAGAAATACCATTTCACAGTCCTCGCATTATTTTCGTGCAGCGCTAACATTGCACGGTTTGCGACCAGCTCAACGGCAGACATACATTTCATAATTAGCGAGTACGCATGAACACAGGACAGGTGGCTGCGGATCGCTAAAAGCCAGAGCAAAGTCCCCGACGACAACTCGTCAAGCATCGGTGGAAGCTAAAAGGTAAAAAGTTGTTGTGCGATTGCGGTTAATGCATGGAATGAATAGACAAAGTTACGTATTTTCTACTACCTTCAGATGCATCTTTTATTGACTCGCATATGCGATCCGCTCGATATGTATACTTATATAGAGGAGATTACGTAGTTTGTTTCTCTGGATGGAATAGCTTTAGCCAAACGTGCCCTGCATTCTGCATAGATTTATAGCGGTAATGCTTCGCCTCCCTGGTTTCAAAGGGAAGCCCTCGGCTCCAGAAAGGAAACACGTAAATCGATCTATCCCCGGCAGCCTCGTCTTACATACATCTTTACGTCGACCGTGAGCAGAACCGTCTGGCAAAAAGTCCCGTGTACACCTCGGTTAATCAATCGGTAAAAAGGATACGGACGCGATATCGAATGACGGGGATATCGAGTGTTCCTCAGCAGCGGTCAGCTCGGCTTCTAGTGACCGGTTGAACAGATGGTTTCTCATGAACCGGTCATTTTCTTTAGTTTTGTACAGAGTCAGACCCTCGGGCGACACCGTATAGAAGCTTTTCCCGCAGTCTGCTCGCGATTTATATGACTTTATTTCAGTGCATCTGAATGTTTCGCTCGATCAAAGCGTACGAATTTGCGAACGAAACAATTCTATGCGTTTAAAGACACATTTAGTCGCGACTGACTTTGTTCCTGTACCACTTTAACGAACACGCTATCTGCCACGGCCACTTCAGCCTGGAACAGGCGTCCGCGTTTATCTTGCTCCAAATTTAAATCAACTTTCAATCTGAATCGACTCTAAAACCCGTATGATTGCGCTCGCATTCAGTAACTGCGATTAATTTGCAGCGAGTTTAAAGCTCGGCTTAAGCCCTCTCCGCGAGTAGACCAGAAGGTACTTTCGTTTCTCCTGCGAGGAATCATTGATGGTGGACCAAATTAAATCCCATTTTTCAGGGATATTGCGCCTGTTCGCTATTTTCTCTCTAATCCGCGCCTATGCTCTTGAAGATAAAACATTCGCTGCGGCAAAGCGTCCGGAAATATTGATGCTCTGTAAAGTAATCCATCGGAATTTACATAATCCATATTCCTGCATCCATGTGCAAAAGAAATCTTCGAATCCTTGAATAATAAAGCGTCGACCTTTTCTTCGAGACGTTTTTAATCGTACATTGCTGAGCAAAACAATTGAATACATCAGTAATCTTCGACGTGTCTTTTAATATGCAAACTGAAAAAGAGGTATATTCTAATTCGTTTTATAATTGCACCTTGACTTACTGCGTATTTGTGAAACAGCTTCTTTTATACAGGTCTTATATCACTTTCAATAAAATTAATTCTTCCAATTAATTTTCGAACGACACAGAGTATAGAATTCTTTTGAACGTGTAATCCAAGGGCCAACAGCTTCGAACATGTTCAAACCACGCTCTATCACTACTGTCTTCAACGGCAAGCAAAGAGAGGAGTGCGACCGGATTTGACTCGGACCGGAAACGATAGCGTGACGTGCGAAAGATACGGGAAACCACCACGTAGACAGATTTACTGTGCCTGGAAATTCAATGAAGTGAACTCGGACGATACGTTCAAACCACCACAAGTACTGGTTCTATCTTTAACCAGCAAGTGAAAGAACTGGGAAAGTAGCGAGATCGTTATATTATTATAACGAATCGAAAAGTAAGAGAAACTGATGACTTTCGAGCATTCATTCACGAATGAAGAAATCTAAAGGAACAAACAAATTTAACGATGCCCTGTACATCTTGACAGAGAATACACATTGCTTTCTACAAGATGGGCGTAATTATATAACGTTCTAAATCGAATGAAATATTACGTAACGTGCAAACATTTATATTGCAATAACGAGAGGAAATAAGAAAACGTGGGCGGAATAAGAAACTCCATTCTTTGTGCTTCAGGTGATGAAATAATGGGGAATTATGCAGACGTAGTTATCTTCACTCAGATTAGCAATGCGAGATGCATAGTATGGAAACTTTAAGTCTGATATTGCCCTAACACGCAGTGAAGGATTACTTTTGATCCGTGAAATTGAGATTACTGTCAAAGCATTATCTACTAAACGTTAATCGTAAAAGAGTTCTCAGAAACGATTTTTAAAACCAGTGAAATTAAAATGTATTTTAAACAACCGTTTCCCTTTCATTATTCCCTTGTACCATAAGAATTTGGAAAGATGATTATATTTCTCTTATTAATAATATTTCAGTAACGAGTTAAAGAATTCTTGGTTATAAGAACGTTCGGCTTAATTAGAAACTGCTCAATTAAGATAAGATCAGGAAGTTGGAGTCTCCTTTAAAGTTTCCCTCGCTTTCCAGCCAATGATCGATAGCAATAAATGGCCAATTAATTTCCTCGGAGGTACAGTTTCTTCATTCTCAGAACTTCCCTTTTACAATTACCGGGCGTATTTCTAATTACCTCAGCCTTTCTTGTAATCCAGGCGTAAAATAAATAGGAGCAATAGTGTGGTGGAAACAGCTGTTCCATAAAACTTGATTTTTACAGTAGGATTTGAAAAAGTTCTCGTTTATTCGATTTCATGCTTCGCGAGATGATTCGACAACCGTAAATGGAAATAAATATTTGCTCGGTGAACGTGTGTAGACGTATTTATTTACTTGCATGTACGTGTGTCGTGAAATACGTCAACAATAGTACTCGGCACGATGCGTATACTACATATGTACATCTATTGATTGCTATGTCTCGCGTGACTTTCCCGTTTAAATTCTATTTTCCCTGTTTTTCTACCTTTTTTTCTTTTACACTCGTGTTGTCTGTACTCGTTTGAACGGCTATTCACATGGTAACGGTATTGTTACCACGGAAATACGATCACGATAGTAACATTTGCAAGGAATAATATATCATAGCGAACACAGAATGCGGTATATCTACCACGAACTTTATTTATTTATAAACAGATGCACATTGACGGGAGAAATAACTTTCATCTTGGTGTTACTGAGCGCATCAGGGCCATTGCGTATTTAAAGGTCCCATAACAGTTTTTCCAATTAAGAACTCGATTAATGAGCGAGAAATTGTACTTCGAAGGACATTGAATGTATAAATATTCCATATACAATCTTACGACCCCCTCTATTATTACAACCTGCGAGATAGGGTTGCTTTGAGATCGCGTTTATAATAAAGTCCGCTGAATAGTGTATTGATTTTCAAATAAAGCCAACCTGACGCCACCCAACCGAGGTCGTAAATCTTGAGGGTAAATTTAATAAAATACTCTCCAGAGAGAGATCTCCGAGTGTTCGCATTCTAAAAGAAAGAATTCCATTTAATACGTTCCTCTTACGACCACGTCATTTTATTAGAGCAGTGAGTGATGCACGAATTTAATTTTCCTGGGACAATAACAGCTTGTTATTAAAATAGGTACAGCGACACAACGAAACAGGCGAGAATCATTAACAAAATTGAATTTCATTGGTAGCAATTGTTACTTGAAGCAGCAAAAGCGAGGGTGGGAAGGGTGAGGCGTGAAAATGATATTATTGGAAAAGCAATTTACGCGACGCTGGTTTCCAGAATGATAATCAAAAGAAAAGAAATTCTCAACAAAATTCCAGGAATACACCGGGGTATCCAATGAAGAAAGTAACTTCTTTACGAGGTCAAGGGATGGTATTTTCACTGATATTTCTGCAAAGGGAGCGTTCCTTTATCTCCCTCGAACTTGCAGAAGCGTCAGCGTATAGAGAACAGGTCAGCCCGAGTTCCTGACATTTTCCCAGGAAGCTAAATTAGGTCGTCCCGTAAATCCTGTGGAATACAGGTCAAAGTAGGTTCGCGGAGCGTTAGATAGGTGCCGGTCGCTTGGCAGAAGCGCCACGCGGACAATTAACGCAATTGCCGTTAATCACCAGAGAAAACTATTTACTTGCACTCATGATTTCCGTGACAAATTGGCAGGCGTTTAACTTAGCATCCTGAACGGAAGATTGAGTGAACGCCTTCGACTGAAAGTGCAAACTACTTTTTGCAAAACGCCACTATGCTAATTAGTTGGCCCCGAGGAGAATATCCAATGACGCTGGCTTCACACTGGGATTATATTCTTTAAAACGTCAACAGTATAAAGTTGACTTTGCTTTATATAAATCTAAAGACTTGATATAATACTGGAGACAGTTGCCGACACTGATCAGTCAAGAATTCTTGTTGGTCCTGATCGAGACAATATACAGAAGACGACTCGCTCTCGATTCAGTTCGTTGCCCTTAAAAGATGGGCACGTGTAGTGTTGAGAAGTGTTAGGCTGCCATTTCACCGGGAAGTGTAATACACTTTCGAACATTACGGGTAGCTTGAATGAAGAAGAACGGTGCTTCGCGTTTCCCCTCTGAAGTATCTAAAGCTGAATAAGAGTGCAGGCGTCAAAGGGAAATTACTCACACAAATCAGAATGAAAGCACGTGGTGCATGGACCTGGTGACACCAGCCACCTTCAGAAACAGACGATCCATCCTACCTCGCCACGCTCGGCAGGGCGTGGCCTTCAGGATCGATACCATAAAAAGCTCACTGAATGTCCACGTCGTGTAATAAAGTGCGCAACTTTGCGTACATATAGGTGTTGAACGTTCCAACGAGTTCCATGCAAATTTCCTACGCCTTCTGTGGCTGCGCACCTGACTGCACCCTTTCGCGCGCAGTGAACATTACTGAGAAGAAACGAAAGTTCCGATTGGAAAGATGTTCCTTTTAGGAAGACTACGGTACATTTGTGAACAGAGTATTCATCGTTATACTTTACTAAAACAATGGAGACTGGCACCATTGAATGAAATAGAAGAAGCTACGTGGCAAGCAGAGTTTGCAATTACATACTAGTAAAATTGCCACACGTCGTAACGCAAATTCCACGTTATATCTATCATTTGCTAATGCGTTATGACATAGTAGATTGTCTTGTAACAGTGGCTTGTTCTTCGTCACACAGGTTTACTATGCTCCCGATGTAGTTCGGGTTAATTACTTCATTAAATAACCACAGATGAATCCTGTAACGATTCGCATACTCGTGCAATCGTTTTGTATTCAGGGCTCGAATGAATATGAATTATAGTGCATCGAATAATTGCGGATAATTTCCGTAGATTATGATGTAATCGGGCGCACCGTAATTAGAACGTGATGGCAAAGGCGGGGTGCAATATTGTTTGCCTGATGAAGCATTAAATACCGTGACTCTAGCTTTTTATCGTTACCGTTGCTCTAAGTGTATCATTATATTCTATTTTAGGAAAGGGAAACGAAATTCTTTATTGATGATTCAATCTTCAAGTTCCGTTGACTTGAAATTGTAATTAACTGCACGATCTTTAAACGAAAATGAAAGTTTTGTAGGAAACGTTGGAAGTCAAATAGAAATCCTACGCCAATAAATACTACTAGAGAAGAAAAAAAGGCAGCATTCGTTCGGGAAATATTTGTACGACGCTTTCAACGAGAGAAGAATCTGCACCACCGCCTATTCATACCTACTCGTTGAAAGCATCAGCTTGGCACATTTTATATTCAGCTGTTGACGTAGCGAATATTTGATGATACTGTGTTTGTAGTCGGAATGAAAGGGACATAAGCAACAAGGAGTAACGCGTTCTGCTTTAGCGACCCGTTCCACGATCAAGTTATACTTTTTTTTCTTCAAAAATCCGCGTTGCAATTACGGAATATTTATACACGGTTGAAAAATTAGTTTCTCCCATTTCTGATGACAGAATGCTATTTTAATTAGAAGAAACATTACAAAATCAAATATATTTGAACACTTGGTGATTTTAATAAAACGTATAAAATCATTTTATACGTGGGTCGCAGTGATATTCGTACAATTTCGTAGGTATCACTGTAAATTCAAGAGAAAGTACAAAGATACTAATATTCCGTCCCCGTGTGAGGTACGCATAGCCACGAGGGAAATTGTGTATCGATTCGCCATAAATTTGCTACGGTTAAATCTAATATTAAATTTTCTAGTCTGGCGACCGAATGATCCCCTTTTATTAAAAACACATGTTCACGCGAGCAATTTATCGCAAGGACGTAGATGAAGCTGGTGGTTTTTCAGAAGATAAAACCCTTTACGGGTTTTTCAGAATCTAGATGTCTTTAGATTCCGTAAAGACATAAATTACACGACTACCGTTTAAAAGAAAAAATCGATGTAGAAAAGTCGTCAGAACATTTCATCAGAATTGCACTTTCCAATTCTAGAAATTTAGAAAATATTAGTGAGAACATAAGTCTCGCCTGGCTCAGCAGGTGCTGGAAATTTAGTAACTCGTTTACGCGCGTGCCGAGAGCACGTCGATCGATTTATGGGATCTTCGAGCGATTAAGAGTTCTCATTGCATGCGCAGCACGATGCCTTCAGACAGTATGGATGACATCGAGCTGAAGAATATTCAGCTGCAGTTTCCTGCTCTAAGATACCTATCCAGAGATGACAGTTCTGTGCGGGAAGAGAGGGTGGAGACCGACAAAGGAAGTATACTAGTGGCTGTGCAAGGAAATCGAATGAAACCTGCCATTCTTACTTATCACGACCTAGGCCTTAACTGTGAGTAACCCACTTCATCAGTATCTTAAATGTGAAACGTATAAAAAATTCTAAGCGCAATCGGCAAGACGTTTAGACGAGAGATAACGTTTCCTCTCGACTCTTCTACATCCAGAGTTGGGAAAAATGTAATCTAATTATAACTTACAAATTACGATTAAAATGTAATTGTGTAGTTGATTACACATTATTTTCTGTAATCGTTAATGTAGGTGGTTGACCACAATTTTATCAACTACACAAATTAAATATTACATAAAATAATGTGTACCTAATCAGCTACACGATTACAGTTTAATCGTAATTTGTAAGTTGTAATTAGATTAAATTTTGCCCAGCTCTGTCTTCGTCCAAGTGATATATTTCAAAAGAAAAACATCGATGCCTGTTCCCAGATATATCGAGCTTCCAGGCATTCTTCAACTACATCGACATGCGAGTTCTACTCGAAAACTTTTGCGTTTACCACGTAAATGCACCGGGTCAAGAGGAAGGTGCACCAACGCTACCCGAGGAGTGAGTACCCCTTTCATCCAGAAATTTAGTTTCCTAAGATCAACAATTTACTGACTAAATGGAGGTATTATTAAAAAAAATCAATTAGGAGCAAACCTAGAAGTAGAACATTAACACCAAGGTAAATTCACTGTGATATATTCGTGACTGTCTGATTTAGAACGTGAATCTATGATTTCCGAGTCGACGCGAGCAACGGACGCGTTATTTTTAGGATATGCCAACAAAGTCATCCGACTGTCAATAGACGACTGGCTCCGATTGTCGCTTGCATCGAAAGCTCGCTGCTTTTCAGTTCCCAGTAACGAGCTTGCTCATTAACAGGCGTGAATACGGCCAGAGTCGATTTATCGAAAGATCCCCATACGTACTTACTTACACACGCGCATACTTAGATCTCGTTCAAGAGCGCGTTGCACGCGCGTCATTCCGCGGCATCGAATTCAATTAGTGCGAATCAATGACCCAATTAACGTTCTAATTAGCCCGAAGCCCCGACGGTGTACCCCTTTCGCGTTCACCACGGATAATTCCGTACGTCGTCTCAAGAACGATTCCTCTTCGTTCATGCCTGCGCGCTACCAGTTCTTCCCTGCGCTTTCGCCTCTATCGCCGTTTGCATTCCTACGGATTCGATCTTATCGGCTGTTGCGCAATCCCGTTTCCCAGTGCCCGATCTCCCGCGAAATCCGGAAATGCTAGCGAGCAAAGTCGTTGCCAGTTTTCGCGGCAGCTCTCGAAATCACGAATTTCTTTTCTCGATCAAGCGAGCAACACAATCGACTTTCTCTGCTCGCATTCGCCTTTCTGCACGATATCGGTACATCTATTAAAAAAACACCGCGACGCAATAGTTGGAGATCGTTTACGCGGTTGAATTAGAAGATTGACGGCGACTGCCTACGACATCCGATTAAGCTGACCTCAAATAATCGACGCTCACCTCGACAGACGCACACGTAGCTAAACATCGTGTTACGGAATAATTTAGACTGCAATGCAGATTTTCAGGCACCGAACGTACGAACTATTTTCGCTCGCGTGCCAAATCCGTAAAATTTCATGACGAGTACGTATTCGAAATATATCAACCCCTCGATCGATATTTTCAGTGATACTTCAGGTTGCCGCTGTATATCGATAACACGCTATGTTGCTTGTAGAATATTTCCGTCGAAAGTCGAGGGAACTACGTGGCCCGTTAAAAACGTTCTGTTGCCAATTCTGCGGTCGCGACATTGAATCTCGAAAAAGAACAAAGCAAATGTCGTTGAAATGCCGGAACAGTGATGGGCTAATCTAGCGATAGACGCTGTGCTACCAAATTTATAGAACCCCAGGTGTGCTACATCTGACCCAACGTGCACGGGAAACTATAAATCCCTTCATCATCAAGGGAGAGATTCATTTCATCTCTGAGACACGGCGATAAATATTGGCGCGCGATAATTAATTGGCGAAGCTAACTGAGAAGCTGTCTTCGCGTTTAACATCGACTCGAGTTCAAAATTGGCATTAGTGGCACCGGCGTTTTTAAGAGAGTAATTTTGCACTCTAGAAGTATTTAATTCCCACGTAGACGCAAGCTGAGTTTTAAGCTTCAAAATATACACGATCACACCCGATGCCTGCTCCCGCAGCAGTGTTAAGGAAAATAATTCTCTAGAGCGACAGTCTTTTACGAAAAGGAAACTAGCGTTAAATTCCAAGTGTCTGAAATCTATGCACTGTATTTTAGCTACGTTTATCCGTCCATGGACGAGCTTGCAGAGCAGCTGCTCTTCGTCCTGGGCCATTTTGGCCTGAAGTCCGTAATCGGTTTTGGGGTCGGCGCTGGAGCCAATATACTAGCGAGATTGGCACTTGCTCATCCTGAGAAGATCAATGCCCTCTGTTTGGTAAACTGCGTATCGACGCAGGCAGGTTGGATCGAGTGGGGTTATCAGAAGCTGAACGTTCGTCACCTGAGATCACAGGGCATGACTCAGGGCGTGCTTGACTACCTGATGTGGCACCACTTCGGCAGGGTGAGGACACAGACTTATCTACATATACACCGTCTAAATTTAACAATAACGCTTAGGGTAAATCTGCGCTGAAACTAAAATAAGTTAAGAGGAAGTTAATGGTTTGATTCGCTGTGAAGCGAGCACGATCCCAGACGAATTGATTAAATGAAAAGACAATAGCGATGATAATATATGCAGTAACTGTATACATATGTGACGAAGGAGGCAATAGCCTCGGTGACCCACAAAGCTTTATCGAGGTAGGTTAGTTAAGCAACGTTCACGCGGAAACGTAGGCTAATAAATTATCGACGACAGAGCCGGGGTCTGGGGATGGCTTGCGCCCTCGAGTGTCTCTATGCAACCTGGAAAATTGGATTAGGGCATTAGCAGCAATTCTGCCGCTCTTATTATGCAACACGTAGCTTCTTAATAGACTTATCGCGTGCATCGTAGAAAAATAGTGATGTAAAGATAACTCGACCCAGGGGAAAAGTACCCAATTTCGAGCGAACGAATAACAGCCGCTGGTCGAGTCAACCCTTTCTCCTCTTTCTCTTTCAATTCATTCATTGACCAATACTAATTAGAGACCTCGCGAAACCGGCCGGGAATATCGGGGTCCATGGAATTTTTCAATGATCATAGATTACAAGTTACAGCCGACAGGAGAATCGTATCGTTAGTTTCCCTTCGTCATGTGCTTCAATTGCTCAAAGTCGTAATAAATCGTGATTGTGATACGTGCAATTGCGTGATAGCCCCGTGTTCGAAGCAAACACGTATCTAGCGGAGCATGCTTCATCTCACGTTCTAATAAATAACACCCGAGCGAAGTTGCAGCTCCGCTGTTACCGTTTAAGAGAAGCCTAATTGGAGGACGTGTTTCAGGGCACGGAGGAAAGGAATCACGATCTAGTTCAAGTGTACAAGAACTACTTCGAGCGTCGCGTAAATCCAACGAATCTAGCGCTACTCATCGACAGCTACGTCCGCCGTACGGATCTCAACATCGCCAGGGAATTAGACCCGACACGCAAAAAGGAAGGTCTTACGCTCGGTGTACCTGTCATGAATATCACCGGAGCTCTGAGCCCGCATGTCGACGACACCGTGACGTTGAACGGACGATTAGACCCGACGAACAGCTCTTGGATGAAGGTACGCGACACTTGGCAACGTTAATCGCCCTCCACGTCAAGTATCTATAGTGAAAGAACCTTATCCAGTGTTCTACTTGTTACCAACGCTTCGCTAATTCATGACTGGCGAAGTGTGAACGAACGATTGTCACTGTGCATTCAATTCGATACTCATGCTGGGTGATGCCTGTATATGTTCCACGAATACGTCACGCTTGGCTTGGAGTTTTCCGCGCGGAAGCTATGAAATACAATTTGGAAACATTTCTGTCGTGTCTCTGCTCTGCGAGATTATAGCCACTGCGTTTGACGATTAATTGAATCGACTTTTCCCAAACTAGAACTGCCAGGGGAACATAGAAACACTAATTATGAGGTGAAGCGTGATTGATAAGCGAAATGGTGACTCGATCGTTTGAATTTACAGATCTCTGATTGCGGAATGGTGCTGGAGGAGCAACCGGGCAAAGTAAGCGAGGCCTTCCGGCTGTTTCTTCAGGGCGAAGGATATGGTAAGTGAGCGCCCTGGCGATCTACAATTTAGACATTAATTATCGAATTGTCAAATGATTGTTCCCATCGATCGTCACCGGTATAAGCGAAACGCGCGCGCGCCATGCTGTTTCGTAGAAGAGCACGCGATCGTCTGTTGACGAGTGGCAGTGACTTGAATTGCTGCGGAACTCTGCGAAGACAGCGAGTAGGGTAGGAATTATATTTTTCGCCAATTGCTCCAAAAGAGTTTCTAACGTTGGATGTTCGAGAACCGTGAAAGCTTAAATCAGGCGTCGACGAGGCTGGGAAGACGCTCGCGTGCTCTCCTACGCGACAATACGAAGAAAAAAAAAATACGAAATGTCGTAGATCGTGAATATTCGTAGACTTAAGTTCGTTCTATCGATTGCTACGTTTCACGAGTAACAGTACGTTTGGCCTATGGACATGAATCGACGTGTTACACGCGTGTCAAACACGAGACGAGGAAATCACACTTACGGCTACCGATTGAATTGAATTTTCAATCGCGACAATTGCCGGTTTAGATGGAATGCGATCCAATAACGAAAATCACGCTTGTAAATTAAGTCACTTCGACCATTTTGCCTTTGAACTCGCTAGAGAAGCCGATTGAAAAGCTTCGGAGCTCTCGGTTCAGGCTGCATTTAGCTGTAGCGAACGTAAACATTGTTTCACCCTGTTGGATAGGAGCAATTTCAAAACCACATGTACGTTTATTTGACGTAGGCGTTATTTCTCCATGTTCGAAGTAACTTAACGTTTGCCAGTTATCATTTATTCTTTATACCCTAAATGCTCGAAAGCTTCGTAAACGAGCATACAAGCAAATAATACATACACACGTACGTAGTGGTGCCGTTCCACTGACTAATTGACGCTAGTCTCACGCGACTAATCGAAAGTTTATTATCCTTTTTTGGCTTCTTGGTCACAGAAACACGATAGCACCTATCACAAAAAACACAACGCTTTACCACTATCGCCCAGTTGATATACAAGAGACACGGTGTACAATTTATTCGCGCGAATAGAATATTTCGCCGACGATTGGAACGCCTCGTCATTTCCCTCCCGGCTGTTGCTGACCTCAGATTCTCTTTTCATCGACTCGCATAAGACAATGAATTTATTATTTATCTTGCGCGGTAGGTATCTGCGAATCTTAGCCAAGTACGCCCAAGTTGTTCTAATTCAATTAATCGTTCCTATCGTGGTAACTGTCGTTAATTAATTGTTGTTGTTACAATCGTCTCTGTTATACGAATAGAGTTTTCATGTTGTACGAATGGCGCGATGCCAAGATGTTGTTAATAGCTGATGCATTAAGGGTCTGTCGCGTGCAACGCTCTTTACCTTTCCATAATCGAACATTTTTAACACGGACATTGGACGCGATTCGATCGATCTCTTTAACACGCTTTCACGTTGCATCCTTGTTACATTGTGACTTAACAACATCTTCGATCATGTACTTTCCTTCGTTGGAAAGCCGCTGGCTCGAACTTGATAAATAAAAAGAGGTTTGAAAAAGGATTTATCGTTGAATTCATCACTTTAGTCTCACCACCATCGCCATTTAGTTCAAAGCTTTTTCTTTCCAAATGATTATCGAAGGCAATTAAGAAAATACGAAAAATACATGTTCACCGACTTGCGCCTTTATTTTCCCACGCGTCTCGGATCGATCGAGTGGTACGTATATACACATTGAATACTAGTCCTCGACTGAAGTAGTCAGTAAATAGTCTCGGCTTTTTAGCTGTTTTCTTTGCTTTCCTATTTACTGCCAAAACGCTAAAGATCACGCTGTCGTTTAAGTAGTTTAGGCAGAGATCTCGAACTACACCTGCCTCCTACCGAAAGTTTCTCCATAAACAGCCAGAAGGACTTCAGTTTACGCTTTCGCTGTTGAAATTCAATTTATCTTAATTCAATTATCGCTAAAGCGATTCTAACTTTTAATGTGTCCTCGCTTGGCTAACATCGAAAGCGTTTACGACTCCCGTCCGTTTCGTCGAATGTTGCTTGGTTTTTTATTTAAATTTACTGGTACGCGACAATTGGCCTAGCGATGCATTACGCACCGGAATGATTTCCCGCGAAAGATTGAGTTAAGAGAACGTTCGCTAAGACGCAACAATGCTATGTTTTGAGTCTTTAAAGAGAATTTGTTTTTTTATGCGTTTTAGTGGTGAAATCCCCGCGGAAGCCCGTGACGCCGACAACACCCGAAGGTAATTGTAATTAGGAATTGAGGGCCGCAAGGAGTCAAGCGCGCAGTTGGTCAATTAGGCCACGTCTATGTGTTAAGTAAGTCGGAATTCAAACTCTTATCGGGAGCTACTAACCGACGATGAATCATGACTAACATTGTCTCTTAGACAACCTCGGGCATATTCTCTCAAGGATTATCCGAAGGCAACTAACTACTGCTCCATTTTAACATAACTAACTCTTTCGGACTGCAGATGTGGGCCTATCTCTTCGGACTTACTAAACTCTCGTATACGTCACGAACCTTTGAACGCATCTCAATATCATCATCCCTCTCGCTGATGCTTCTTTCACAAAACTAAGGAAATCTCTGAACGAGATACTAAATCGTGATTGGAAAATTAAACTAGAAATAAAATGTCCACTGGGATGTGTCCCACACGCAGCGAGAGGCATACAATCATTTTACTCGAGACCGCATTTGCCATATTCATATATTTCTTTCGACCGATCATTAGACAGTGGGTGTAAATCATTATCGACCGAGTTCCTCCATCACTTTGTTCTTATCCGTAGTTGGTACGAAATAGCGTTATCAATGAACGATAAATCAGAGATCTTTCTAGGAACACGATATGCTTAAGGCTCGATCTTTTCGACGTTTCAAAACTGTTTAATCTCTCTCCTTGTAGCAGCATTCACTCATGATGGGATATTAACAGATAATGTTCACGAAAGAAACGACTCGCACACACTGGGCAGTAGAGTAGCAGGCAACAGATTGCGCTGGATTCACATGCCTTGCACATGAAACAATCTCACTGACACACATTACTCTACTTTCCTATTTTGCATGCGCGCCTTTCTTTCTCTTCTTCTCTGATTCTTTTCCTGTCTTTTGTTTCTCGTCCTCTCGCCACGACGAGCTAAGCGTTCTCTACGTTCTTGTTCCCGGCACTATGAGATAGTCGATGAACGGAACGCACACGTGGGTTCGTTCGCCGGAATTAGCGAGATTCTTGTTGTTAGAGCGAGGTCGATGAGCACGACACACCACACACCGATCACTCTGACCCTGTATTTTCTTTGATTTCTCTTTACAGTGGCACCACTCTCACCATTGAAAATGGCTGACTACAGACTGGCCTCTATCGAGGGACTGAACCACGTTTGTAGTAAGAAAATCGACTGGCCCACCGCGACCATACACATCACCGAGAATCCCATATCGGAGGCAGTCGTTTGCTAAATCCTCTAAACTAAAGCCTACAAAACCACCGCCGTCGATTGTTCTCGAATGACAAAACGAAATGGAAGAACTGAAAGCACCATCGCGAGTCGAACGTCGATTTCACCAAGGTTTCGTCCGAGGCAACGATCGACGTCACGTTAATTTCTCATTTCTTCTTTCGCGATCATATCTAACCTTTAGTTTAACCCTGTTTCACATTCGCCGATTCCTTTCGACTTTCCCCCCTTTCCTTTATATTTATGACAACGTTACGACCCTTAACATTCAAGTTAACCCCCTCGAAGGTACAAGATATTTCGTAGTATATACTTAGTAACCGCATCTTGTTTTGTAGATTAAGAATACGTTTAGTTTCTAACTTACTCTTCTATATTTTAAGCGCGAGAAACGTTTCGTTTTATTTTTAACCATCGGACGAGGTTCGAAGATCTTTGACGAGACTTTTTAAATCGCTCAGAAAAATTCGGAACACACGGATTCACTTTTAAAACCACACACAAGCCGCGCCCGCGGCGACTTAACGATTTTTACTGTTGTTATCTGTGAAATCTTTGTTCAGCGGAACAGCGTATTTTTTTAAAAATTTCAACGAACGTCACACCCGCCGTCCCCGACGGACATTTTAATAACGAAAATTCGAGGATCGACAAACGTGCAATCGCAGAATTGTATTCGACGCGCGAGATATCCCAACAACCATCGCATTCATCGGTACGTGCAATTGCAATTCTCTTGCAACGTCGGAGACAACGAAATATCACGGTTTTACACAAACGCGACTTTTACAATGAAAGAAACAAATGAAAAAAATTGTCGAATGACGTACGAAGGAATTCTGGAGCAGAAAGAGACCGCTGTTATTGGACAGGAATGCACGCGAGACAAATTTGTTCTTGAGTAATACTAAGCACGCGGCCTGATGATCTTAGAATTCTGAACGAATTCCGAACGGATATTAAACGACGATGGGAAATCTGTGTGTTGCAATGAGACGAACGCGTACGGCAGCACTGCATCGTAGAGGAGCGCGCGCACTATTGCTTTCCGTGTTCATAAATCGAAGCGAAAAGAATCGATAGCAGCCGTAACCGCCAAGGGATGTGGAAGTTCGTCGAAAGGCGTCACGCGCCTTCGAGCAACTCCATTCGAATGAATCGGGGACAACGTTGCGATGTCTCTTCGAAGATTCAAACTCGTACACCCATGCCTACCGATGTTTCCAAAGAATAAACGAATCACGAGTAAATGGAGCCTCGACGTCGCTTGCGCATCATTGTCGAATTTGGGAGGGCCGACTTTACTCGGGATTAATCGGCGACGAGCGTAATCGAATCGTCGCGGACACGGTGTAGAGTTTTCGCGGACAAGGCGACAAGGTAGGTATCGTGGCATTAGACGCGTCGAAGTATCTTCGATGACTTTGCTTGCTCGTTGCCCACAGATGTTAACCGGCGAACGCAAGAGAAAGCCTAAAGCAATCGTCCGTGTTCTCTCGATAAGAAAATTCTCGTAGGGCTGCACGTGTGATATGTGCTTCGCGTTAACAGGAAGCCCGCTCGAGGATATCGCGCGTTACCCTCCTCGAACGGGTTTGATCAGTTTGAAACGTTTCTTCCACTACCCTCCAGAAACGGAAGAGACGCTGGTTCGTTTGTTTTGCGCTCGCGCACCGTTCGCACCCTTTCCTTAGGTCGAGGCGTTTAGAGATTAATTAGAAGAGAGAGAGAGAAAGAGAGAGTGTTGGATGCGTGCGTGCACGAGGGGGCGAGACAGAGGAGGAGAGAATGCGTGAGAGCGTGAGTCTGCGAGAGTAACGTAGGAAGAAGGGTACGTAGATAGTCGTTACAAAATAAAATACAAGAACGCAAGAAAACAAAAAATAAACGAAGAAGTATCTGGTTCGGTACCTAAATACGGTTCTACCGGGCTTCGTAAAGCCTTTAGCGTGATATGATAAGACGTGCCTGCTACATAATGTCGTACGTAGCTTTCGAAAGTTTCACCGCCTTTAGTTTTCTATGCGATTCCTGTGCGTCCCGGATTTTCCCTAGTTTCGCGCGTCCTTTAGATCGAAGCGCCCAATACGCCACCATTCATGGTAATAATCGCCACGAAATTCCACCGAATTCTCTGAACGAAAATATCGGACATATCCGCACTTGCTACGAGTGGAGCGTCGATGCATCTCACCGGTAATCCCCTGTTAGTAACGTGTACGAAATCTCAGCGCGTGCACCGCGATCGACACGACGCCATCGATATAATTTCTTTGAACCCACATGTCTCGGTAAAATTTCGGCAATCTAGTACGGCATTTACGACCATCAATGGCGTGTACTGTGTACGTCGACGACGAGGCGATGGAGACACTGTTCGATCAGTGGAAAAAACGAGAGACAGTAAAAAAAATGACCATCAACGGGAAAGGAGATGCGCGAAAACACGACGAAAGTCGAGAAACAGGGCGTATCGAGGGACGAAGGTTTAATCGTTTCGTGTAAAAGAGAGTTTATAAAAGAGCGAATATATTCTAGATGTATACCTACGGCGCGTTATTTAGACAATGGCGAATTGAGACAGACACCGTAGTCGACAGCTTAGTATTAGAAATTTGAGGCTCGATTCGAGAGGATTGGAGGAATGCACGCATTAATCATTGCTAACGCGAGCGCTATAAGAGTAACGTAGCTTTTAAGGACCACCGACACAACCATCATTAATCCCTTCGTTTCCACTTCGCTCTTGGGACTGCATTATAGAAACATTCAAGAACGGATTAGATCCCGCCAATTTCGAATCCCACCAGTTTTTTCCACCGCCCTAAACCCCGAACCCCGCACCCCTCCTTCCCAATTAATTGTATTTGATTGAACATATCGTGGATAAGTGTGATACCAATCTATATACAATCGTTTCAGCGATCTAATCGTAATCTCTAATCTTTCATTAAAAGATTTTCACGAGACGCATATCATTAAGTGCTAATTTTACGAATTACGTATTCGTTATGATTGATGTAAAAAAGCTACAAAAGGAGAAAAAAAAAGAATTACGATTTTTATCTCTCGAGAACTCGTACTCGGGAATTCTCTATCGTGTACTGGCACTTTAATTGTGATGCTAACGGTGATTGAATGTCTATAACGCTCGAAGGGGGTGCGAAAGCTGACATTGCTGGTTACGAAGGGTTTAAGTATTCATTTTGCACACGATCGGTATCGAACGCCACTACAATCTCGCGGGAGGATAACGATTTCTTTTTCCATCGAGGTGCTACGTGGAGTTATTGCCTCTGAAGCAAATTTCCAAATTCCACGCGCAGTATCGTCAGATAGATTGTAGCGGAATTATGTTATTGACAACAACTCAAAGTAAAACAAGGTATAGTACAGTAAGCGAAATAAACTTAGACGGAGCTTGAGTACATATATAAATATACAGGTTAAACAACACGTGCGCACCGAATATACATCTTGTTATTTATAATAAACGAATATAAAAAAAAGAAGAACGTGTCCCAAGATTTAACTCTACTCCTAAGTCGAAACTCTGTTTCATACGAACAACTGCAATTTTTTTTTTAAAGCATGGATATTGCACCCGTCTGACTTTCTTTATCTTAGGATATTTAACAGGACGCATCGTGTTAATTTTTCAGCAAGCATAAAATGATTCATAATTTTTATATTATGAAATGGTTAGCATGTTTTACTCGTTTAATGTTGTTCTTAGTCAGTTAATTAAATTCATATCAACCTAATATAAAACGGGAACGCATGGTGAATTTTTCCTCTAACAAAAAGAATGTACACAACTTTTTGTCCATTGACGATGTCATATGGTTTCAGTCATAAACATATTCGTCAGAGTTTTTACGCACGAGGAAAAGTTACAAAAACAGCGTGCGTCATGGATCCCGGATCTCATCTGGGATCGTCCACGCGAAAAAGATCTGGCGTAACGATTTAAATGGAGGAAAAAACTGTGCCATGAAAGAAATTCGCGATGAAGATGTTTACGCAATTTTTTAGGGAGCCAAGTTTCATTAGCCTCCTCGAAAAAATAGGAGGCGATATACCATCGAGATTCAAATGACTAAATTAAAATGATTTTATTATCATGTGAGTTTTGTTCATCTTTACGGTTAAAATACTTTAAGCTTTTGTAGACCTGTTCGAAACGATAATTTGCAAACACAGGAAAAGTCTCATTATTATTCGATGTCTTTCATAATAAAGTACAAGTTAAAACGAAGTATGTGGTTTAATTTAATTTAATCACCTGATTAATTTAATGTATGCATGAAGGGGGAAATTGCAAAAACAAATTCCATGGTTTTAATAAGTTTGAGGAACATACATATGCAACGAAAATAGCAAAATTCAGAGAACAGTAAGAAGTTGGTATAATAATTTTTAAGTATCAAAGAAAACATATTGCACGTTTTCATTTTAATATGAATTATTAAGTGTATCCACACTCATATTATATGCCCATCATAATTGTTAAGACCATAGAGTTTGCTATGCAATTAGATATATCTTATTGCATATATAATTTTTAATTTTCCATCGTTTATGATGCATATGGTATTATGACCATAGAGTTTGCTATGCAATTAGATATATCTTATTGCATATATAATTTTTAATTTTCCATCGTATATGATGCATATGGTATTTCCTTAAATTTGCTATTGAGTTCTGTCTTATATATGTAGTTGTTCTTCGAGAAAAATCATTAGATAATATATATGAACAAAACATTATTCTCGAATAAAAAAAAACACAAATTTTAATATATAAACCAGAAAGTCTTTGTGTGTTTGTCTGTCGCCTAAAAACTTTCGAACGGTAAACTCTGGGCTCACGAAATATGTCTCAGCTCATAATGCCTAGCTAATCCAGATGAATGTGACTATTTTCTCACAATAATAAATAAATCAATAAATTATTTTTGTATAAAATCAGAACTTAAATTTCGGGGGAAGCCGAGTAGTAAAGCTAGTTAGCAATATAAAAAATCAGGACTCACCAGCGTAGGGGCCCCTCACGCGCCTGCTTCCCCTTCCAATCTTCATTTCGCGCAGCGTGCCTTTCGTTGTCAAGGAGACCGCGCGACGCTACGAAGGCTGCCATGACGAGCTAGCCGGGCTAGCGTCTTCGCGGTTAGCGTCACGCGGTATCCCTGACAACGTGGATAAGAGTAGGAGAACCTCGAGCACGCGTAAGCGACCTTGGAGAGTCCTGAAATAATTATAATCAAATGACCATAGCTTTCAAATTAGAGTATGTCACTATCAAATTTTTAAATGTGATTTTTTACTTCTCAAATCTGTTTATACTTATGAATTTCACAGCAAAGTTAAATTGATTTAAAACCAGTTCATTGGTGTAAAAGAGTCGTTAAAATTGATAGGTCAGTATTAATCACGAAAAACGTACAGGTCCTCAACAGTATTCTAAAGTGTATTCATTATTTCCAATTTTCGTGGTTTCTTATTGGTAACTCTATTGACTTTAGTTTCGCCCGAAAGGTGCAGTTGCATGTAAGTACGCACGTACCTTAGGTGCGTTCCGCGGCCGCGAGAAACCAGTCTTCACGACGATTTTTCTGACGATAAAGCGACTGCTGTCTTCAAGGAATCGACGGGACCGTATATGCCTACATGTCTTACCAGCTTCGATGGACAATGACCCGATACGCTTGAATCTCACCCGACAATCTGTAACTTTTAAACAATCTCATATGATCGCGCGCTCTTTACAACGGTCTGACACTCCACCGTGTCAGATTCAACGTTTACAAAACTTTCTCCACGGACAATAGACACACGCACCTTGGATTCCCAAAATATCAACACGATCGTCGATGAAAACCAGGTTCTTCTCATTTTAATCGCACGTTAAAAAATCAGCATTTACTTAACTCGACGAGAGCCTCGCTCGCGATCACTTGTCCGCTCGTCAATCGTCGCCGGTGTTCGTGCGTGTTCGCCGGGGGCTCCGCGCCACCGCCATCTGTCGCCACCGAACGGAATTACCGCTCGTCTTTGACAAGGCGCGCGTATTCTTGACTCGGCCAGCGTGGGAGTAAGGCTGTCCACGAGAGACGCCTGAGAAGGTGGTCGACAAATGCCTTCTTACGTTCGCCCTAAATTTTGTCGCGCACCGCTGTTCACCTCCTCGACGATCGTACACCGAACGGCTTCGTCCTATCGAGTGTAAACCGCGAGTGAGATATCCGCGATCGAGTCGGCAACGTCCCGAGGCCTATGTCACGCAGTTGAAGGAACCGTGCCCTCTCCCCGTGTTACCCGGCGTCGTCGCAAAACAAATCGCAGTGGAAACGGGCGCCGTGCACACGAGCGGAGCGTACGCTTCGAGGATCGACGTCTCACGTGGTCTATGCCTGATCGAAATCAAAACATTCCTGGAATCGAGTGATGCATCGCGCTACGATGTAGACTTTGACTCTCGTCGAGTGGACTGACACAAAGACCTGCCGGGACGGTACGCCGGTGAAATTTTAACCGACCGATCGTGATAAGGGAACTGCACGGCACGGCTCGGTGACTGGCTACGTTCTCCATGTGAAACTTGCTAGCTCGTAGACGCGTTGTCGTCGTTCGTCTTGAAAGTCGGAGTGGAATAAAGTGCGGTATCGTTTAGTGTGCGGTGGGCAGTGCAGTGGATATGCGTCGTTCTGTATTGTGAAGGTGCCTGAGGAATTCTTCCCGGATTGAAAGGGCCCTGGATAAAAGATGGGACCAGCAAAGATCCTCGGGGTTTGCGCTCTCTTCGTGTTGGTGTACGTCGTCAAGGCGGACGTCATCGAGGAAAGAGGTAAGACTGCTGTTTACTTTCAATTGGAGCTCCAATAGAATTTCAACCGATTTCGAATAGAGATCGACCGTCATTCCGTATATTTCGTAAACGTCCTCTAAGAATCGAAGAGGCTCCATCGTTTTCGAACACAAACAATGGCGCGTAATATTTTACCTGCACACGTGGCTATTGTCTGTGGCGAGCGAAATTTGAAAACTTGCTTTCCAATTTTGAAAAGTCTGCTGTACTCAGAACTACTGTCATTAATTCTTCTTTTACAATAAAATCTGCCTACTTATGCTCTTGCAATGCTTCTTTAAATATGAAACTATAGGTACTCTGCGTTAATAAAATTTAGTTCCTTTTATATATTTTCTACGGTATAATTGAATGTAGAATTTGCATAATGGATAAAGTTTTCGTCGCCTTTATACGATCGCATTTCTCTCGGAGAGAAAAACACATTTTGCAATCTGCACTAATCTGATATGTCGCCTTTATGTTTCGCATCGAGCCATCTTATCAAAGTTAAAACAAGGAATTCACTATCTCGGTGAAACAGCAAAGAAACGTTATTACCTTGCAGATAAGCTAATTAAAAAATTCGAATTCTGTCACGCCAACAAAATTGCCCTTCGTTTTTAAACGTCAGATGGAGGTTTGTTAAAAAAAATTTAACGACCTGTTACCATCCCAGATTCTTTCACTTTTCGTCACATGGCCACTGTGTACAACGCGAGTTAAATATATCTTGTTAAATGGCTAATTAGGGCTTAATAAGATCGGTTCACCCAGAGCGCTCCGGCAAGAATGAGGCCAATGGTACAACGCGTCTCGTTGGAACTTTTGTTAAATCGAGAATGCCATTCCGCGAGGCATAGCGAACCATCGCCAGGTGCTTTCCCGCGGGCGCCTTTGTCGCTCGAATAATCCCATCTGCAATCCATTATTTGCACATGTCCGAGGAGCACGTCGGGCTTAATTAAGAATTGATCCTCGATCGAGCTAACGCGTATGAATAACTCGTGTGCTCGCTTACGTAGCGCACGATTAGATTCGACATTCACGATGACACACTGCCCCACGTGTCTGCACATTGTTTATGATTCCATTTTCTTCGGATAACGCTTCTCTGGCGTTTATCTCGCGATTTTTCGCCTTCCTAACTATCGAAGATTCTTCTGCTGGCAGTAACTTATCTGCCGGTCGTTGGTTGGCCTTGGCGACACGCTGTTATATCGTTCAATCGTCTATGTAGAAAATCCCCAGGGCGAAAGATCGGCCGTGAGACCTTATAATACAAAGCGAGGTACCAAATAAGGGAGGGAAACGGCGGACTCAAAGATCATGCGCCGATTCTTCATTGGATTCTTCGAGCAAGTATCGGTCGGCTGAAAAAGCCGCAGCAACCTGCGGAAGAGAGGCAAGAACGCGTTCCCTCGCGTTCTTGACGCAACGTCTCCTCTCTTTTCTCTCTTTAGTATGCGAAGGAGAGGCATAGAGGAGCGGTGGCCAGCCGACCATGAAGTCGAGACTCGAATCGAACGCTACAATTTTGCGCGGTAGCTATGCAACGATCGGGACGCGAACCAGAAATATGTTACCGATCCACCGGCGATCCAGGATGCCTCCTCTTCGCGTTCTGCGTCGCACGCAGGAACTAATAACACCTGAATCTAGAAACGAGGAGGCGTTACTTCCTTTATTTCGTCCGGAGCAACGTCTTGGTGGTTCGTTATCCAAGTGTTTTTCATATCGAGCAGAGCGTAGACCGTGGGACCGATGACGAACGAATCATCGGCTAACCAGTCGCTAATTAAACTGTCGTTGCGGAGAAGTTGTTGTTGATCGATGGTTCGTTCTTGCCACTCGAGCGGCCAAAGGAATGTTATTTTAATTAACGATTATTCGCCCGGTAACGCGGCACGAACGTGACCAATATCCTTTCACTGTGGGTATCATTAGAAACGCTTAGCAGCGTTATTAATGCACGCTCCCACCGGTAAGGGAGGATATTTTTCTCGTCCCGGTTCCCCGTTCGCTACGAACTTGTGAAACTCGTTTGCATCGGGGTCGTTTTCTATCCGTCGCTTTGGAGGATAATCGTTCCACCGAACGCTCGGACGTGAAATCCCGCGAGCAGCCGGGATAGAGAATTAGTATGGGATTGCCATAACGTTCCCACGAATTGGTAGCGAGTCGCATGGATGCAAGGGAACGGAGCCCCGGGTCAACACCACTTGAACCGATGTCGATGACGACGATCGCGACCGATGACGCATCACCTCGCGAATCATCTTGCGCGATGATGTTTCCAAGTGATTTGACCATCGCGATGCCTGTCTTCTGGCTTGTCCGTTCTACTTACATGCTTTTCTCCTTCGCGACACCTCCACGGAACGCGTCCCCATCGACCGTGTTCATGGAAGTTTAAAGAAATTTCCAGGCGATGGTGTTTACTCGAGAACAACTCTGCAACCGCAGAGATCTCAAACGGTGAATTAGTTTTGGAGCAGAGTATTAAGTGAAATACTAGTTCTTCGGGTATTAAGTAACGCGCGGATAATTATGTGTGCCAGTGTACTCGCAGCATTTCGTAATATTTCTCTTAATTCTTTCACCGTTTCAGTGACAATTTCTTGAAAACCGCAACACTCTTGACTTACCGCGAATGAACTTTAGTAGCATTGGATGTTCAACAATTGAGCTATCTCTGCTGGTGCAACGGCGTCAGCAGAAGCAATCAGGGTCGAGCGACAATGCATTCACCTCGTGCATCGACCACGCTTTACTTGGTACATTGTCTCGCGTTCTAACGATATACTTATTTCTCTGTATTACTTGGTGCCGGGCTAACTGCATTTCCTCTACGCAACGGCCGCCGTGATGATTTCGTAATGAGTATCATCGCTAGCGTTGCAGGAACATCTCGCTAGCCTTTGTTCGCGATAGAAGTAATCTGGAAATAATAGTCGCCCTCGAAGTATTCCTTCGATAATTAGTCTTAATCCGACGTGAGATACATATTTTCAACTGCCTCGTGGAAAAGGTCGATGGAAAACATGTGAAAAGTTCCAGGCGGCGAGTAGGGATAAATCCGCGGCTAGATGGTGTAAACGGGAACTAATAAAAGTAATGCGTTAATTGGAAGGCCGAGGCGGCTGTTCTGAATCAGTGGGAACTCGACTATCGGTCTAGTTGCAAGGGTCTGCGGGCCCACGTGTCTGGTAAACCAAGAAAGAGACCGATGTAACCGTGGTTCAATTACAAGGAACGCATTCACAGCTGGTTGTAGACACGAGCCCGAGAGTACCGGGCTTAACCGTAATTGTTTAATGGGCTAATGAAATGATACACCCGCCGAATCTATGCGCGCACAAAAAGCCAATTGTGCTCCACCGACATTCCACGATTATCCTGACTTCGCGCGATGATCTATCCGCGAGGAGATCAGGAGATACCCCGTGCATGCATACCTTACGCTTTCGTGGTTAAACACCTAATAAATTTTCTCATGGGAAGGCATAGCTTGGATATCTTCACAAAGTAGTGAGCGAAGAAGTAGTCTCGGGGGATCTTAAGCTATTTTGCGAAATTTCACATTAAAAGGAATCTTTCTTCTTAAATCTAATGGAATAGCTTCGTATTCTGAACAAGTATCGCAATCAAATCTGAACTCATCGTTGACAAACTTCGTCTTCCTTAATTCGAAGCCACCTGTATTTTTCTTGTAGAAAGCTCGAATATTTCTATATGCTGTGAGGTTAACAGTAAAATGCAAAAATATCTTCTCGAAGTATGTACGAAATCTTCATATTTTACAATGAATTTTGAAGAGGTAACGTTGTTCTGAAATTCTGAACGAAATGCAGCCTATTTGGCTTACAGGCGAAAGATGCATCCTGCTGCGAGGGATTTAACGGTGACTACCTTTCCCCCATTCACGTTGCTTTTCATTCTATGAAGGTATCTCAGAATTACCTGCCTCTCGCAACCGCGTAGAAGTTACGACGGTATTAGCTTAAATGTTACGAGGATACGATTTGTATCATGCAAGAAAGGAACGAACTTAATTCTTCCTGCATTCCAGTTTGTGGGTAAAAAGAAATTTATATTTCCTCCAAAATAACTGGTTTATTCAGATCATTCGAGCTTCGTACAGAAATTGAGCAACGTGCTTACATCTTTCTTATCCATGCACTCGATTGCACTCTTTCGTTCAAACGTATGTATGTTACACAGAATGCACTGATTTCTAGTTTCATCCGGTTGCACACTCTTTCCAAGTGTGTCTCATTTAACACCGGCTTAATACGCTTTCCTTTCTCGATGTAGTTTTATTAAAGGACGCGTCATCCGATGCCGGCACAAAATGAAAGAAACGTGACCTTCCTGCTGGGCGAGGAATTTCTCTACGGCTTTGCACTATCGTAGTCATTTCATTCGAGGCATCTACCGTCAAGGACCCAGTTCCTGATCACTTAAGATGCAAAGGGAGCAGTTTCGGATCAACCTAAAGCATTTTACTATGAGCTATCAAACGTTTCCGCATTCATAATTATTTAATAATTTTTTGGAATAAATTTGTATCGTGATAAACTTATTATTTGGTATTTATATATTAAACTGATTAGGAATTGGGTCCTGATCAGGAACTGGGTCCTTGACGGTATGCACAGTGACCGAGTGCACAGGAATCAGATCCTGTCGCAGCTCGCCTTTCGTTTACGCTTTTACGAACTCTTCACGCAGATAATTCAGACACTAATTGCGATGTTGTATCGCAACAGAACGTTGCCTTTGAATTAGCGAAATAACCGCGTCGAAAGCAACTCAGCATCGACACGGAGCTCCTTTTTTTTCCTCGGTTGCTTTTACTTACGTCGTCGTTCGATATTCAATCTTGCGTGAAAGATATTGCGGTTTTCGATCCTCGCTCGCTGTCAGCTCTCCTCTGCTTTTCTCTCGCGGCCGAGACGTGAGAAACCGACGCGACGGTTCGTTCGAAACTCGCGCTCGCCGGGCAAAGAAGCGCGGCTACACGCTCGAAACCGAGTCTTGTTGCTCGCGAGGAGCAAGTTCAAAGACCTACGCTGGCATTCATCGCGTCGGATGGTTTTGAATCGGCCCTCGAAGCCAGAGGATCTGTGCCCCTTTTTTACGATCGAGTATTGAAGTTCAACGACGCTGGCCTCGCCGATGCATAATCCGTACGGCGACATTCACCGTCATGTCCAGCGTGAAATTTGAATCGAGCGAGTCTCAAGGAGCATGGTCACACTTCGAGGGTCACTAACAGGAAAGGATCTCAGCCGCTTCTTAATGGCTGTTGATTTGTAAGAGTCTAAATGTCGCGCTATTCGACGGGGCAAAAAGGGCCAGTGGCTGCGTTCGACCGGCGTCGTTCCACAGTAAAAGACCCACCGGGCGTGTTTTCTATTCTGCCGTACTGTAAGAAGAAGCCTCGAGTACAGTACTTATTTCGCGGAAGATCCATAAAGCGACGGATAAAGCACCGCGATCCCCTTTGTTCCTGGTGTTGGGAATTAAACTGGCGTAGCTGAGGAGCGTTGCTGGATGGCGACTCGAGGCGAGAGAAATTCCGCGAAACTCTGAGAAATCGGAGTATCGACGATACAATGGGCACGATTCTATAATTGCCGTATAATTTATCAGATGTAAACGTGAACTTTCTATTCCACGCTGCTCGAACAATGCAATGCTCGCTGGACCGTTGTCGGAGACGTATAAAGAAAGTATTCAGCATCGGTAACGCGTTAAAACGTTGAGGTCGCATCGAGCCTTTTAATTGCGCGCTCCGACTGGCCGTCGAGGAGAGGAGTTTGCGCGCGAGAGGGATCGTCTGCTTATTCGGACTGATTTTCCGTGATCGGAAACAGACGGGGAAACAGGGGCTCCTTTGATGATTCCAAGTCTGGAGAAGAACCTCCTTGAGACGAGCTGGTGGCTGGACCAATAATACATAGTGACTTAACACCAGCAACACTCGGTGCGCCTCGGGTGCGAAGTGACCATAAGTGCGAGACGGTGGAGTTTAATTGAGGTTGATGAGGGGGGCGCTCGTATTGGCCCGGAATTCAATGCCGCGATGATGTTCCTTGCTTGTAGCAAGACGTTGTCTTGGAGAGAATGCGTCAGAAAAATCGATGAACTCGCCTAATAATCTTCCTAACGATTCGGCGTCGTGCAACTTTAACTTCGAGGCGGAATTTTGAGAAACACGATCCTTAGAAACTTTCCGAGGGAAACGTAAATAATATAGTATTTTCTAGCACCACCCTTTCTGTATATTTAAATTGCTCCGTTTCCCTTGATGCATGCCTTTGGAAATACATTGCATTGAATTCTCGTTTATCAACATCGTGAAAGAGTAGATCGAGTTAAGGTACTTAAAGATAAGAATGTTTCAAAGTGTTTGTGATAGTAAGAGGTCTTAGAGAGGGGCTATGTGTTTGACATTATAACTCTCGTGCGGCTATTTCCTTCTTCAAGTTTCTCGGGGTAATATATTTAATTAAGAGTGCTTCGCTTTTCATTGAGTACCATTTAGCCGCGAAAAGTGGCCAAGGGAGCAACGTGTCGGATCGAACTCCACTCGTCTCTGCTGATGCGCCTTTCACGACATTCCGCGGGGTCATTATTCAAATGTCTGCCTCATGAGTGTCTATAGGTGCTTCTTATCAAGAACGTTTTGTACGCGGCTCGTATGATGCGGACTCTTTGAATGGAGACGTTACAGTTGCTTCGACGATCGAGTCGTCAGCATCCTGCCCTGGGAATACACGCGCGCATTTATATGTATCTGTCACGGATGTACGGGGAAACGAAATCACGGCACTGACCTAGAAACCGACGCAATCTTAAACAAAGGACGAACGAGCGATTGCCACTGGATGTTTGCGCATTAATAAATTCGCTTATTACGATAGCTAATGGGTGCTCGCCGATACCGCTATTCCCTCCTCTGTAATGTAGAACGAAGCTATAATAAGCACGAACGGTGCACGGTTCCCCACCTTCGAAAGAAGAATAAACGAAACGAGACTTGCATTCGATCAGTTTCGAAGAACGATAAATCTGATTCAGGGGAGCAACTGGAGCCGACGAGATAAAATTCGATGTGAACTTGAAGGGCGAGTGTTGTTAGAAACGGCTCCTAAAGCTCGGGATTATTTTTCCCTATCACCTAAGGTTTTATTGCGACGATATTATATAACGACGATAAAACGTTTATCGTGGCGGCTCGATGTTTAAAGCTGGGTTTACATTAGTCCAGTCGCTGGATCCAGTGAGTGGTTTGACTGGAAATCACGTCGACGTCTACATTATTCCAGTCGCTGGGTCCAGCGAGTGGTTCGCCTGGAAATCAGGCGATATCTTGATTATTTCAGTCGTTTCTGAACCGTTGAAAGTGGTAGAGTGTAATAATAATAGATTCACACATAAGAAGGATAAAAAAACATAAAAGTAGGCTTTCGATCCAGTCGGAATCTGCTGGAATGACAGCACTGTACTGGAATGAACACACTGTTTACATATATTCCAGTTCTAATCCAGTGCTGTACTGGATCACTGGACTGGACTAATGTAAACCCAGCTTAATCGGTTCGGCAAGGGTCCAGTAACGACGCGTCCCGCCGGAGTGATAAAACAGCGACCTGTTGAGTAAGTTCATAAAAGTCGCGCGGAAGGCACGGAGAGTGTCGTAAAATCGTGAGCACGCTGCCTTCGAGAAACCGTCACTCGCGCGGCGATGCTCTTGAAACGTGGTTCCTGAATGTTTTCGAGGAGGAACCCGGTCGTGGACACCCCACCACATGGTTGCAGGTTGCGTGCCGCGGTCGCGGAGCAAGAACCTCCCCTCTGCCAGGAGTAACGCGTACGTTTCGCGTCCATCCTCTGCTACCTTCGACATTCCTACCCGTCCTGCACATCCCGTCCCCTGTTCCATTCAGGCATAATAACCGTGCAGTTTCCCAGCGCGTCTTCAATGGGCGAAGATTGCACGCTACGAGACCTCGAGCCGGTCCTCCGCGTCCTCTTCCTCTCCCGCACCACTCGTACCCTCCCGCCCTTCCCCCCCTTCGTTATTTCTTCTCCCTCTTTCTTTCGTTTTTGCTTCTTTCTGTTTTCTCCTCCTCCTCTCTCCTGCGTCTGTATATTTCTTCCTTTCCTTCCCCCCACCTCTAATTTCGCCCGTTGCCTGTTCCCCGTTCTCGAAGAAGCTGGCTGCAGCCGCGTCTCGCGAATACGATTTTCTACCCCCTTCTGCGTCGCGCCGAGAGTTTAAGGAGAAGGGTGTTGGTTGAGAATCGAATTTGGGGAGAATCAATTTCGTCGACATGATTACAGGTACACAGGATGGTTGTAAGGGCGTTTGTTTGTTCCCTTGGATCCGTTTTGCTGTCTGTAGAATTGACACGTGATGATCCGCGTAAAATACGGATCCAAAGAACCTTAATTATGGTGAAGTCGCAAGGGCAACGCATACGAGGGAATATCGTGTTGTTGCCTTTTTCTCACGTGTTCTAGTTTCTCGTCACGCGAGTAAAGGCGACATCCGATTCCCAGTAGGAAAGGGGTATGCACGATAGTGAAGAACGCTCCTTCATTTTCCGTTTCTTTTCCCTTGTTTCTCCCTCGCGGCTCGGTCACGCTATCCCACAAATCGAGGAGACTCAGGCTCCTCGAGTTTCTTGCTGTTTACGACGGGGAAAACCACGCTGACAAGATCTCTCGTACGTTTTCCCTGGCTCGAGCTTTCGGTTATTTGCAATTCAACGTCGACTGTCACAGGTACCACGCATTGTGTGTTATTGCGCGCTAATGAAAACGACTCGTTTCTCGAAGGGAAAAGTAGCCTTTCACTCGGGTCGATGCACGCAGTTACGAATTTTCACATCAAAGAAATTCTCATTAAGTTGTAATTCCTGTTGGTTCGTTTCTAAAGGATAATTCCGTTGCTGCTCGAGTAGCATTGGCCGACAAAAAATGAGTAGGTATCTGTTGAAGCCCGTGATTTCGCTGCTGGCCGTCCCGATAGTTATGATAACTGTATCGCGAACGATCGGTATGTAATGCGCGGTTTCCACGTAAGCCCTTCGGCTCGCCGGAATCCTCGGCGCACGAATCAACAAAAGAATCGTATTGCTCGGCCATGTAAGGTGATGTTTTCCTGTCCGACGACCAGCTCGCGCAAAATTACGACGTACGCTCGTGTACCGAAAGGATGAAGAACGAGCCACATCCGTCCGTCTCCGCAGTTCGATCCGCCGCAAGACGAGGCCGCGCTCGCAAGGTGGCTCCCTTCTATACCAAATGGGGCAACCAGTCTCGAAGAAAACAGCCCAGATATGTCCCCGGGGAGCTTAGCGCTCGTCCAAACCGGGACTCGACATCGCGAACTTGCGGTCTGTTCTCTTCGTCGGCCGAGGTGAATGTCCACCCGTCGTCGTCGGCCAGACTGGACGAACAAGTGAACTCGAGCTCCCATTCCATTGCATCTTCAACGTGTCCATCTAACCTTCGGACCACGCGCGCCGTTCATGTCGATCGTTCATCGTGGACGCTTCGTCGATTGATCGAGGAAAATTGCAGCGGTTGCTGCGAGAAATACTGGAATATTCACGTATTCGATCTTCATTAGCCATACGGAGCTGTTGAAATAAGGGAATGTTGAATCAGAAACGTGTCGCTCCAATATAAATAGTATTCCAACACGGTCGAAAAGAACCCAGTAAGTTATTCTCAGCAAGACGACTCAGACGAGTACACAGTTCTGCTGAAAGTGTGCACGGAGGAAGAAGTTTGTCACATGGAGTTGATTGTGGTTGAAATCGCACAAAGCTCACTTCCTCTCCCGACTCCGGCTGCACCGGCGAAATGCACCGGCGTGCGAGTCTCTTTTACACCTCCAGGACATCCTCGTACCTCGCATGATACGGCATGTGCACCAAGAAAATGGCGCATCCGCGAAGAATAGGCATAAAGAAAATCTGGCTGGCCATTGTTGCCAGGACTCCAGAGGATCTCGGATGGTGTGGCGGCGGCAGTAGGCGAGACAGGGGGTCCAGGAGGGATGAAAGGCACCGGGGGTTAGGTTACCTGAGGGGCCACGACACTCAGGTACCGCATTGTTGCGTCGTGGCCGTGGTACGAATCGCCGTAGCCGTACAGTGCGCACCGCGGAGGTGGAGTGAAGCAAGCATCAGGAGACTCGAGGCTAACCTGCGAGCCTGTTTGTAGGTGGCACTGAACTTGAGACGGGAACTCGCCTCGAAGGGACACAAAAAAAGGAAGAAGGGCAAGACGTTGGCATAGTTAGTTTGCATGCACCTTGCGGTTCAGCCGTGTTTAGAACCTTAAGGATTCCACCAGCGTGAAAGAGATAAGATGCGAAAGATGAACGACCTCAGCAGAATTCTATTCCCTACGACGAAAACGCATGCCAAGCTATTACGTATCTCGGTAGCCCAATCGACAAAGCTTTCTCTGCTTCAACAATCGTCAAGATTTCGTTGGTACCTTTCCCTGATCGGTGTTGCAATCGCGCTCCTTATGAAATCTTACATACGTGTCCCCCGTTGCCAATCACCTTGAACGGTGCACCTGAAGGGAGCGGAGATCTTGCCGGTTGCCACAATTCGGCCACCCATGCAGTGTGCTGAAGTGCAACGTGTGCGAGATACGAGTTCGTCGCCATGGTGAAAGAACCAGCATAGCGCGGCGAAGATATAACGTTACACTCTGGTAGCGGTGTTGGTGTGGGAACGCCGGCGAGATGGAAGTGCGAGAAGAAGCGGCGGCGTGTACGGCTGCTCCTGGTCGGGCACAATCGCGGTTAAGGAACACCGTGTTGGTTCAACCTGGTGTATACGCGAGGAATAAGATACTCTTCGGTTACGTTCACGGAGGATACCTTTACCGCGGGCGCTCCGACTCCGCAATACGGTAAACGTACGGGCGAATTATACTCGTACGAGCTGGTTCCGAGGCTATTGGTCGCTTTAACGAGCTCGGTAATCCTCGCTGAACATTCTGTGCAACAACATTCCGTTCGGAGGTTCGTTGTCGGCGTGCGTACGCGTCCGGAAGATTTGAAAGGCTGCTCCTTCGGATCTCCCTATTCAATTGCCATCCAAGGCTGTTTACTGCTTTACAGTCTGAATTTTTTTTTATCGGCCCCTGGCATAGCTCGGCGAAAATGCAGCCGCATGCAAAGTTCGTTTCGCCAGCACGCCGCAGGAGAGGACATCGTGTTCCCGAAGAAGAAAAAAGCTCGCCCGCTGGCCATGTGCACATCATGGTTGGCACACTTGGTAGCTGTGCCGTGTTGAAGCACATGTCGAGCTTTTTGCCGACCATTTTTTCGCCGGTGTACGAGTCAAGAGACGCCTCTACCTCGGTTTTAACGCGCGAGTCGGTAATGTGCCTTGCGAACACGCGTGAAATTACCCCGAACTTGATTGCCTTCGCGATACACGCCGGCAGAGAATTGACCGTGTAACACCGTGACAAAATCAATCAGGATTTTAGTGCCTTTTAGGTTTTATGTCGCCAGGGTGGAGCGGCTGATACAGCTAGGCCTTTTAACCACGCCGGGTTAAAGAAATGGTGCGGGTTTCTGCCGGGTGTATTTTATCTCTCTCCGCGGGCATTGAGAATTTATAGACCACAATGATCTTTGAATTCTACGCAAGAACAATACGATCCGCGCTTAATTAGACATAGAGAGTAAAGTACGCGGAGGTAGTGAACGCGTAAATCAATCCGAGGATTCTTCGCTGGTCCCGTTACGGGAAAAAGAAAGACAAGCTGACATCCCATGTCTTCCCGCGCTCTTCACAGTCTGTTTTTCTCCAACCTTTCTTTCTTCGCCCTCCTTTACCCGCGTCTGGCGATATATAATATCGTACCCTTTTTTTCTCTCCCGAATCTGCTTCTGCCATCAGGCAGACGACCACTCTCAACAGTGGAAAAAGCACGCGGGGCATCGGTCGATCTGTGGTTAAAGAACTCGCTGAATTATTCAGCTCGTCATTAATTTTTATCCACGCCGGGGCTAACCGAAATCACACTGTGAACTCCTTGTTATCGTATTACGAACTGTGCTCCTCATTACTGCAGCTAGAACTGTCTGACACGCTACGCTAACAATGACTCGTCCATGCTGTTATGTTTCATGATGGAGAATGCAACGTTAATTGCACGCATAGAAATTCAATGTAAAAACAGACGGTGCACGTTTCGTATTATAGGGCATCTACCATTCACGAGTCGCTATTGAGGATGCTTGCTTTGGAGTGTTTTTTTTTTTTAGAGGAATTGTGAATAGTAATTATTAGATGCGCGGAGGCTGGTTTTTAGAGGGTGAAAAGGTAGAGCGAGCATGGTGGGTGGAAGACGCAACGAAGCTCCCCCTCGGCGCTTATTATAGTTACGAGCCATTCTTCCACCCTCGAAATTCTCGCTTTCTCTCTCCCCCTTCGATCTCGATGACACGAGAGATCGCTCCTCTAAACGAAAGATAGGGCCACGGTCAATGCAATCTGCGTAGTATCGAGGTCGCTTTGTACACGAGGACGAACAATAGCGAGCTGGATGGCCCTGCACCGGCAACTTGGGCCCCGTAGAAAAAGCCATACACGGACCACTTCAAGTCAGAGCAACCGGTAGTGAATGCCGACAAGCCAAACGGTTTGTTGGTTCGCGTAAAAGATCTTTTTCAGCCTGGATGCCGCGCGTAATCCACCCTCTTCGGAAGCCTGTTCGTCGCGGATGTAAATGCGCCTGCGCTTTCAAGCGTGCTAACGCGGTCTCATGATCCCAGAAAATTAACAATACTCCAGACTACTGTGTTACATTATTAATTTTCTGCGTAACAATTTGCTTGCTTTATAAAAATTTATTTTCGTCCCGTCAAACGACGGAGTGCTCCGATTCCAAACAGAAAAACGTGTGATCTTTAATGCACACTTTTACGAATTTACGACCACACCACTCGATTGCAATTTTCTTGCGATCCACTACGATTTTCCTCGCCCCTTTTCGTGACCTCTCGAGACAAGATACTAGGATGCGTACCGATGCTCCTCCCAAACAAAAAACTTTCGTATACGCTGCATGACCGTAGTCGATAAAACTCGAAGAATTCCACGAAACAGCGAACGGTGCCGGTGTCGTGGAAGAAGAGGGTGGAGGGAGTTAGATTGGAGAACGAGCACGTAGAAGTTAAGGTATTCATGTATTCCGTCGACTCGCCGCCTATCCCAAGCCTTGACAAATGACGCTTGTCACTCTGATATATCTAGACATCACCCAACTAAACTCGCGAAAAAGGACGTAGGTACCTCCAATCTTTATGCTATCATTTCAATACCTGCGAAACGATAATCAAAGCAGCTTTTGATAAATGAATTCGGTTAGCTCGGTACTCAGGCGAATGCTCTTCTCGGAACAGTACGGCCGGTGGTTTAGCTTCCTAACGGCAATAACGCCTCGTTACGTGCAATTCAATATTTTTAAAGGAATTCATCCGCGGAATTCCTCGCTCCTCCTAGCGCAATCTCCAATAATGGAGGTAGTTCGCGACGGTCGTTTGATACTAATAGAACGACGTGCCATAAACGTACACGTACTCGGAGTGCTTCCTCCTCGTTCGTCTGTTACCTGACTATCCGCGGCGTAATGTTACTTACATGTTTGCTGATCGTACACCGACGTGGCGAATAATTATTTACAACGTGTACGCGGCTGGCGCTCGCGCGTGTGCGTGGCTCGCGGCCACGAAGACGGCTCGTGTTATCCGCGCGAGGGCCTCGTATTAACATAAATAGGAAAAACGAGATCCCATTGTAGCACCCCAGGACGTTATTATAATAACGGGTGCCCTAGGCCTTCCTCGTGTTACGACCTTTACACGTGCATCGTGGACTTTCTAGGCCGCGAATCGGGCTACAGAGATATTCAGATTAGGTATCTTGCAATCATGCCGCATTTTAGGCCAACCGTTTCAATCGTTAAATTGACAGTTGATAGGTATTTGAAAACAGCCAAGTAGGAATTAAGAAATACAAAAGGCAAGAGTTAGCACCTCGCAGCAGCGTGAATGATGCGCACACGTTGTACGTTTTGTAGTAGCTTTGCACCATCTGTGGGAAAGAGATTTAATCGTAATCCGCCCCTTTAGCGCTTGAGACTTACGAGTAAGGGAAGTGGGTTCGTTAGCGAGCGTATCAGTGTAACTTCTCGGTCTATCAAGGGACGAGGTTATCGCGGTAAATTTATTCTACGGAAGCAATGCTTAGCGCCGTCACGAACCCGTCAGATACAGTTGAAATTGCTTATTAACAGAGTGAAAGGTAGGTTCTTTGTACAAGCTAGATTGTTAAGGAATGTCTGTGCTTTACAACGGCGCGCTCGAGCATTTAGCTGTAAACCACTTCCGTGCATCCTCGTCCGTGCAGCGATTTCAGGCGATTCCAAGTACCATTTCGGGGCAGCGTTCTAAAAGTCCCCACAAATTGCTGCCCCCTGATGGGCCAAGTGGTTGTCTAGTAATGCACGGATGAGCACAAAGGGCGCGTACACAGTCAAAAAGGTCTTTAGCTTCTTCGCGGTGTCCTCTTTAGGAAAAGACCCGGAGCAGAGAGAAAAGGGGCACTTCAGTTCTGTAAATATTGGGACAGGTCTAGCGCGGTAACCGGGCTCCCTTGACAATTTACGCAGCACCCTTTCTATCATGGGAAAATGCCCTCTTCTGTCTAGCACTCAGGTAACATCGTGAAGAATTCAGAGAACAAGATTCCTACGCACACTAATAAAACATTCTGGAACCATTTTGATGCCTCCGAAGGAAAGCAACAACGCCATCGATCGTCGTATCATGTTTTTTAACGGAAACCGCGAAACATTACGCGGGAGGATACATGCCCAAGAAACGTGCTCGTTCATTCATGACTGCGACTCATTGATCGGCTCATATTGATATATCAATTTACCTGTCGTAGCACGGCTTTAAGTTGTTTCCAGCTTCGATAAACTGTGTATTGAAATTCAACGCTCTTCTTTCTATTCTTATCGGAGGCGTACGATAAGAAACGGTCAGGTTAACCTGCCTATGAAAACTCTCGTGTTTCGTTGAAAAAAAAAAACCTGGAACAGGTTTGTCTTTGTTACTCGTTCAAGCTTTTACCCAATTTTCAGAATCTTTTTCTTGAGTTTTCTTTCTTTGCTCCCCCTTTCTTGTCTCGACGAATAATTACGAGACCTAAAACCCAGGCGGTCGTAGCGACTCGAATTTCCCAGGAATGGGTGCTCATTATATACCGATTAACACCTAGTAACCCTTCCACTTCTATCCACCCAGTCTCGCTACTTTCCCTGTGACTGCCTAGATATACAACTCCGCGTGAAATAGCTAAATGCAGGAATCGTGGCCAGCTGGTGGGTGTTGGGAGCAGGTTGTTGTGTCGACCGATATGTCGGTGGGCCGGGGGTCTTAAAAATTAGTTCCCTACGCGTTCTGTCGGTGGCAGTGGAAGAAAAAGCACCAGGTGCCCCGTAGGAAATGAGCATGAATATCTAATACACAGAGGCGAACCCGGAAGCGGGGCCTTCTCGTACGAGAGCAGCACGTCCTGTTCTAAGGATTTCGCCTCCTTTCTCCCTCTTTTCACATGCTCCTCGCCTTGTGGCGTCCCATGCAAGCCGGCAGCTGGCCAACTCGCCTCTTCTCGGTGTTTTAAGGAAACTTATGACGCGTCTGGACCAGAGAGTCTGAGAAAAAAGCAAGCTGCCAGCTTGCCAGCGTCTTCGATTACTTCCTTGTCCCGTGATTCATGAGAAGCACCCCTCAGATTCATCTTGACACGATCCGTGTTCGAACTGCATCCCGCGATACGAAGAGATTTATAGCTTCCTGACTGTACTTCCGCTTGGAATCACAATATTATATCCTCACACAATTTCCCCCGCTGTGCTTTTAAAGTTCATGAACTTAATGTAACCTTCAGCAGTGGAACGGAACGTGAAACTCTCGCCGTATGTACGATTCACTATCAATCTAGAGATTCTAAATGAATACGATACTCTATCTACCCAATAAATACTGCAAGAAAAAATTCTCAAGTTACACCTGCTATACTTTCAGTAACAGAGACAGAGCATAACTGTCCATAACTACTTCAGTGGAACTGGGGGATCAGCAGGGTGTTCGGTGTTTGGAAATCTAAAACTACCAAATACAAGTGGCGTCACTTGATCCAGATGATAACTAATCGGAGCGAGCAACCGCGCAGATGTCGACGTATTCATTGGCACAGTTGTAGGTGCCCTCGATCCTCGGCGTAAAATGGTCTCAAATCGCCTCGTCGATGATGCGAAAGATTCGTGAATGCTGCGGTCCATAAGGTGAGCGCGCAGAGGGATCGATACTCCGTCAGATAGACGTGGCAGCCACCGTACGGATCTTTACATTCACACGATTCATTAATAATGGGAGGGAACCCGTGTTATCCTCAAGGTTGGCTCTCCCTTTTCACTCGATTTCTTTTGGAAGCCTTTTACCTGGGACGGTGCATCATCCCACGCTCAATGATGAGCAGGTGATGAACCACTCCCCCGGCCATTGCAAGCTCCGAAAGATGGGTCCGAGTTGCCGCAGGTTATGTTATATTCTTCGTGTTCTCTCGTTGGCCTAGGTCATGATTTTCGATTTCAAGCTGCTCCACACCTCGCATCTGCCATATTACCTCCCCAACACGCTTACCAACACTCCGCGCCACTATCTTCGCGCAATTTACTGCGGCCATTAAGAGTTCTATCAAGATATCGAATATACCCAGGTACCAAGCAGTCTGCTCGTTCCTATGGGAAGTTTCATTAAAGTCGAGGCACCCCGGCGGCAGACGCCAGCCGTTCCTTGTGTGAAATTGATTTAAATCGATACGCTATTATGTACTCTTCCAATTATGAGGCTAACTTGATTAGAGCCACTGATTACAGGGCTCCATCGTTGCCGTTGGCAAGAAGCGAGTACTTTATTATCCCCAATTAATTAGATAGTTCATTAAGCCTGTTCGCTTCCGCGTATCGTTTCTCGATCGACGCGCAAAAATTCTGACCGAATCGAGACGCTGGCTCGCGCCTTCGATGACCACCCACGATACGAGGATCACTCCCGACTGATAACACGAACAACGAACGGAGAAAAGCAAACGGTGGGCGGCACGGCATTCTAGCGTTGGATAACAACCGCGGCGAACAACCTGGCTTTCTCTGCCCGTTCCTTTGTTCGTGGTGCATTAATCATTCGCCTCGTGATCACGGATCGCAAGTAGGTAGTCGTAGCTGGCCTCTGAACGATCATGCGAGACCAAAGGGACCGATCCACGGGGACCAAGTATCCCTCTGGATTCGAGTACTGCCGAGCGGATCGATTCAACTATACGCGTCGAATGATCCAGCAGGACGATCCATCGTGCGTGCGCTGAGGACGCGGCTATGTCGGCCGTATTTCTCTTCTAACGACCACCAACCTTGCCGCTGCGCGGACCTTCGGCCTCCAAGCCACAGGTGGACTACAAATGAAAGCACGCCTAGTCTCGTTTCGCCATGAACGGAAAAGGAAATCGTTCGCAGACGAAAAGTCATGAAATTGCAGAGTCTAGTAGATGCAACAGAACCAATCTTCAGTACCCACCTCCGTAAAATAATGTCCCATTCGACAAGGACCTTGTCGCGCTCCCATCTCTGACACCAGTGCCTCCAACAATGGAAGGCTGTTACACGCGGAGCCGATTTCACTCGAGACGAGGATCTCGTGGCAGGTACCAGACGCAAGGAACACAATGAATACGTTTCCCCGACGATGCAGCGACGGACAGTCGTTATCCCCGAGTATATGCCGCGCAAAAAGTCCCTCGTACATTTTTCCCCCGCGTTTCAACGGCGTTCGAGTGCCGCGGCAGGGAACAATAATAATCCCAGCGCTCGCTCCTCGATACCGTTTTCCGTTATTCGAGCAAGATGGTTAAGCGAAGCTGGCGAACGTCGAGGTTGTTTTGTGCTCCACCAAGCGGGACTACCGTGAAGAAGGCAGTGGCATTTCGCCCGGCGAGGTTTCGTGGAAACGCTCGCCATTGTGAACCTACGGACACCGTTGGGACGATCCTGACCTTCGTCGATCTTACCTCGTCCCTTCTCTGTCACCAACAAAATTACAGGCCACAGGAGGGAGCCGGCGTTCATTTACTTAATACCATAATTTAAAGTGGCGTATCGTTTTTATTTGCGACAGAAGCGAAACGATGTACGGGTAGGTCAGGAATAGATTTTTATTGTTCTTCTGTCGTCGAATTTTCACTCCACGTTTTAATAATAAGCAGCTGTCGATATTCTGCTGGCAATAGGTATCTAATCAGTGGGAAATCTGCGTAGCTTTCTACATACTATGGATATCCTTTACGCTAAGTGAATATTGTAATTGTATTGTTTGCATGAAGTGTCCAAGAACCCGTCGTTCTCAGGGTGTACGTTTAGCTGAAACCCAAGGCAATGGGAGCCCGTATAGATTCTATAGGAAGTGCAGCTCGTGTACAGAGGGCGAACGATGAATTAACTGCGATCATAGACGTGCACGGCGCAGACGAAATACCATGGGTAACCATGCGTGTCGCCAATCAGTTACGGGTCACGCGCTTTTATAGGGAACGACGAAGTCGACATGTGTAAAGTCCTGCTTCCCTTCTTTACATTCTACTAGTTTACTCTGTATTCCAAGTCGAGCGCGTTTATTCTTCTCGGCCTCTTCCCGTTGAGCAAACAGATAATGTTGAGACGGTTTATTTCCCTACGGAATCACGCGAGGGATCTCACGTTTTTTCACCCGAGCCACTTGTCGCTACTTATTTAAATCGCGGTTCAAGTATTAACGAACTCTGGTTACACGATTCCTGCGTTGCTCCGGAATTTTATATAAGACTTTGATTCACCATTAAATAATATTACTGTTGCAAATTTTCTCTCGTCTCCCGAAGACCTGCTTAAGACTTTTCCTTTGGTACGAGTTGAATTCATTTCAAAATTTAATCGGCTGAGAATCCTTTGACTCTGAAAGAACACTCGATAAACGCTGCATGCAGCGGGGCCGACAATTGCGGAATAAAGAACAATTTCCGGATAAAGGCGTCAGGAAAATCCTTGACAGTCGTCGTGCAAAGTGTTATGCACGAGAACCAGCTACGGGAAACGCAGCCGAGCAGCGGCGAGCCGGGGGAAAGCCAGCATGAAAATTATTATCCCATTCCAAGGAAGGACTAATTAGTATACCTGGCAGACAAGTGAGGCGGAAGAACATTTTTGCTGAGGGAAACTACTCGTTGCTTTTCCTAAGTCGTCCAGGGTCTAACTTTTTCTGGGCGGGAAACACACTCGAGGAGACTTATTACATCACAGAAGCACGTTAACAGAATACAAGAAAATGTTTCTTCAGACAATTTGATAAATATTCAGCAGCCAATTTAAATGCTCCGTCGTTGAAGTCTGTCGATCCCATAATCGTAAAGGGTTTTCTCAACGCGCACCTTACATCACCTTCCACGCGTATGCGTAAGAATGCATGCATGCATGCGCTCGTGTCCCGTGTGGGAAGCGAGCCAAAGTAAAGCGAAGCAACAGGCTGCCTGCCCCTACAATGGGAAGTTGGTCGAACGTCGAACAGAGTGGAAAAGAAAAACCCATGGAAAAGGGACGAAACTGGCTGACGAAAATTCCGGGCACGTCTCGCGAACAGCCGCGGAATTACCAAACCTGTGTCGCGTTTCGCGAAATGGCAACGCGTAAAAATGTTAATTGACATCGTTGCAAACTGTGCTGTGACGACATCGCCAAGGAATTCTCAAACGATAACGGAGCTTGTTTCGCGATTGCTCTATTCTACTCGGATTTAAATTCGCCAGAGGAGTTCAGGGCTTTCCACCTGTCGATGCAACGATCTCCCGAGCGCATGGATATTTTTCAATGATCCCGAGCGTATCGCGGTTTCTTGCTCCCATCGGTCCTCTTCTCGCCACATGGTTGGGCGCCACCCATTCCTTGGCACATGTGCAACATACTTCGAAGCCCCTGCCTTTCGCTTCCCACGTCCCGAAGGTTTCTCAGAACGAAAAGAGTGCTATCCACGGGGAACTAACGGCGGCCGCTGAAGTTTACGCAATTTTTATGCGGCCACTTCCCAATATCCATGTGCCTCGTAACGCTCAGAAGCTTCAGGGATATTGTATAACAAAACCGATGAGCGTGATATAATCTCGCAACCTTAACAAAGAAATAAAGGATGAGAAACGAGAAGGAACCTGAGCGCACGAATTTCACCTCGACGGTAATCGTGATTACGAAGAGCACACTCGATATTCACGCATGCGTCTTTTATGTAAAACAGTGGAGGTCGTTCTTTTTTTTCAATTCAAATGTAATCGACGCCAGCTGCTTGCCGGTACCGTTACGATGAAAATACGAGCCAGATATTGGACGTTTTCCGTGGCATACGAACGGACGTGCGCAGTATAAAGATGGAGCGCCGTAATGGCAGCAAGGTGTCACGAAGGCGTAACCGAGAGCAGGGTGGACAAAGGTGCGTGTTGGTAATTACTGCAACGAAATAAAGCGGGCCATCCCTGAATGGAACGGAAGTGCGCGCAGTGTTTTTGGCGGTGGAGCAGCGTTTCGTGTGTGTACATTGGCCTGAAAACGGAAACGGCGGCTCGCGATTGATACGGCCCTGTAACGGAATTTCTTTGCTCGTTGGGAACCGAGCGACTGCCGCTAGCTCACCTTAGGCCTTGTTCACACGGTGACGGATCGTAATTCCAGGTTGCGCTGACTGCCATTATCAGCCCTCGCTAATCGTCCGGCGGACGCAGATAAACGTTTCCCGGTGAAAATGTGTTTTTCGGATTGCTGATATTCTCCGGGCGTAATTAAATCCCGACAGGGGCGGCGGAGATACGGGGGCGACGAAGACGATCTTGATACTTGATACTCGCCGGTAGCGATCAGATAATCTCTGCACGCTGAGGAACGAAACGAAGAAGAGCTTTACCTGGCAAGTAGCGCTTAGACGTCTTAAGACTTTCATAAGAAGTCTCAGGGGTCTTCAGGCTTTCATAAGACGTCTCAGATGTGTTCAGACTTTCATAAGTCATCTTAGCATTAGCGTAACCTGGACAATCAGACAAAAAATGTGTGAGAAATCTGGCACGTTCGTTAACATTGTTGCTCTAATGTATTCCCACAGAGATTTGCTGCTGACGCTTTTTAACGACGGTGTCATGTTAATTTTCGTAAAGGTCAATCCTTGTTGTTGACGGTACGCTGAACGTTTTGTAAGGAAACGCCGGTTGTGTAGAACAAAACTGTGTTTAATCACATTCATAGTATTTTTTATTCTTCTTCGAGGATTCTTGTAGGGGATTAACTGAATCGTCGAAGGCTTGAAAGTTCACGTGAACGTGGAAGCCGATTTAAACGAGGTACGCCAGTCCATTAGGTTCGCTTTACACGTTGATTGTCATGCGCCAGACGCTTTAGCCGGTACACGACCCACGCACTCTTTACGCATACTTAACGAGGACAGGTACATATTATGGGCCAAACTATAGCGACGAAATTAATGACACGGTATTACGGGGAGGTGGCATGCTTACAAGAAAGTACTTTCCTCGAATTACAATGCCAATCAGAGAATTCGTACCCATTTCCTTCGACTTGGGGTCGCAAACGCGGTGATTATGCGTTTGCGCCACGTTCCGCGTGTCGACGAGTTTACAGGGTACTACTTAGTGCCTTCTTTACTAATTAAGGTGCAGTTCTATATAATCCAGAGTGAGTAATATTCTGTTACATTGATCATTCAAAGGCGCATCGTATTTAATGAGCGATCGTCGACCAGCATCAAGAACAACCAACCCTTTCGTTCCAGAATCGTTATATAAAATAGCAGTTCTCCGATTCAAGCGTCCATTAGGAGATATTAATTGACAATTATCGTGATCTATGGGGGTCGTGGCTGGAGCTATTATATCCTTGAGCATTTCTCAATCGGCCAGCGATGCACGATCAAGGGCGATCTTGAGTGCCAGTCGCGACCCCACAAAAACACCGTTGTGGTTAGAAGGATAAGCACCGAGGGATAATTAATTCTAGAATTCTATTAAACCCTTTTCTTCCTGTCACTGTTTTGCACTGACAATCCACGTTCAGTTGCATGAATTTGCAACAACGAAGGACTGCTAAACAAATTGGCGCACTGACATCACTGTATGTCGATGCATTTTCACTCTTACCATTGCGTAAGCACGCAGGAGTCGCGCAGGACGATTTCTAAGTAATTTCAACGTCCCCGCCGTTCGTTTCAGCAACGCTGGCATTTCAAGTCATTGCTTCACATGGAAAGAGTTGTAAGCGCCGTCATTTCGCAGGATAGATGCGTTGACGGAGAACGAGAAGAATAGTAGAAAAACGATACAGGATTCCATAGAATTGTAGAAGAAATTTAGGAGGAAATATGGGATCGTGACATTTCCTACTCGCCACCTGTTATCGAGAGTAATTCTCATCACACAAACGGCGCCAATTTATCCGAGCAATCGCATGGGTTTCAGCTAATTACTTCCTCGCTCGTTGGCCCCCGTTATCTTCTATTTTCTGTACGTTGCACTTTACGGAGCATAACCGAGCAGCGGTACTAATTCAATAGTCGCCCTCACTCCGAGTAACTGACCGCGGGCGGCTGGTGTTGCCCGTTAATTAAGGAAATATCTTAATTACCGTTCAGAATTCCATAAGTGGCCCATATCTCTCGCGCGATATGCCTGTCCCGATGATGCGGGCCTGTTGTCGGCGCCTATCGAACTTTCTTTCTCACACCGTCTGGTCGCAGGTTTCCGAAGCTTCGATTCGAGAACAGACGGAGATTGATCGTCGTCTTTATCGACATCACCGTTCCGTGAATTATTACCTCATTTAAAGGACACTGCATCGTTGTTCTCTATGGATTGGCTAGCATTTAATGAAGTCTCGGATCGTGTAAACCCCACGAGACTGTAGTTGAGTGGTGTTAATAGTAGGATAAAATCGCTAATTCACGGTAAAGCAAGTAACACCGAGTTCTCTTCGCCGTGTAGATCGTCGACGTTGCTTCTGCGACATTGGAGACCTACCAGTGTCCCGTGAAACGTTTCTTCCCGCAGAAGCTCGTAATAACTCTCAGCTGCAAAGAAGCAACGGATTATTTTGCAGCCGCGCATATACGAGCCGTTTCCTCGAGATTCTCTCACTCTTGATTGTTTTCCATTGACGATAAAAGCGGCACAGATTACACACGACTCGCTTTATGCGATTCTTCCCGAGGAGATAATGCTGTTCGTTTCCGCGATGATGTTCCACGAGATACTACTTCCACGAGCACGTCCAGCGTGTCCTTCGAGTTTCCCTCACTGGCCGATTCATTCACACTAGACGGGGCATCTCAGCGCACTTGCGAAATCCTCATTGACGCTCGAATAGTCTGGTGCAGCGGCTCCGCGCTTGTGTTTTGCTCCGATTTACCCTCAACTACGATTCTTTACAACGTCTGTGAATAAAAGAGCATTCGATTAAGCATTCTATTCTTAGAAATAATACTTTCGGATGCACCGGGTGTTCGCGCGAAGATCAAGCATTCCATCTCTACGAATTTATAGCCCGCCTCTCTCTTTGGCTCGCGAGTAGCATCCAAGCAGCACGAATCGTGCAGAACCTTATCGAACCCCACGTTCGTCTCCGTTTTTTCTCGAAATCCACGACGAAGGCGACACACGTTTAGCCGCTCGGTCTCCATTTCAGGAATACTCAATAAGGGCTACTTAATATTCTCTGGTGCGCTCCTGAAAACACACGCTACCGCGATCGGAGCGTACAGGCGGGTAGACGTGTCGAGATCGAGAAACGATCGCTTGGCAGCCGCGCGATCCCAGTTCCAAGAAACTAACGCCTGTCTACACCCATCGCACACTTTTTCCTCGGTCGTATAATTTTTGCGCTCGCGAGTCCCTCGCAACTCGCCGGATAACAAGCTCTAACGCGCGACTACGAATATCTAATAGAGGAAACGAGTCTTTTTTCCCATCAAATATTCAAAGCTCCGCGTCGGGTGCCCGCTCTCGGCGTAGGTACTTCTGCAGTCGCAGAAGCTGGGATATGAAATCACTCGCAGGACAAACGACACGCGAGTGAATAATTTCGTTAATCGACGACGCTTAATTGCACGCGACGTTTCTGTTCGGCCAAGGCTGACGGGGTTCCAGCGCTGCAACGATTGATATCTTTCGAACGGAAGGTTCTTCCTTTCTTTTTGCGCGCCCTGCCACTCGTTCTTGCTCGCCCACGCTTCGAATAACCTGTACACATGTAAACCGACCGGTTAACCACCGTCGCGCGAGTTTCAGGGGAAGGGATTCGTACATTTCGCGTCGGCATCTGCCGAACTCGGCATACCTGTGGTCCTCGACCCTGAATCGTAACCCACCGATCGGAAATTAGTAAATTTCTAGGCTGTCGGTCCCGTTTCATCCTCTTCTAAACGTTCTCCATTGTAATCGATGAAACGGAAATATTCTGGCGAATCGAATCGACTACGCGAGTGCATATTCGAGGAAGCAGGAAGCGTAGACATGTAATTGGCGGGATTAGAATACAATCGAAGGTGGATAGGAATTCGCAACACTGGGCTGGAATTATGAATTTACTCCGCGATATCTAGCAATTACAGCGAATAGTTACGGCTGCGTGATAACGGGCGGTGGCGATATTCGAGCGGAATGAAGTGCTTGGAAATATGGGAAATCGAAGGCTCGTATGTGCACACGCGAAACCACTTGCCGCGTCCGCTCCACTTCCACGGCAAAATCGAAGTGAAAGTCCTCGAAGCCGTTCTCAGATCATTCACAGTCTCTTTGCAGGATGCAGATGTTTGAAATCCACCGGGCCGCGATCGCGCCAAAGCGAGCTTTGTCTTCACGTGTTCGCGCGTCACGCGATCCCTTCGTGCCCCGAACAAAGCCGACATGCTCGAAGGCGAAAAGGAGCGCCGAGGTTCGCCGAATATTTTCCTTCGCAGAAAACACTAGCTCGAATCTCTCTTAATGGTGGAAAGCACTGAACGTGAGTTTAGATCTGGGTTATATCGAGATACGCGGTCGTTGCTCAAAGGTTTTCGTTCCTGCAAGCTACCTGCACGAAGGAGCGATAGTTGCTTGGTCCCGATACATCGGGGTGCGTCGGGCAATAAGCAAAAATACGAAAGGGACGAGTCACGTTGACTTTTTCACGGGGCGATCTCATCGCGTTCCGTTACGAGAGCCCATTAGGCACGGACCTTCTTGCGCCTTGTAGAATGAGTTCTACAAGGCACGAGCCCCCTGCGCGCCGTGCCTTACGTAACGACATCCTCTCTTGCGATATGCCGACGGTGTCTTACAATTAGACCTAGTCTACATGGAGTAGTCGTGGAGTATATAGTTCTTCTTTCAGATTTCCGTCGAAATCAAAAATCGCGGTACACCTTTGGGATCCGTTTATTTGCAATCGTCCGGAAAAAGAAACAATCTGTTGGTCGGATCCGTCCTCGGCAATCGCACAACACACAAATTCTCACTAAGTACCATGCACTCGCTCAAAGATGCTCGTGGCAAATTCAAAATACGATTTTCTATTGCAGTTCTCTCTGCTTTCCTCGGTCGAATTCCGTCCGTTCACCGGAAATCGCCACGTGACGACAGGCGATCGCCTGGACGTGTGAATATCGCTCGTTGCCGCGAATATCCACGCTAATGAACCGGTTTGTTCCATAACGCTCGATTCATCAGCGCGTCCACCTGCCGAGGCGGAAAGGATCGAGCAATGAGGCACAGCTTTGAAGAGGAAACGGCGATGTTATTTAATGTTCGATGGTGTTCCTGCGATCAAAACTCGATTGCACAGTAGCCTCGAGTCAAGTAACATTAAGTTGTTAAAGTGGAATTCGTGTACGATAAAATCGTTATAAGGAGTTTATCCACGACCACCGAAAGTATCAGTGATTCAGTTTCGAAAGACAAGTATATTTCTTCGCTGAGAAATTCTGCTTGCAACATTAACCCGTTCCAGAGTCAGTCGAAATATTTTCTGTCACGGACCTGGTACCTACTTATAATTACAGCGCCCCGCGTTGAAAAATGTGGAATAGCAACGAACCACCGTGACGCAACCGTTTCGTAGCTGTGTATCAGCGATTAGTGGCTGCTCGCCGGTGGTGGTCGTTAATAAACGACCGGGGACTGCGTATATCTATTTTGTAATTGTATGAAACGCGGTACTAGCACGCACGATAGAAGCACACGAGTTACCAGGTGTCCCGTGAAAGCAGCCCAGCGCCGTGGACATTGTTCAAGGATAATTTAAATCAGCCGAAGTCCACGCAATCGAACACGCGATGTTGACGTATCGCGTTGTTCTTTTCCGGGCCCGTGCAATTAGCATAAAAGCGGGGGCAGACACTCGGGCCACTCGATTAACCGACCCAATGTCTTTGTTGTTCAATCAACAGCGTTATGCAAGTGTCTGTTCCAATCGAGTGGCGTTTACCTGGCGCATTCTCGTTTGGGTTTTCAATTCGACTTACAATCGTGTATCAGCCAACGCACAGTCGATAATACCCGCGTAACTGTTTCGACGAGATAGAAGTTGCAGCGACATGAAACCAGAAAGCCACTTAAAAATCTGTTTCGCTTTCTACAACGCATAGTTTCTATATTCGAATGAATCGACGCTTACGATACCCATTATTTTCTGTTTCAGGTAAGAGATTCCCGTGAAACCGATTAGATCTTCTGAATCGAGAAGGCAATGATCACGTGAGTCAATTGTATTAGAAATTAGAGAAAGGGCAAGAAAAAGTTGGGGGTTGTAGAATAGTCTTCTTCATGGCGACGGTGTCCTGTCAGCTAACGTTACACGTCCACCTGCTTCTGCTCTTTTCTACCAACCTTGCTTCCTTCATCCTTTTCACAAAGCTACCTCGATAGCCCAGGGCCTTAAGGGTTCTCGGAGCGCTGGCAAAGAATTCAAAAGATTCCGTGAATCTCGCGTCGCCGCGCTCCCTTTGGCGCCTCGACCGATCGACTTTTTCTCCTCCTCGATACCGAGCCATCTCGTTTTAATTAGCCTCGGTCTAACTTGCTTGCCGAGAAGCATTCTTCCACCAAGAATTCCCTGATCTTTTTCCTTTTAGACCGTGTGACGGTTTGTTACCTCCGATATAACAACCGAGATTAAGAAGTTATCGCGTTAAACAGGATTTTAAATGTAATCATCAAGGTGGGATCGATAAATAGGGCTATCAGGAGACTCGAGTTAAAACTGCTAGCACGCGCAATTTCTTCCACGAATTACGGAAATCGAAGACTGATTGGCCGTTTCTGCGAGCTGGTCGTTTCTGGCGATGTCGCTGGCTAAGTTTAACGCCTCGCTGGTGATCGTCCGCGATGTCGGAGCAATAACACAGCGGGGAAACGTGGAGACGGTACAGTACATAAACTTGTCGGTGCAGACGCGTTACGGTGACGCAACGATGTGTAGACGAACATAGGATTCATCTCGTGTTGCGGCCCCATAAAAAGTATGAACCGTAATTCAAACCAGATGCGCTATGAACCGCGACTTAATGTACACATTCGCGCGGTGTGAATCGAGGGAAAAGAAGAAGAAGAAGAAGCAACCCGAGATACCGAGAATCGATTAAATCGAGGGAGGATGGGCAGTGGGCCGTGGCAGAAAGCAGTGAAATATGGCAACGATCAGTGTTGAAATATTTCGAATTCGTCGAGACACTCTAGCATAGGTTGTTTCCTTGAAAATCACATAATCACACAGCAATTATTTACGTGAGCAGCGATGACAGTCATTGCATACGGAAATATTGCTTCGAAATAATTGCGGTTGGGATGGATCCCAAAGAGGTTTAAGCAAAAGTGAACCTACTTCTCGAGTATCTCTTGGTATTATTTCAAGAACGAGTATTGTTCCCCGAGCAGAATAGTCATGTCTGCTCGCGGTGCATGGACGCAGCAAATTCTGTCACGTTGTAGCTATGTCAGTAGACACCTGCTGGGAGCTGTATAAGCAAGTCCAAGAATGTGTAGTCGTCGTAAACTGTCCTTTGAATTCTGATTCGAAGGTTCTTGGATTTCCTGCGAATCTCTCAATGCTCGTGTGTTTACGAGTAAAAGACAGTTTCGAGGAATGAACACGCGTTTACTTACCTTTCCCCAGTTGCTTGCGAAAGGTTTATCGACAATTTCATAGTCTCCGCGTTCCTCCTAATTTACTTCCACCTCACATCACAGTACTTATAGAAAACTTGCAGCATTCGTTTCAATAGAAATTGACTCGTCTTGCAAAGAATGACTATCTCACTGTGTCTATCTTATTTGTATCTACACAACGTCTCCAGTTTGTATAACATCGAGCAGTCCGCAAAGTGTTAACGATATTTAACAAACATCCCAAGTTTACGGCTACCGAGACAATCGTGTTTGGAGTATCGATCGATCGGGGTTAAACGAGTAGCGTGTAAAATACGCGTCTAAGTAGTCGGAAGGAAACGACTGACGCGCGTATACGCGAGCTCCATGAATTCCAGAATGTTTCCGGCATTAATAAACATAAAATCGTGACCCGACCTCTCATGTTCCATAGAATTAAATACAATTTACGGCGGGGCCGCGTTACATTTGGCCCGTCGAAACGGTACCGCGACATAAATTCAACGAGACTAGGTATAGCCACACGGCTGAATCGCGTAATTCGACGCCCCTTGCGAGGCATTCACCTACAAATTTCTTTCCCTTATATGCGTTTACGTGAAAAAAATCGGCAGGCGAAACCGCAAGTCGGCGGTGTCAGGAACCGCAAGCTAAAAGGGGCACGACACACGAGATTCGATTCGCGTCCGCGTCGCGGCGACTTGAAATGTATCTACCGATAGCCGATGAAACGATTTAATCGAATCAGGGATCGCAGGGGCCTGATTCATTCCTCGTATTTCTTGCCCTCCGCGCGCGTCGTAAAATCGATAGCCGTAGAATCGTATGATATCGCGAGACGCGCCGCCGGCGATGCTTTATTGCCGTTTAATCGGCATCCTGTCCGCCGATTGGGACGGTGCTCCTCTCTGGCAGGTACGAAATAATCAGCGCCGATTGTTCGCCGTCCTCGAGATTTCCTGCGGAAAAAGCGGCTCGGCTTCGATCGAACCGCCTCCTGCTCGCCTGCTCACTCTGGCGCCGCGTCAGCTCCGTTTAATTTCCGATCGGCGCGTGCGGATAATCGGGCGGAAATCTTATCGCCGGTTTTCGATCGGAGCGTCATAGGACGCGGAAGAAAGGTGTAGCCGCGGGAAGGGGTTGGCAAGGAGGGGCTGTCGATGCATCCTGCTTCCGATGGGGCACTTCTGGATGAATGAGCGACGCGACGCTTCCATGGGAAGAAAGTGTCATCCGATAGCACCTTCTTCACTAGCAAGGGGCGAGTGTACCGTCCCTGGTACAACGGAACAGCTTTAGCACCGTCGAACACTGCGACGTGCAGTTTTTTTCTTCATTATCATTCCAAAGATGACGAGGAGAGGTGGATAGGAAGCACGCCCACTTTCAAAGCCGCCGAACCTGCCCGGTGCACAAGACGATCGAAGCAGATGGTCCTCGTGCTCGGTGCGACCGTCGTCGGCGAGGACGTTCGGTCGTGCGAAAGAAGCGAAAGGAGCGACGGAAGACGCGATACCAGAGACAGGCAGGACCCGCCTCCCTGGGAAAATCAACCGCTGGAGGATTTTCGATGCAGGGAAATATGCAATCTGGCTGGAGCGGGGACGCTCGGCGTCTCGTCCGCCTTGTTCGTCTCGTTTTGCACCCTCAAGGCAGCGAGCCTGTTTCCTTCGCGGCTTGTCCACGCGACGCTTTCGTTGCTTTCTTTGGAACCGGGGATTTTTGAACACGCAATCGTGTCCTGCACAAGGTGTAGCGTGTCTTCGCGGCTTGTTCAAATAGCGAGCTGCTCGGCTTTTCTTTTTCCAATACCGGTTTGTCCTCGGGGAATAGCACGGTGCCTCGTAAATAAAGCGTGCATCGCGGTGAAGCTGATAGATAGGTACGCTATACATACGAGAAATTGCGCCTTAGTTAGCATTATTGCAAACTATTTTCTTGGAAAGTTCCTGACACGTGGCGTGCTTTTGTCGTTATTATCAGAAGGATTGTTCACGGGCATCGTCGAAGAAGGCAGTAACGGTGAGTCGTCCCAATTGTCTTCGCAAAGTTACCCGTGTCGGCTACTTTATGTAACAATACTGAAGCTGACAGGGCACGTTATGCCCATTCGAGCAGAAACGCGTTCGTATCTCGACAGTAGTCGCGGATCCTTGATGAATTCTTCAACGCGACTTAACGGGTATTGGCGATCATCTGCCGAGACATCTGGGTCGGTCCTGAGAACGTTTCATGCCTGTACAGTAGCCTCCGTACAAGACGCGGGGAATTAATATGCATAATTTGCTAGAACAATGGCGAGAACGAGCCTCGCTCTCGAAAGCGGGGTCGTGAACGAAACGAGCGAGCTATAACGTGGAAATGACGAAAAGAACAGGCCTACGTGCCTTCGTCCGGGGAAAAAGAGTTTTCCATTCATCGTTTGCCAGATTCTTGCCCACGTGATCGACAATCTTACTGAAACTTCTCAAAACTCACCTAGCGAGACAATCCAAGTCATCAACGGCTGGCATTCTGCCGCACCGTTTAACCGATAAGCGAGTCTCAGTTTCATTCGAATACGCTGAGGTGGCAATAATTATCTCCAAATGCTCGCCTTGTTGAGGCGTAGTATTCCATTAGATGTCCTGTGCTACTACTGGACTAGCTTATTAATTATTCCTTGTGTTAGTGATGCAGGATTCCTTAATCTCGAGTAATTCATCTTCGCGCAGCTGGGTATGAATGATGCTTGTCAATGAAACTCCTAATGCAGGCATTACCATGTTAAACGGTTGATAAAAAATGATTCCTCGTGTACCATGGTGCACGCGACGAGGCTCCAATTGCCACGCTGCTGACACGCTTCGTTTGCCGCGCAATGGAAAACTCGAGTCGCAGTGCGTTTTGGTGCACACTTACGACAGTGTAAACCGTGAAATGTTTTCAGCGGACCGTCCGCCAAGCTCGTACCAACCGACAATGTTTTACGCTGATAGAGTTAACCCGCTTTGGAGCGGGCATATCTTATCCACCAGCGGCACGATCGTCGCTGTACGAGCCCAAGACAATGAGGTCGCCATGTTTTCCTTATGTCCTCTCGCATGACGACCGAAATGGCTCTGAAACTCGGTGCCCATACAATATACATGTTCGTCGTCTTTCTTCCTTCTACTCGTACGCCCTCATCCGTGACGCCCTACCTTCGCTCGCATAAACGTAAGACGTTGGAACTCTTGCTACCGTTCCCTCCAGCCAATTGATTTACAAACAACAAATTAGGCCGCACGCTGGGAATCGGGTCTGCAGATGAAATATTAAAATCGGCCAGGGGCAATGATTCGTAGGGTGAATGCCGGGTGGTTTCGTGGAAGTGATCAATGGGATTTATGAGCGAACGTTGCCAGTTTAATTTCACTTTCTTGTGGTGGGTAGGCTAAGCCGATCGTCTGCATACAAGTACTTTGAACGGTGAGAGAAGGCATAACGGTTGTTCAGAAACGAGTACTAATGAGGGGTGCGTTATCTTTCCTAGAATGTTTACTGTTCCTTCTATTGTGATTTTTGTGGTTTACTTGGTGATTTATAGGGATTTGTTGTGTGTACATTTTTTAATGTAATTTGTATTTGTATTCCAAGTACTCCAGATTCGAGAAAACTTGGCGAATGACCTCTTACTTTCACCATTCCTTCATTATTCATCGAGTCTAGTGATTTTTTCCTTTGTCGGTCGGTAAGGCAGAGGAAGGACGTGGAGGATCTAGTAATTTAGGGTTTCAGAAGGTAATGTCGGTAGTTGGATGGTATAGTAGGAATCCATACTGTTGGTATCGTATCGGCGATGGATAAATTGGCAATCGCTGTACCAGCCGAGTTAGTGCACTGTTGTGACAATTCTGTGTGTTCTCCCTAGAGGGCTAAGTTACCCGACGAAACTGTTTTATCAACAGCTCAAAATTAAACAGAGACAGAAAATTCTGCATTCAAAAGGATCTAAATTCAAATTCCCTAGTAATAGAATGGATTTCCATTCTTTCAAATTGCTTACTTTCGTAGCAATTATTTTAAAAAATCTTCATATACTTCAATTAAAAAAACATAGTGGGGAAATAACTGTACAATTTTGTCGTTGGTTTATTAGTTTTCGCAAAGTATCGTTTCCTTTCGTAGACAATCTGCAGTAACGCATACATTAACCCCATTTTCACTGCGCAAAAAAACGCGCACACCGAAACGTTCGTTTTATTATCTATGACCAATTGGTCGAAATATCTGAAAACCAATTCGCGCCTGCCAGCGCGAATTAACGTTGCTCGTAACTATAATTCTGCAGGGACAGTTAACTGCACAGAGATTTCACAACAGACACTTAAAATCCACAGAGGAATTTTTTATTTGAAAAGAGAAACCATTTGGCGTTTGTGCAACGATATAGAGTAACGGGCACTGTTAACGGGGCCAAGAAACAAGGAAATTCCCCGAATATTTCCGGGATTCGAGAACTTCTCAAATATTTAACAGTTCTTCGAGGTAAACGACAGCATATTGACTCCTACTTTATTTGATCTAATCCTCGTACGTGAGCGGGCACTCACCATCCTAGTACATTAGCACAGACTTCGTTTACTTTAGACTCAAGGTTCACCTCGATCGGCGCAAATATTGAAGTACTGTACAGAAAAATCCCACCATAACCGTCGAAGCTTCGATCTTCCTTCTCCGTGTCGCCACTCGTCATTTCCGAGGCGCAGTCGAAATCAATCGAAGGTCCTGCTAGTAGACCCACCCCGTTCCCTGCCAGACGGGATCCTCGAAATATGTCTCCGTTTCGCCAAGTTCCACCAGCACCACCGAGAGCAAGAAGACGCGGTTAGACCCAGGAGTAATAAACGAGACCGGCATTCTAAACAAGACCGGCTGACTTGGCGCCTCGTTAAACCATGCTCCGGCAACTAATTCGAGGCCTCGTTTAATCGAAAGCACGCATTGGCGCGGGCAATCGGCGATCGATCCTTTTGCTCGGTCGCCGCGAGATCGCCAGCCTTTGGAGCTGGTGCAGGTGCCCCGGGTGAAAATCCGTCAGAGAAGTCCTGGGATCTACGACTATGCGAGTCCTCGCGTGCGGGCAGAGTCCAGGACGGGGCAGAAGACGCGGAGAGAGGAATCTTTTCGCTGGTCTGCTGGTGCATGGCCTCTCCGCACGCGTCCGTTGTGCGCGTCTACAACCACGGGGTCGACGGCCTTCTCGAGGATCGAGCTCCAGCCTCAGCATCACCTATCGGACGGAGAGGGAGCCTCGGTACTCCGCATTCTACGAGAACGGAGAGAGACCCGTTAGCAGGATCTACACGCCGCCTCGGGTCGCGTAGCGTCGCGTCGCGTCGACGGTGTCCCCCCGCCCCCCCCCCCAGCCTCCTGTACCCTCTTAAATAATTTATTCGATTTATGAACAATCCCTCGCATTTAATTATCCCCGGCCATTTCTTGCCTTCGCGGCGACAGTGGCGACGGTGGCCAGTAGTGTCGCGGACACATCGCGGGCTTGTTACGCCACTGCTGGCCACACGGACGAGATAATTAACTTTCAAATGTCAGCAACGCAGCGGCGTTTCACCTTTCTTTCGGCGCCGTGTCTGGGAATCGGTGCATTAGGGCCAGGCAATGGAGCGTTCTTGCGACGGTATTGAGATTTCGCGATCTCTCTGGCCTCCGCTTCGGTTTCTCGTGGTGCACTGGTTTTTAGAGATCGTCCATTGACCCGCGGCCTAAAAGTGTTGTCAAAGTGCCAGGCCGAGCTGTTCTCTTACTCGGAGTCGGTATCGTTTTCAAGATAGTCTGATAGACGCTTGATAGTCGCTAATGACCGTTCCCTGGTACTAGTTGCGAAAGAGGGTTCAGAGGTTGTTTGCATCACGCGAGCGTTGATTGCAAATCCCTGGTACGACTTGGAAATAGCGGTGTGATACCAGATGGGGAACAGTTGGGGGCCGGGTGAAAGTGCAATGATTCTCAGTGAATTGCTCAAGGTCACCTGGTTCCTTTTGAGGGACGCGGTTGTGTAGGAGCGTCGTTGAAGGCAGAGGGAAAAGGTTTTAGTTTTACTTTATTTGGTAATGGAACCATTAGTATAACAAAATCCATCTATTAGGGATGCAGCTTCTAAAATAGTCATCGATATCTGTCTCCTCTTCTCTCCTCTCCTCGGTATCAACGTCAGGCGAGGAGGAGGGCTCTCCTCCGCCACGTAGACCATTATTTACCACAGCCATTGACTTCTGGCCATGTATGGCATCCAACGTTACAGCCTATGATGCATGCCTAATTGCCCCTAATGGCCGGTTTTCGAAAGCCGTCCGTAGCCGCTAGCCAAGTACGTAGAGGCGCGGGGACGCCGCGAAAGCAGAAAACCGCGGAGGACGGTGGAGGGAGAGCTACAGCCCCGCTGTTGATCGGTGAATTGGAATTGTTAGTTATCCGCTCGGCTGTCATGGATCAGATATATCCGCGTGTCTCTTTCAGCGCGGGCCTTCTTTCTCTCTTTGCCAGTTAAGTCGCGTGCGCGACACCGGGCATGAATCCCCTTACATCGTCCCCTCGATCTTCCTCGCGCCTCTACTGGTCGTCCCGGGACTTCTTTCCAGTTTCCCTGCTGCTCGTTAAGCCGCAGAACTCGCGCCGGTACAACCAAGATTCCTATCCAGGGCCTGGACTATTTATGATCCCGACCGCGCCGAGTCGCCTTCAAACAACGACACTTCGTAAATTCCCGTTCGGTAAAGCTCGTCCTTGTCGCGTTCCTCGTTAGGAGGAATCAATCGACGGAATTGTCGGGCACCCCTCCGTGTCTCCTCTCTGATTGGCGCTCGAGTTCACGGGCTTTTTGCACGCGTAGCCAGCGCCCGTAGGTCGTCTCGCGTCCAGGGCGGCGCAGAGAGTCGCGTTTGTTAAGATCGCGCGAAGGACAACGAGCGGCGAAAATCTTTGAAAGCGCAGGACCCGAGCGCGAACACCGAAAAGTGAAAGATATTGTTTCACGCATCGAAAGCACTGCTAATGAGCGAACTTTATTGCTCCGAGTGAAAGCCACTTCTGTTATAATAAAGCACATCGCGAAATGGAAGTAGGCTAATTGCGTTTCGTTATCGTAACGCGCGCTGATTTTCACCTTTGAAGCGCGGCGTGAAATTTAAATCGCTCGGAGGACTGAAATGGAAATCGACGGGTAGCTGTTTGCATGGGATTAACGTGGGGGAAAAAACTCACTGATTTCCATCTACAGTGATCCATTCACAGCGTTTCTGCGAATCCAGCCCCCTGGCGGCTATTAACAATTTGCCCGGTGTAAGTGTTAACAGAGGGCACGGGGTCCGTTCGATTAGCGATCCGACCGGACGGTCTACGGTTTTACGACTTGGGTGTAAAGAGGCTCCCCTGTTCGTTGCTCCCTCTTGAAAAGCCGCCCGTGGAATGGAACTCGTTTACTTGCCTCTTACCTGAACAAGAGGCTGCGCCAGGGGAGGCGAATGCTTTCGTAGAAATGCACCGAGTGTGTTTGCACATTGTATGTACCGAGCTATCCTGTACCGCGAAACTGGAATGTCCCAGCCTGAAGAGTTTGCCGATCGATTCTGGATTTTTCGCGGCAGAGAATAATAGTGCTGCTCGATAATGACGTTGCGGGCTGCAGTCACGCTAACTTTATCTGAAATCGACAGCGATGGGATTTTAAATGACCAAAATAGAAACGCTGAACGTTGCGATACCGACACTTCGTTTTGAAAATTACAGCCAGAAATTGGTTCATGGTGATCGCGAAAAACAGTTTCCATCATCCTTCGTTGATAGAAGCATCGTATCGATTATACCTACTACCGCGGGGTGCACAGCAGTATAATCGATGGGCATTAATGCGGTCAGTCGGGTGATTGAATGGCCGCCTTTAAAGAGAAATACAAATACTTCACTCGGAAGCCGTACATCACCACTAATCTATGTTACACGTCCATTACGAATCGCCGTTGGCCGTCCAAAAATGGACGAGCCTCGAATTCGTGTAATCGAGTCAGCCGGCGGTAGAAGGAGAGAGGAGGAGGGGAAAGAGGGCTCGAGAGAGACGGGACGAGGTATACGACGCAAATTAGGCTACCTGAAAGCCGGCGTGCAAGAAGTATCGCTCGCGATTAGCAAGTCGTCTTACCAAATTTAGCGAGCAGCCGAAAGCGCCGCGAGCATATCGCCGCTCGGAATCGGCCATGTCACGACCCTTCCTTCCTCCCTCGTGTCCGGCCAGTGTTTCCATGTGTTTCCAGGAGAACGGGGCCCCGGTGATCTTTAAACTCCAAACAGCGGCATTACGGCCGAATTTGGAGTTTAAGGGCCACCGTTGGTATCGCATTAATGTATTATTCTTAGCACGATTGCGGGCCCCGGCAGACCTAACGAAGTGCAAGAATCGCAAATGTTCAAGAAATTTCGGCGCAACGGGGAGAAAAAATGTAGATCCGCCGCGATTTTTCTCCCTGTTTACCGGGAACGAATGGTTCCAAGCCGTCCGAGGGCCCGAGTCAGATGATATTCATGAGAATGCGGCCGAGTATTCGGTATAGGGCAGAGGACCACGCGAAACCCAAGTTAAAGAATTGATCGGAGGAGTGATCGTATGACCACGATTCCTCGCTACTATGTTCACAGCGGCATCGAAATTCTTCTCCCCAAGAAGACATTAAAAAACTTGTAACGAGGGCCCGGGTTCGGGATGCCCGTGTACCGAAAGCAGTGTCCGGAACCGGGAGCGCGGACTTGCTGCCTGTTTGGTGCATCGTGCAAATTACAGGGTGCGAGAGGGAAATTAGGGAATCGGGGAACCGGCCCGAAATCAATTTTGATCGACGATGATGGCGTGGCGAGCAGCCAGCGTTATTATCGGTAGCAAACTCGCCGGAGTAATTAACCCCCGGAGCCAATTTCCGGGGCACGTGCCGCGCGGTCAGCGGGACCCTGTGTCCCGGGTGAAATCGGGGGCAAAAAGATTGTTAATTACGATTCCGAGGTGGCAACAAAACCAGACCGATTATCGGGCCATAGTTGCACCTATGCGCCGCACGGTTGTGCCATTCGGATCGTACATTATTGTTCCTGCGTTTCTTGCCGCGCGCGCTGTGCGCGAACGCTGTTTATTGGCCTCTCGAAACGTGACTCGATTTGATCTCCGAGTTTCTTCGACGGCGTCCCCCCGAAGATATCGGTCCCGCGGTTGTGTATCGTTCCGGGCAGAAACGATCGATCTACTCTCGTTGGCTAATAGCCGCGGACTTCTCGTCCATCGTCGACTGGTAGCGTTTCTATTTAAACGACGCTTGCACAATATCCGCGTTGAACGGGCGCAGCGTAGATCGGTAGCGCGTTTATTACTGAGCCGCCTTACCACGGCCGAAGAACGATTTAAAGGCCGAATCGATTATTCGAGCCCAACGAGCCACACCGTTACGGTGGCTTTTAACGGTGATTGCGCTCGCGGGCTAGGGCGATCGTTACCAAATCTTTCGCGACAGATTTCTGCTTGGGAGGAGAAAAAAACTTGACGTCTCAATCTACGTCCCCTTTTCTTCCACGCTATTGTATAATAGAAACAACAGTCGGCAGGTTTATTAAATGTCGATAGGGTTTCTTCGTAAGTCCAGTGATTCAATTAACGTTGGACTGGCAACAGGAAATCTGATACACAACGCTAATTTGCATGTTAGATGGTCGAAAGTTTCGACTCCGTGGAACCACGAGGAAACGCTGCAAGGGGACGTTTTAATTTGTGATAGAAAGGGACAAGCGGGCAGCGACGCGCGTGGGCTCACCAAGACGATAAAAGCCTGGCGGCTTGATTGACGCTGCCGCGATGTGGATTTCCTAACTATAATCAATTTCACCGGTAAATGAATGCCTCCTAACGGGACAAGGCTCTTTCGAAATCCTTCACGTGAAATCCGTTCGGGGTCTTGATCGCGATTCAGATGGACGTTGCAGCTCATCGATTAATTACGCCTCGGTACGCGGGGGATTGTGTTTCCGTCAAGTCCAATCTCACTAACGCGCACGCAGCTTTTTCCCTCTCATCCTGAAACTAACGCGTCCCAATTCCAATGCTAGCAACGCGCTCCGTGTAATTATGACAGTGATCGATGAACATTTCTACGTCGTACGATTCCTCCTAAAGGCAAACGAGTGATTAAATTTGATTCTTCTTCGTGTTTCTTAAAATAATCAGAGAAATTGTCCTTCGAGTTCGCGGTGTTGAGAAATATATCGCGCGGTGGTAGGAAGGTGTCGAAAATAGGCGCAGGATTCCAGCGATGGTAGTAAAATATTTGCACGGTGAGCTGCACGAGTTAAAAATACCATGAAATTTATCTAATCTTCTCTTGGGACAGCGTTATCGACGTGAATTCGGATGTTTCCCACTTTTCGTTAATAATATTTAAGACGAATTGCATTATCGCCGTTGAGAATTACCTGGTTCAGTCGCATCGCGTCAAGTTTGCCGGGAACCCTTTCTTTTTTAACTCGTTAAGAAAGCGCTGGTCAATCAGGGGAAGAGGAAAAATATTGGTGGTACCAACACAAGGCAGCTGCACCGGCTGTGCTAATATTTGGCAGACACCTCGAGCCTGCCCTAAAGATAACTGCAAGGTAATCTTGCGAGTTTTTCAGGCGCGTCTTGTTCTCTGTCCTCGCGAAGCCCGCATTCAACAGGATTGAGACACGGAGCGTTCACGACCACTTCATTTCCATCAAATTGCCATCGCATTTCAATTTTCGCGATTTTCTCAGAATTCCTTGCGGATTCACCTGCAATGCAATTTCTTGCGAGGCAATATTCATCATCGACGTTTCGCCGGAACGACCATGATCACCGAGGAATAATAAATCTCCATTAGAGGCCACTGGAGAATCGTGGAAGGTCCATCGACCTCGCGGCCCGCCCGTCCTCGACGCACGTTCGGGCTAACGAGCTAGATGCGAAATTCATTCCGATCCAGATATCATCTGGCTCCATTTCTCGTGGTCCTGAGCCCCTGGATCGCGCGCCAAAAGCCCGACGATCCGTCCTGTCCCCGAGGGAAACCCTCGAGGCAGGCCCCTTAAATCTCCCCAACTTCCAAGCGTCCGCGAGCACCGATTATCTTTCTGCGGGCACGTTAATTTATCGCGGAGCGCGTTCCCGGCTAATTGCGGTTCGCCGCGGTCCCGGTCGGATCCTGGACTTCCGAAAAGCCGGAATTAATGAACGACGCCGCTTTATTTATTAATTGAAAGGGGCTCGCGTGCGATCGCGGGCAACGATCGCGAGGGGAGCCAGGGTGGAAGGAGGAGCGTTATGGATCGTCCGGTCCGGGGCCGCTGTAAAGCTCGACGCGGCAAGTGGCGACGGCAACACGGCCGTTGTATTACGTATGCTCGATCTGAATTATGAAAGCAATTAATATGGACCGGTAGCCGATACACGGGGCCCTGGTGGACCGGTACGTCCTCGTTGATCGGCGCCGAGGCTTGTTCGTGCCGAACGGTACACAGGATGCGTGTGTAGCGCGGATACGTTCGATGGATAGACTCTGGCCAGGGCCGAGCGTATTCTCGGTAAGCGTCCGTTCACGATCGTAAAGATGAAACCGTTCCTTAGCGGTATTTATGAAGAGGGTTTGAGAGTTAACAGCCCCTGGTAGGAATCGCGGAACCTCTGTCCTCCGAAGGCACGCGATACCTAAATGGAGAAGTTGAAGCCTGGGTACATTGCGCGGCTGGCTTCACTTTTAGGTAATTCAGTTCGCTGTGCTGTTAAAAAAAGATTGAAAAATCCTCTATATTTTTAGAATTCACCAGTTTCAGTACAATCACGGTTCCTCAATCATCAACGAACAAAATCGCCTCGGTCACGATTCCAAGTAAATCGATTTCGGAATACGCGTAGATCGCCTTCATTTGCATAGGCTTTCTATTCGACTGTTTAAAGACGCGGAAGATAATTGACAGTGGGTACTAAGTATCCCGTGTCCATCACTTATAAATTAAGTGTCATTCTACTTGGAGCTAGCCTCGGGTTAGGATGGCATCTGATTAATTTCAGATCGAATCCATCCGACGCCTCGCTCGCTCCTACGTGAAAAATTAATATCGTTCCGCCGACTATTGGGACCAGCCGAGGTGGGAGGCTTCTCGAAAGTCTGGTCGGGTCTACTGAACACGCGGCTAACACCCCGTCGATCGTAGTAACGGGCAGCACGCGCTCGACGCCCACGTAAAAAGGCGGAGGAACGTTACGGTGCACCTTAAATTAAATCGAGTGCCTGTGGCGTTACGGTGGCGTAATACCATCCGCCTCGAGAGTGTCTCATAAACTACCATCGTCATGGACAGAGTGATATCGAAATGGCGCGAGAGCAGCTTCCGCTTAAATCTCCCTGCGCTTCGCTGCTTGGATAGCACTGGAGCTTAAACGCGGATTTAACGACTACTCCGTTTAATCGCCTCGGTCACTTCGTGACATTTCTATTCACCAAACCTGCGTTTCAAATAGAACTTGATAGGTACATCGTATCAGGCGTGTTTCACTGACCTGTTAAACACAGAGAAACTCCTTAACGATAATTAAATTAACAATTTATCGGCTGTTGCTTTGCTGCGCTTAGAGACTTTCTATCTGAAGACTTTCGAAAATGGGGGTCGTTAACGGGGATGTTTGATTTAGTATATCGATTGGAAGGAAGCGCTCCATTATACCCATTGTACCTGGTCGAATGAAATTCCGAAATTTCCGAGTTCCATGGGTTCCGCGGCGGAGAAGGCAGCGCAGGCAGGGCTCGCGAGATATCGCAATCTCTCGAAACGGATCGGCTGACGAGGGACACGGGAGGCAATCGATAAGGTCTGTCGTCCTCCGTAACCACAAATCAATGCGGACGCGGAGGCCCCTCCATCGTAAGGGCCATTAAAGCACGTTCTCCATAAAATATTTTATCCGGTTTGCGGATCGATTTGAAATCCGTAGAGTGCCTCGGTCCCAGCTCCAGCTATCTACCCCGCCGCGCCGTTCTCTCCGGCCCGAGATCTGCTCCGGGCAGCCTTTTTCGGCGCACCAAATTCATAAATAATGGCTCAAGACCGGGCCCTCCCTCGTGTATCACGGCCTGAATTTGTAGTCTTTAAACCTTTTAAGGTTTTTGCGAGCGGGACGCGCGCCCCGTTCCTTATAATCGCCTCGTGGATCCTGGGCCCGGATCGTGGCCGACTAGAAGTTCGGCTTCGAGACACGATTCGGCCGATCACTGACCCCCCGCTGAACGCATTCCTTGACGCAAGTACTGCCACTTGGCCAACTGCACGCTCCTCTAATGAAATTTCATCGTCTACTCGCCGGATTGCGTTGCGTTCTAACCTGGGGGCATGCTTCTCTTATTGATTCTTCGGTGCGTTCGCGACGGACGATCGTAAAGATGTCCCCTCCAGTTGTAAAGCATCGATTCAACTGTGTACGTTTTGCGGTAGCAATGATTTATTGCTCGCGTGTACTCGTGGCTGTTCTGTTAGGATCTACATTAACGAGTCACTTTATTCACTACCTTGAATTACGTTGAACCTTGTATTCAAACCTTCGCTAGTAAGTATTTTTATGGAAAAATGCTGCCTTTCGCAAGCAATCTTTTCTGTTACGTCTGAAACGCTCCGCTACGAGAAACACTCTATGGATTCGGATTCGACACGCGTCCCATTAAACGTCCAACACCGCGACGTTTTACATAATGGCCGACAAAAGTTTCTTCTTCCTCTTCCGAGTGGAATCAAAGCACCACGCTCGCCGCGTCAAAACTGCTGCCTCGTGACAGGCTTTCTAGCATTTCTACCACCGGCAGTCTCCCGTTTTCCTTAAGACTAAATAATTTCCTTCTGCCTCCAGCCGCTGCGGCGCATTGTGCCCGCAGCCAGGCAAGAACAGGTAGACTAGAGAGATAACGGTAGTGGCGACTGACAAAGCTGACAGCTATTTCTTTCAGACCTCTTCCTCTGTCCGTCTTCCTCTTGCCTCGCGGTGCTCCATATTGTATTGTAAATAAGAACCGCGTCGAACGCCGCGTCTCTCGAGCGGCTGCATTCAAAACTCATCCACGTTGAGCAACGTTTCAGCTCCGACATATTTCTCATCCACGCCGTTCAGATTCACCTGTTAGTCTCGGCCACGTTCAATTTCGTCGCTGTTCATTCGCTGGTCCAGGTGACACGCGAGACCGCTCTTCCATCGAGAGAACTGTCGCGCTGTTTTCGGCGAAGGAATGTTCACGGATGATTGTCGCGAGGGGAATGCTAATGTTTCTATAATTCATAAGCGTCCGCGACGCGTTCGCCTACTAATGTGCCGCGACACGTAGGCAGAGCCAGCGGGTCCTCCACTTCGAAAATTCGAAACTGGTTCCGAGATCAGCCGGGATAAACGAAATTTCCGAGCGGGTTTTAAGAGTCGACGAGCTTTCGTCGTGGTAGCGTTATTGGTCCGAAAGCTGTCGGTGGGTTCTTCAGGTCGTGCCGCGCGGTAATCCTATACGTCTTGAGAAACTGGTTTCCGCACGACGTGTTGCGGGTAGCGCGCAAAACAAATTAATAACAAGAACATCATAACCGCGGCCCCAAGGCTGCCCAAGACGATCACGAGCCGCAGCTGCTATACCGGGTGATCCTTGGCTATTGTTGCTCGCGAAAGGAAATCTTTAAGCGCCTGTTCAGGCTCTTGACTGTTCGCGTCACCGTTTTTCCATGGGGTCAACTCCTGTAATTGGTCTACCTTCTTTATCCTACGGTCAAGGGTTGGCGAGGCGATTTCGCAGGAATTTTAACGAAGTCCCGCAGCGTGCATTCATTAACGACTTTTAGCCGAGTCATCGAACGGACCGCGCGTTATTATCTATCGGCGAGATCGATCACAATGCTCGAGGCTCAAGAGATACCCAGCGTCGGACAGCAACCATCACTAGCGCAACCCTTTTAAGGGACACACTCTCCTCGCACGGGGTGCAATCGACGGCGCGATGGTTGAAGGTCACGGCGGTGGCCGGTGATGGCAGGTCAAGACGATGCTCACTTTTCAGGACAACAATGGCTGAGTCATGCGATATCGTATCTGGCTGATACACGACTCACGGGATTATTAACGGCCAGGCACGCTATCGTGATCGAGCGTGTACCACGGATGCGTTCGCGCACTTTTGCTCCTCGCTGTTTATTTACCCATAATGACCCGTGTTTTATTAGCAGTCGCCCGGCAACGTTAAAACTGCTTATCGCCTCCCTCATCGAATTTCCAAAGCGTTGTAAAACGAATTTTACGACTTCGCCGATGATTATTTAATTCGCTTGCTGATACATGCCCGGGAAGCCCGTTACCATTTCACATTAAAACACATGTCGGTCATGTTTGCTTTCTGTTTTTCCGTGAAACCGATTACGTTTAACGAAGCCACCGGTGTTTACGTCCTTGAGGTCAGTGAAAGACGAATTGTTTACGACGGATGTTTGTAAGTAAAGCAGCAGATACAGGAAAAGGCGTCACAACACGGCGATTTGCATGTGATCGATTCGAATCTGCCGTTTGTCAGAAGGGGGACCTGGGGTCGCTCGGTTTGAACCACATTTATGCATGCAGCAGACTGAACTTAAGAGTTCTCGTTTTCACCGCGTGGGCTGCGCGTGGTAAAAATACTATTTAATAGCATTGAAGTTATCGTGCCTTTGGAGTAATTTGAAGAAGAAAAACGCCGAATAGTTCTCACGTTTGGAATTCTGTTTCGAGAGCGTTGGAGGCGCGAAGCGTGACGCGATGATCCACAAAGTGCTGGAAAAAAAACGGACATCAAGGGACGCGCTCGCTAATTTCTGCTACTCAGAGGCAGCTGGACGTCTGTTAGTATTTTACGTCCACTGTCCTCTCGAGACTGCTTGGAGAAGGACAGGAGCGTTGGGAAGGGAATGGGGATCGCCATGCGTGCCACCTGGAACGAAGAGTTCTCGGGGGATATTTGCATGCGACACGATGGCAGAATGCGGCACTGCTAGCTTCTCGACACCGATTCCCTTTCCGTTCTCCCTTTTCTCCTTTTGCCCCGTTTATTTATCCGCCAGGACGGCTGGCGCTGGCTGGATCCTTTTAAAGCCATTTTCGGCGGCCGTGGGACTCCGGCAAGGACGAATGCGCGATTATGAAAATACCAACGATAGAACCGACTCTGGCTGGGGGTAATGGACGTGGAACGATCATCCGCGTCGAGCAGCTTCGTTAATTATTCTAATTAGAGGCAAGCCGACTTGGTCTCTCCACGAGCCCCGTTTCGTTGCGTGACGTGGACGGTTGAATCGTGTCATTCGTATGGAGAAACTCATACAAGCTATTTGACGTACAGAATGGTGATTAAACGTGGGATCACACCTGAGGAATGGCCCCCCAGCAAAGTTAAACTGTTACGATTAGTTAAAGTTCAAGAACATTCCAAGTATTTAATAATAACTGCATCGGGGGCTTGATGACACAGTTGGATTATCAATTACTGGACACTTTATACTTTATTCATTGGAACCCGGGAGGTGCTGAAGACAGTGGCAGTTTCAGCCTCTTTTCTTTCATCAGCTTCGTGTCAACTGAATTTTCAAATAGAGAGTGCTCGAAGTCAGTGCGGGACATATCTGGAATTAACCAGGCGCCTCCTTCGCCGGTGCTGCACACCTTACAGCACGACTTCTTCGAGGTCGTACAGAAGAAGAATAGTCGGGGGTTGCGGAGGCTGGGACCGTTGGTAATAAGCGCGCGATAAACCCGCGGCCAGATCTTCCTCGATATCGGCCGGTTCTTTTCGTCGGCGCGAGAGATTCAGCCAGCAGCGTCTAAAAAGAAGAAGGCGGAGAGGTCCGACGGTGGATAGAAGAAGGAGAGGAGCCGAGAAGAAGGAGCATTATGGCGTACGCGGCGATTCAACCGCGATAACTTTAACGCACGTGGAATGTCGGACTCGCCGAGTAGGCAATTATAACTCCGCGTCTCGATCTCGGGGCACCGATGCATTTTACGGGGGAGAGAGGGAGGGCGAGAGGACGGGGGAGACGAAGACAAAGAGGGAATCAACGGTTCAGAGGTAGCAGCAGGGGGAGGATGAAGAGCGTTGTTTTTTATGAGAACGACAGCGGATAGGTAGTGAGTGTTCCCGACGATTAATGGTTGTTCTCCGCGCGTTTTTGATAGCGAACCTTTGACAAAAGCTGTGTTTCTTCGAGCCGCAGTGGGATAGGTAGCCTCCACACGCTTCTGTAGGAGGCACTTACCGGTTGGATGGTACGGTAGACTTTTCCAGAAAACCATCGTGCCCTGGGCGAAGTAATCTCTTAATTGAAATCGAATTCCTCAGCTACCTGTAATACCCAGCGCGCTGCAAGATTACGACATCGTTTTAATAATTAATCGTAGACTAAGTAGAGCTTAGCTGCTAAGGAATCTCGCGTTCCGTTAGCCACGGAACGTTTAATGTGCAGATTTGCTCGCGAATGGCTCGAGCCCTCAGTGATATATTCTTTTAATTAACCATCAGCTACCTGAGTAAATCAATGTAACCAATCAAAAACGTTGCAAAACTCTGTTGCACGGAAGAAAAAATTTCAGGAATTTCCAGTGCCTTCCTTCGTAAACATCGTCCCCAGTTATCGCGCCAGAGGGTGCACATGCGGAGGACCTTTAAGTAAAAGGCGGGCAGAGAGGCCCGTAATCCAAAACGTGTTGTTGGATGTTCATGCGATCCTGGGGCATTTTCACGCGTGTGTAAGCGCTGGATAGCGCGTAGAGGATCGCTGCCTGTAGCTGAGGACAGGATCCATTAGCAGAATGAGATAGCAAGGACGTGGAAGGTGGCACTGACCGAAATGGACCTGCCCAGAATGTTTTACTCACGGACAACCGATAAAATCCCAATGGCGGAGGTCCTTATGACCGCGGATTACCGTTAACGTCCAGCCTACCAGGCTGAACAAGCGCTTCTAAATTCGCTTTAAACACTTAGAAATACGATCCTGCGGGCCAAGGATGAGCTCGTGTCGCGGATCCAATCCCTGGTCCATGGGTGCCGGATTTGGTTGACCGATTTTTCGATTTTTTGAGTCAAAATTTAATCCCTTGCATGCCCGCGTACAGCCGCTGCTGTTGGAGCTTGGTAGCTCGGTGCCCGGATTCCTTCGCGATGTAATTGATAAGGTTAAGGAAGAACGTCGGGGGTAACGTGATTTTAGGGAAAGTGTCAGAGAAGTATGGTTACACGCGCAGCTCTCTTGAGGGCGATAATTTAAAATTTGAATAAAATATTGCAGCCGAGAGAAGCTGTCCGGCGACCCGCGCTCTGTATACTTAGCAGCGACGATTTATCACCGTCTGCCATCTGAAATTTTATGGTCAGTGCACGGAACATCAGCGGTCAGGCAATTATTTAGCTGTCGTGAAATTATTTTTATCGGTAATTTGAAATTATTAAAAGCATGAATACCGAAGTGGATCAGAGGGTAATACGATGCCGTAGAGTAACGTAAAAGATTGATAAAATCACGGGCCCGTTGGCGTTTCCGCGCGGAATTAGCGCTATCATCGGGACAATAAATATCGCGCTTGTGCCGTGAACGCTGACAATGAATCCTTGCTGGAATGCGATTTGAGCGTTGCAAGCCGTGCACGGTTTCCTCGTTCGAGAGAGGAACGGTGTAGGTGGTGGAGGACAGAGAAAGTGCAATAAATTATTTCGCTAATCCGAGGGGATGGTTTCGCGGTCCGATGGGTGGGACGGGAATTAATGTAGCCAAAGTTAGTGGGCAGATGAATGAATGGTTAATATAAATGTTAATGCTGCCTCTAGACACCTGAGAGAATAGATTATTGATCGATGTATAACGATCGTGGGGTCAATCGAGTTCCCAGGCCATTTTAACATCCCTCTGAGTTCTGACGCAACGAAATCTCAACTCCTCCGGCTCTAAACCTTCCCCAAAGCCTTAATTAACAACCCAAATCCTGAGAAAAATTGCCCTGCTTCTTACCTCAACGAATAACCGTTTTTCTCCCAATCTTCCAAACCAAAGGTACCAAAATCTTCGTTTCCACTCCCCTCGTTCTTCCACTTAGTTGATGAGAGTGGAATAGAGCAATTATAAGAAATCTACTACATTAATAGGGAGCCCTTCTCGATTATCCCTCGCGGTGGAGCTCCAGAAATGGGCTTGCTAACAACCAATTAAATTAGGGCAAAGGTATCCGCGATGATTTGCCATCTGACTAAATTCGCTGCTCTGTTCTTTTTGTTTCAGGTGAGTTCACGCGCGAGGCTCGAACCAGACCCCGAACTGACCTCAAGGAAGGATGGTAATGCACCGGGCCCCGGGCCAGATAACCATCGGTGTTCGTTAGCCGGCCCGAAAAACCGGCACTTAAAAACAAAACGGCCCGGTGGTCGCGCGCTTCGTGGAACGAACACTCGAATATTCCTGCATATAATACTTGAAGCCAGGATCGAGTCCGCACAGGAGAGTGGTTCGTTTGCTTGTGTAATGGGGACCTAGATCAGGAGGGTAGATTAACAGGGGGATACACGTGTCAGGCTCAGATTGACGCGATTCCATTTTAACGAATTATCTTGACCCTGTTGGGCAGCAGCAGCGGAAGGATCGGTGTCGTTCTCCCTCCTCGCTCTTAGAGAATAGGTCGCTGCGTTTCTTGTTTTACGGGGTCACAGCGGGGCAGGGAATCTGATGAAATCTGGAAGGGTGTACGTAGGTGTCGAGCGATGGCGGCTAGAATGTTTCGTTCCGATGGCATAGTTTGTGTGGCTTGAGAGTTTGATGCGTTGGAGAAAGTTTGAGTCGAGCAAATCCGGGAAAGTTAATGGCGGTCGTTAAAGCTTCGTGTCTATTTGATTAAGATTGGTAGATGTTAGTGCAGAGATACTTGGGAAAATTAAAGAATTTCAGTTCAAAATTACTCGAACGTGACAAAGAGTCACCCAAGAAATCGTCTCTTTTTGGTCCTACGATTTTGGAACTGAATTTTATTGCAAACGGTACCTTAATGATGAGACACCAATCACACGAAATATTCAAGTTGAGGTTACAATTAGTTTCCGAGATATGGAAGGTCAAAGTAGTGAAAATTCGCTAACGTATCAGCGAATGGTACTCCGATACTTTAAATAATTTTTTCCAGAGATTCTCCTGACTGCTAACAACGAATTTGAACTTAGATTTTCAAAATTCACGATGACCGATTCAATATAGAGAATCGTATGTCAAAAAATATTCTAATTTTCATAATATTTTATTCTAATATTCGTAACGTAAAAAGTTAAAAAACGAATTTTAGAAACTAAAGTAATGTTCAAGGTTTTCACAATAATTAGTTTCAATTTTGTGGAAGCCGTGTATTCTGATTAATAGAATATCAATAGATGTGATAAAATGTTCCAATTCGTTATTAGCAGTCATCAAATTCCCTGAGAACAATTCCTTAATTATCGGACTGACATTTTCACTTCTTTGACCTCCCATATCTCAGAAACTAATTGTCACCGCCACCTGAAAATTTGTTGCGAATGATGCCTCAACACAAGGTCTCGTTTGACATAAAATTCAGTTCCAAAATCGTGGGACCAAAAAGAAGCGAAAAAAGGTCTCCTTTTTTGGTTCACTCTTTTTCATTTTCTACGGTAATGGTCAGTGAAATGAAACATTTGATGCATTCTTATTGCGCAACAGTTTGTGATATTTGAACCGACGATCTCCAACTTATTCGTTTAAAGATCATCATTACCATAGCAACGGATAATTCGCGAAGGCGCCAATTAAAATCAGCAGTTTTCGAAACCGCTGCCGGTGTAAATCAATTGATATGCACATTTATAGAGCGCGTTCAACTGTGCCGTGACCTGCATTTATGCAAATGTAATACTGTCCACCGCTCGCGACACGCGTCTGCACTTAATTCATTTTTCCCCCAGCAGTTTCGTAGCGACTGTACCAGTCAAGTTTAAGTGAACGGCTCAAAGGACAGGATTGCCTACGGAGAGCGGACTTCTCAGAAAATGAATTTGAATAATTTTAACACGATGACTGGAGCTTGAGTCCAAGAACAGTTACAAGCGAGAAGATTGATGCGTTTCACTAAAGTCGTAACGTTGAACACTAACCAAACCGAAGCGCACGTATGAAAGGCGGCTTTTGCTATTCACTCTAGAATTATTCCTCTAACCCTATTTTCACCTAGAAAACCTCAACGAATTTGAATAAATCGCTTCGGAAACTCCAAACTTCATAAATTTCAATGGAACCAGAAATCTCATCCGAAATAAACAAAAACGAGAATAATCCTGTTTCCAACACGGTAGAATAATCAACTTGCTATAATTCAAACTGAAACGCATTAATTTTACTCTTTGCAAAACCGATCGCCTCTACCAAACTTCAACTTCAAGCCGACGATTTAACTTCCAACCGAGTAAATCTTGTCTGACGGCAATCCCTTTCTACTTGCAGCACTCTTTGTAGTCGTCGAAACTGTCATTACACGGATGACAGTTCGCACGATTCGCTCGTACAAAGTTTAGCGTCGCAGCTCGGCTTCGTGTCGCGTTCTTTTTCACCTGGCTCGCCATAGATTCACCGCGTAGATAGCCCCCGGGCAAAACTGGGGCTGACAGAACGCGTCTCGGGCGCACGTTTTACAAGTTGTTTTACAACCCAAGGATACAACGCCACACGCTGCGAGAGCCCCAGGACCTCCCTTCGTCTCCTCGGTCCACGTGGAAGCGAGAGTCGCCGCTCTCTTTTGTCCTCAACACGGACTATGGCTTTTCGGCCTGGTCCACGGTTTTAAAATGTCCTCCTGTCGACGCCTCCGCGACTTTTAAGTGCCCTCGGACCTTGCTCGCTCTCGGAGGACGGTTTTTCGCGCCCAGGAAAGGATTTTGTTTGCACTTACGTCACGTGCGGGATCATAAAGCACATTCGGAGGAATTCTCGGATTTTGCCGCGAACACCTGTCGGCTGAGAGGCTACATAAAAATCGGCGTGTGACCCTTACGGAACGTCCCCTGTTAGCTAAAACTGAATAGGGATCAAAGTACGGGTAACACTGGGGAATCGCTTAAGATACACTAGGAAGTTGTTATACCTAATATGGATTACCGTAACAGTAACAAGAAACACGATATGTTTTGCATAGAGCATAAACGAAGGAAAACGTTGCTTGTCCACAAGCAAGAACACTTGTTATACTTATAATACGCTGCTTCCTCAAACACCGCGTAACAACCACCATCCACGCCGTAACGCAAATAGTCGGGGAGGGGCTGTACCGCAGCTCGCTTTTCCCGATCGCGATTTGCTCGTTTCTCCGCCGCTTACAAAATCTACCAACTACCGGGGACGAGTGATTGCCGCTACCGTTGCAACGAGACGCGGTGCCCGCAACGAGAACGTTTCATTAGCCTTTAAACTTCGAGCATTAAGGTAATTAAGCGATCACGGGACTTATATAATCGCGGCGTCGCGCTCGGAATTTATAATCGATCGAACGGCGCCAACCGTCGATACTGGAAATACTGGATATTCCGGAATAAGCTTGCACTCTCACTTTGCATGTCGACACCCTTTCCGCGATAGTCTAGCGGCCGGCGCTGATAAAAGTGCACCGCTTATCAGGTTAAGAGGCGTCGCGGCGTTTCGACGAGATGAGGCAGAAGGAAAAGTGAGGGTGGCAAACTCGATCCTGCTAGAGATACGCGAGATAATCGTAGTAACTGGGACAGGCTGCAACTCATTTCAAGCAAGGATGGCAAGAGTCAAAGCTATCGTTGAGTGTTCTCGTATCTTTGCTGAAGATTTCAATTTCAATGAGTTCCAAGGCTCTGTAAAGGCGAAAGGAGCAACAAATTCTCCGTTCTGGTTGGTGGACGCGGCATAGGTAGATCTGTTATAAATCAAAATCGACTGGCGCGGTTTACGCGCGAAGGAAGTTTACGGCGAAGCAGCCAATTTCGAGGGCACACGGAGCACGCTTCATAGCGTAGCCGAGGAATTACGATGCGGTCGAACGGTACACGTGTACCCGGGCATGCGAGGAAGGGCCGCCTCAATTATCAAGCCCGTTTGTAGCAACATTGTTTACAGCGTCTGCCCGATGCAGGTATTTATCCGTGGGCTTATTCGCCGACGGTTTTACAGCCCGTCCACGCACGGAGTTTACGTACGGTATAAAAGCACGCGCACGTATCCATTCGGCGAATAATTCTTCATTATCTGCGCGAGGACAGGCGATGTACGATTCCCAGGCTAATATATCAGGGAAGCGTTGGTAATGATATTGTGCAAAACACACGGATGAGCGTTTCAACATTGAACGCCGCCGTGACAATTATGAAAACGAGGGGTAACGATTACGCGCCAGCCATAGAGGGTCCTCTCGAGCTCCTGGCGTCATAGATGCCGGCTCCGGGGGACCCATTGTCTCGTATCTGTTAACCGTATCGGAGGAAAAAACCACGACTGCCGAACGGCTTGGGTTCTCAGGATCCTTAGGCAGGACCCTTGGTCCGCCGAGGCCCAACGCTCTGCGGTCGGCTGTCGTCCATAGGGAAACGTGAAACGCGACGCGTAGACCCTGTCTCGGAATTCCCCTCCCCTCGTATCCTTTCCCTGCGCAGGATTCTTTTGTTTCCCGCCGCGGAACCCCAGTCGAGATCCTATCTGACGTAAATAATTATCCTGGAGGCCAGCAGATGCCGCAGCCTCGCGTTCGACCGCAGCCGAACCACCGAAGCCGAAGCATAGAACCTCGGGATTTTCATTTTAATCGGCAGTCCCGTTTCATCCGGACCGATTGTACGCCTGGAAATATTCGGGATACTTGGGATCGTTTCTCGGTGCCGCTACGGGGACTTGGGGTAAAGGTAATCTGCTGGTTTCCTTTCGTTCATTGAGGAAAGGATCTCGACGCTCCTCCCAAACAACCCTTTTGCGATAAATATAAACGACGACGTTCATTGGGAACGATTAAAAAATGCCAATTTTGCACAATACTCGATAATTTTCCTCTGTACGTAAGTGAACTCGATACGAACATTTTTATGGCTCGCGCGTAATTGAGGTACTTAGTATTAAGGTACATATGGATTTCTGTAGTTTTAAGGATGTATGCAGGTCGTTAGAAGCGACTTGCTTTGGAACGTATTATACTGGACGATTGTTTCAGATCAACGAGGAGGATTTGATCGTGACAGTGTTTCTAGGTCCACGAGATCTTCAGATATTCCTACACAGAGACGTCCAACATTTCTATTTCATTCAGAATTCAAATATCTCGTTAAAAAAATCCCATGTAATCAGGATTTCTGTTTCCTATTCAATTCTCAAACGCGAGACACTTGACTCTATAGCAGATGACACCGATAAGTATTTCTCTTGAAGCGCAATTATGGTGTGCATTGCAAAAAGACTCGCAACGTTTCTCTTACAGCGAAACCCCCAAGGGCTTCAATCTTCTCGAGAAAATCGAAAGCTCGGGATTCCGCATAACAAATTTCCCATAAATCGCTGACATAATTTCCCAGCTATTCCTCAGGCGTCTTGTCCCTGATTCGATAAACAAATTACACGGCGAGAGACTCGCCTTGACTGGCACCGCTTTGCACAAGCGAGCTTAATGTCACCCCAGGGATGCAATTTCCAACGTTTTACTCGCGACACACGTTCCACGCCTCTGGGCCTATTGTCTATCATACGTGTACACCACGAACTCGCCATTTATCTTCGACAGCGCTGTCACGATCAAGAAGAAGGGAGCCTGGTTCTGCATTTTTCCACACAGCGCCAGATTAATCGATGGAACTGCGGAATTCTGGAGGTTACGCAACCGCGAACTGGGCGCTGAAGATTCACACTGCAGTCACTGGTGAGTGCACATTTCTCTTTTACCTTTACCTTATAGTACACTATACTTTAACGCAGAGAAAATCTGAAAATCTCTTACGGGATTGTTTCTCGCTCACTCTGAGCACAAAACACGATTAACTAAGATATTAGCAAAAAGTTAATGCAATTCAAAGTAAGAGTAGTTGCGACAGCATCGCATATTAGTTACACAACGCAATTGCATCGATTATCGAATGTGTTAATAATCGAAAGACAGTTCGATTGGTCAGTAAGCGCGGAATCCACGCGTTAGTTACATCAAACACGTAGATTGGACATTGCCTTGGAGTACAAAGAACTCTCCACGGATATCTTCGACTGGGAATTTAAAATTAGCTAGTTCCTACTACTTTTTCTCAGATACTCCGCTTGAACTTTCCAACATGTCGCTGGAATTTTGTCTAACACACACTTCCTCGTTCCATGGAGCTGTTCAATTCTGTTCGTCCGCAGAGAACAACGATCCTTTTCTCGCGAGAGAGCCGAGTGGAGGCAGCGCTAATTCAGGATAACGCGGCTCGTAAAGCCGCTTTTAAACGTACATATTTGGCGAGATGGAACGTTTTACGATGCGCTTTGCGGAGTTGCTCCGCGGCCGTTCAGGATTTGTTTGATTCATAGCTCTCACCGTAATCCGTAAATTATCCGCGCCGTTTCGCGGACTGTTCTTCCCGATCGGTGATAATTTATCGGGCTCGCCGGACCGACCTCGTTTCCAGCGACACTTCGGCCGATCTCCTACCCCGTACGACGGATCTGGAATCCTGCTGCCCCGTAGCACACCGCCTGTCGCTTGATTTACGATCATGATCGATCGTTGAACGCGTGGGGACGACTATCTCCCTGTTTCTCGGCTGTGTCTGAATCCCTCGATCTACTATTTCCTCCGGCACCGTCAGACGGAAGTGTTCCACGTCCAGGCTGCTCCTTGGCTTCGCCCTGCCCTTCTTCCACGCACGAGAAACGCTTTCGAGACACCAGAATCTGAGCTTTGTATACAAAGTCCTGGATTTCATGGCGAAGTTGCTGGAGCATTCGAAACGTTTATCGGTGAACTGTTTCACTAAAGTGTGGAGTAAAGTCTTCATCTGTTGGCGTTTGATACTCGCTGTTTTCAGTATGTTCAATGCTGCCTCGTATTTTGGGAGTAAATCTTCTTTGAGTATCCTAAGCTTTGTGGCTTTTATCTTAGGCACTTTCTATTGATTAACATTGTTCATTAATACAAGTATCTACCAAACCACTATCCACCAAGGTATTATCCATGAAGCTAGTAGCTAAGTGGCTAAATCAGACCACTGAAATCCACGATGGAGACCGAGAAAGAAGAAGGTGAAGACATTTTCCCTTATTTCCGTAAGGGCGACCTCAGCTGTTACGCGAATGGCTGCATACCTGTCCACATACCTACATCGTAGCAGATAGTAACGAGCGGATACCGATCAGGTGCTGTTTTATCGCCGACAGATGCTCGGTCCGTGGGCTCGAAAGTTCTCTTGGTAATGACTAGTGAGATCGGTAATGGCTGGTTGGTTCGCCTGTTCCACGCTTCGTTTCTTCCTCTCTTTTCTTGCGGCTTGTTGGATCGCCGAGATGCGTGGCTTGGAATAATCGTGGTTGTTCATGAGAAGCCGATTGTCTTCAAATGTTGGCACCTCCGCGTGACAGGGGACACCCAAGGTTTCGAGGCATCGAATAAATTCGAAAATATCACGGTTACTATTCAGAAACTGCTATCTCTGAAGTACCTAAAATTCACTTTAATCGACGCTGAAGAAAGTTTCCATCTCACGGACTACTTTTGTTTACTTTTAAGGGTACCATAAATACTCGCTTTACGATCTCCAAGACGTTGGTACATACCCCAAGTCAGTCATGAAAAGTGAGAAGGAATCGTGAGACCATTCTACAACAATAAATTCAACAATCCGATTTCTCGTAGGATTAGCTAGCTAATATTCTGCCATGCAAAACGATGGCTTCAATAGTCGTTGCTTTCATCGGTCTTCCTGGAACAGTTGTTTCCGGTTAAGGTGAGAATTACACGCGGACTGGGCGCTCGAAACGCTCCATTGCGACAGAAGAAACGGAGATGCTGAAAGAGTCGGGCGCACCGTGAACGTCGAAAATCCGTGCTGAAACGATAATGCTCGGTCTGTGCGAGCCTTCACGGGGCTGGTAATTATCGTTCTGGCCGGACTAACAATGCTGCCAACTGTCAAAGCCCGTAACTGCAACGCGCGCTGATTAGTCGACGCTCGCTAAAAACCGCTGGATGGAAACTGGGCGCAGCGCGCGAATCTGCGAGCAGTTCGCACGTGCGAAATCATGATTCCTCGAACGCGAGGAAGAAAGGCACCCTCTTCGAGTGAATTTTGTATGGTGTTCAGTGTTGAGAGGTTGGCATGTTGGTCATCCATGACATTTGCATTCCTCCATAAAATTTGCATCGGTGTTTACTTCCTGAAAATCTCGGTCAGCGTTGAACTTGATCATGAAAAGGACACGACACGATTTATTCGCGGAAACTTTCTGACCCGTTCGTTTCAACGAATTCATTGGCCGGTTATGTTTGTCAGCAAATGGATTTAGCTTTGTATAGACGTTACGTAAGGTTGAAGAGATCTCCGCACGTTTTCTCGCGAAGCGTTGTAAAAAGAGGACGATACGCGTAAGAAAGGGACAGTAAAAACCGGCAACGCTCTGTCAACACCCTTGTATGTAATTTGCAATTTTAATGGCCGGCCATGAATCCCCTATACCGTACGGTTCACGTCGGCTGTGCTACACGGGGATTTGTAACTCGATAGGATAATAATGCGAGACTGATGCAGTCATGCAAATTAGTATTCAATGGCTACTGTATTCTTCACTTTAAGTCGCTCAATTGGAGATATTATTGTTTCGCAGAGGCAAATGTAATTATTCCTCGATGATAGCGATCCGTCGATCGAAGTTTTCTTCAGTGGGGGAACAAATGAGGGATGATACAATTTCTTCAATTATTAGTCTTTCTAGAATCTAGATATTAATTTTGAAGCGAAGTAAACTTTGCTTGCATGTAGGTAGATTATGTAGAAAACTCTAAATGGAATGAGAACCACGGTCGAATGAAACTGTTAACTTTTATAAATAAAAGTCATTTATCGAAATTTTAACTTTTACATCATTTCATTTGTTTTAAGTTAATTTTGTACATTAACACTTTAACTCTGTTGTAAAAGTTTTAACAGTTATTTTATGTTCGATTAATAAATGTTCTAAATATAAAAGTTAGGAATATTCTTTCGTTAGTATTATTTAAGGAATTGGAAACAGGATAAATATAGAAGTGAAAGCACATTGTGATTTTTATACAATTATTTTCACCGAACGGTTAAGGTTTCAACTTCAGATCTATCTACTCCACAACATTTCCAGGAAGTCTGCATATCGCAACTTTAACTTTTTCCGAGTAGAATAAATGTTCCTGTTTAACTAGAACTTTTGAATAAAAATGTATGGAATAAAAGTTTCAGTTAATACGCTGCTTTTTATAACAATTTTCTCGGAACAGAAAGGTAATCATCATAAAATTACAGTTATTTCATAATTAATTGAAAATGTTAATAGTTTCGTTCGACCCCTGAATGTCAATCTTTCAAGCAAAGGTATTCCAAGGTTGTTTCTTTCACGTCAAAACACCAAATTGCGTGTTTAAAACCTTCGAATGCATTCGTTACTTGCCTGCACGGAACAAGATCGAATATTCTGTTTACGAATATTTCACCAGTCGGTTTACAAATGAAAGAAATCATAAGAAGAAATCGAACTGGCGCGATGAATGGCGAGCACACATTCGCCTGTTTGGGCTGTGAATTCAACGAAAGCCATGAATGAGCTAACGTTATGTTTTCATGAGTCTCACGTATCGCTCACGGTGTAGTAACCGCGTGACGGTGTGCATCCATGCTTCGTATGCGCTTTTTCACCACCACGTGCACCGTAATCGCCATTATCGGAGCTTAACAAGCTGTAAACAAAACGTCGAGTATGCCTCGTTAAAACAAACCCGAACAACGAAATATTTCAATGAATAAATGTTGGTCAGCTGGCAGAGATCCGCCGTAAACATCGGCACCGCCAAGCGTACGCTTCTTGCGCGCCCTCTTGCATAAATTATACAATCACGCGCGCCACGACCGGGATTACATAACCGTAGGGTTTTATAAGTGTGACACGAGTTTTATTTCATTTTACAGAGTGGCTATAACAGAACTCGCGATTTCTCGACCGCTGCTCCGAAATGGTCACCGAGAACTTCTCTTGCGCGATAACTTTTCAGCGAAATAAATCGACAAGCGCCCAGAACTTCACTAACCCTCGTGCACGAGAACACGTAGCAACGACATAACAATAAAGAAAGGAGCAGACACGTCTCGCGCGCCGCTTCCAAAAACGACCACCTCACGATTTCAAATCGCTACACCATCCCCCGGCACCCTCGTAACTTGTCCGTGGCCCCGTTCCCCGAACAAAACCCCCTTACACAATATTTGAACACGTGACTCGGCCGTGCCCCGACGAAAGTCACTTTAGACAGCAACAGTTAAGCGATCACACTATTTGTTTTCTCCATCTGGCGCGGTGCGTAGGTATATGCAGGACTGGTCGGGCCCCAACATTCTCCTGGCGATTCACGGCGGGGGGAACAAACCACGGGGCCCTTGTACTGTTACAACGACCCGTAAAGAAGTCGATATTATTCCTACGTACGACGGTAGTTACCGTTGACATTCCAGGCCCCGGGGGTTACGAGCGGCGCTACGCTCGTAATTTCTATTTTTTAAATTACGTGCGGCTCGCCTATGCTGCCCGCCTTTCCGCGCTCCTTTTCACGCGCAGAGGAACTGCCTCCGTAGTCTCCTCTGAAACGTCAATCTGAGAAGATTGGGATAACGCGGAGGATCAGCTTCATTGTTCTTGTAGGATTCATTTCTTTTTTTTTTAACCCTTTAACGCCCAGAGCCGTTATTTCAAAATTGTGAGATAATATATATATATTAGTCTATATATACATATAATGGTTCTATAGGATAACTAGATCAAAATTGAATATTGATTATTTCAATTTTTCTCCATTCCGTGCCGAAAGTTAAATATAAACAGACGATAGAATTTTACGCACATTCAAAATGAGTGTTGCACCGGTGCAACACTGGGAGTTACAGGGTTAAAGAATATGTGAAGTATCTTCGTCAACGAAGATCGTTTGAGAGATTCTTGTCAGTGAAATGTAGAGCTCACTGACTTTATTTAGGTGAAGTTGATAATCTGAGACGAAACGGTTACAGCTGTATCTTCGGGGAAGGAAGTACATATGCTTAAAGTGGGTTCTCGATACCTGCGCGGTGAAGAGTGTGGACTACGAATTAGCGGCAGAAGCAAACAGCTGTTCGGCATCGAATTCCGAGAGTCGACTGGAAACTTGTTCAAATAGAGTAACTAGTATTTCGATAACAACTTACTCTCCGAGTTTCGTAGGTAGAGAAGCTCTAACTATAGGAAGCCTAATGTAATTGTAATCACTTAAATATACCAATTCCAAAGGTTAATTCGATTTTCGATTGCTTCATACACGCGATCGCAGATAAAAACACGACTCGTATCGATCGCAGACCTTCCACTTACAAAATATTTTCTCGGATCACGTGGGATCTCCCCGAGACACTGATAACCGATAGCCTCGGAATTAAAGCCTCCAAAGTAAACGGAAAAATCGAAGGTCTAACGTTCCACTTGGATATAGAGTTAGTAATATCCCGGCACAAATTAATAATAACACTTGACCGGAGCAAGAATAGTTTTATCAGAGTACCGTGCACGGTTAGACTTGTATTTCTTGATCCAATAGGCCTCTAACATCTACCATTACGTTCCCCGAATCATATCCGAGTCTCGGTTCGCTCGGCTTTATCCCAAGGACCCACGGCGAACGCTGGTCGTAATCCCAGGGCACTATACGCGGTCGATTCGCGTAATGCCTTACTAGATCTTGTTTACAGGAGCACGGAAACACGTTCGAGCGATTTACGCCGCGTACGAGAGTAAACGAAGCTCGCTATCGGCTGAGCGATTCGCAATATTTGAGTTGAACATACGGTTGGAAACATCGATAACGGGCCAGATAAGGACCACGGTGGCCCCCTAGCCGATTGGTTCGTTGTTCGATACGAATGCAATAACCGTTGCAGATAATCGAATTACACACACAGATGCTTTATCGCCAGGTGTACTGCGACGCATTATTCTCGGGAACCGCGGCGTAAATCGCGCGCCGATCGCCGATATTCGTCGTGCTTTATCCATTCCTCGGAGAGCGAGATCGCGTGGGCGGCCAGGTTGATAGGGCCGGACTCGTCTTCTCACGATTTCGTCACCTTGACATCTCAAGAACTGGAATAATAGCGGCGTCCTGATAGGCGAGGCTTCCGGTTGCATTAGAACTGGATACACTTCGCTCCAACAGGAGTCGCGCGTCTGCATGCCAAGAGTTTAACTGAATCGGTGACGATGTTAGACGAGATGAACACCAGATAGTTCAGAAGGGCCTTGGTTCTGTGCATCTGCGATTAAAGGCGGGACACGGCGTACGCATTATCTTGGCGACGAGTTTTATCGCGGTCAAATATTGATGTGTGCCGGACATCAGGGTAAAGAAAGCTCGACGTGCCTCGCGTCTCGTCCCGATTTCTTGGGTTCAGAAGCACCTCTTCGACGTTCCCCAGGTATTCCTTCATTGTGGTTTAAAATTTTAAAATAGTGAATGACCGTCGTCCCTTCTCCGTTGCTTCTGAAATTTCTATGTCGACTCGGAAACAGAGGCTACTTTCAAAGTCAAGAAGGAGATGGTACAGTCTGGCAACGATTTTAGAAAGCGCGGCACTGCTAAAAGTAAATCGCACGGGCGTAAAACATTATTGGAAAGGAACGGACGCCCACACGCTGCCTATCACGGGGCAGACAGCTTCGTTACCTTCGTACAGTTATTTTCCGATTGCGCTTGAAAACCGACAATAACGTGCTAAACTACTGTAAGAATAAAGACACGTCCGCGAGCACCGCTGTGCAGCACAGGCGAAAATGCTTTATGCGGAACCAGGCTCGCGGGAACACAATAGACGGAAACGGGGAATTGGAGTTCTTTGCCATTTCAATCTTTACCTGCTGGTATAAATATGACGGAGACCAATAAACTCGACAGAGCAGGCGATAAAATGATTTTACATTATCGAAACGCGCGGGAGCGTCGACAGAGCCTCTCTAATCGAAGTATATCACTTTCAAAGCATTTTTACTTGATTCATTTCTACAAGAACCTCCCGTTTCTTTCTCAAGGGTCCCAATCGAAGGAAAAACACATGATCAAATGAAAACACGTCTGGGACAGTGTCAGCCACGCAACGGAGACAATAGCACGGCCGTGCAGAGGCCAGCCGTACGTAATACCGTCAGCCGTCTCTTTTATGTAAGCCCATGACTCGCCGTGCTCCCGATAACGCGTCCAAGATATACCGGCTACGAATCTAACGCCTGGATGACATCGGTTGCAGGCCTGCCGCGTCTCCTAAGCAGAAGGAAAGGGGGACGATAGAACGTATACGACGCTGGGACTGAACACTGAGTCGGGGGACGTGAACTTAATTCTCTCCGCGGGTTCGCATGAACGTAGGGGAACGTAGGGGAACGTAGCCTCGTGGAACGACGGCGCACACCTATGCCGCGGCGTTAGGGTGTTGCACGGTGGATGTATGTCGAGCACGGACAGCGATAAGGCGCGGCTGAAACCGGCCCAATCAGCTATGTTTCACGGTACTCGCGACATTACCGCTTTATATCACCTATCGTTCCCCATATATATTTGGCCGAGCGTGTGTACACACCACACACGCCCCACGCGATGAAGGCGCGCATACTTGAGCCTCCGCCACGTACAGGAATGTAGAAAACGTAAACGCCAACCGGACGATATCGGTATCCTCTGCTTTATGGTGTCGCCAGTCTCGTTCCGAGAGGTCGGATCTTTACGAGTCATCCCTGGCCAGACGTTTCTCCTTGGAAGCTACACAAGCTCAGATTATCGCTATCCTTACTACTGTTGTCCTCGATTCGCTGTTGAGTCTGCTCTTTCATTGCATGTAAAAGTTTGGTACTTGGGAAATGATATTTGTGGCGAGGAGAATGGAGAGCTGATGACTTAAGTCTTAAGGGGTATGCCTAAGTAGTTAGCTGGTGAAAAACAACGCCACATTCGAGAATTTTTTGTAGAATACCAGCTGTATATTTTTTTACAACTATTCGGTCATTTTAAAAGTAAATATATGCAGTAACTCTCAGTAATTTTATTATAGAAAAACATTAAAAAATGAGGGAATAACAGCTATTCTCATGGAAGCTGTTTTGATAAATGGCGCTGTGCGGTGAACACCTGAGTTATTTGAGCCGGATCATCTAAAATTCAAAATTCAAAAGGATTCTGTTAATATACGGTTGAATTCAGTAGATGAACAAGGGATTTTTTATTTTAACAAAAACTCTATTTTTAATTAACGAAAAACGGACATTCAACATTTCACACATCGAAAAATTGTGGTTTTGCGTTAGACAACCAGCATTTTGTCAAAAATGAATTTCTTGAAAAATCCTCCGATTGATATTCCACAAAAAATTCTCGAAAATCGCGTTCTTTTTCGCCAGCTATCTAGGCATAACAGCTTAAGACGGACTGTTTATGACGAAACTCCTCAGAAGACTGGCTGAAACGTTGAATCCAGACGTCGAAGTAGCGATGAATTACGGCGATGCAGAGCACACGTATTGCTTTATCACGGTTACGTAAACGACGCGGAAACCACGATTTCGAGAAGGTTTATACAGGACGTCCAAATTTCAGTGAATCGTAACAGGAGAACTGGCGTGTATTGTTTGATGCAACAGCTGCGCTTCGTTTCATTTTGAAACGTTTGCTAAGTCCTGCAACAACAAACGGACACGCGGAATCGCTAGTTACCAGCGAGGGTACGCCAAGATACTCGCGTGAGCGTGAAATTCGATCAGCACTAAGAAACAGCGAGCCACACACTCGTCGCGGGACCACTCACACGCGCGATTAAAATTAATCGCACGCGTAACGACACACGAGCCGTTTGCCGTTGCGCTCCAGCTTCCACCGCCATAAACTGTGCCTGGCCGCTCGATGCTTGCCTTTCAACGCGGTTTGAACACCGATTCGATCCAACCAAAATCGATCCCAGGCGGTGAGAGCTCTCGAGCTCTGCGGGCTCCTTGGAGCGGAATCTCGCATCAATATTTCGTTCCTCGGCGAGAACTAATCGCGCCAGACGTAGGTTACAGTATCAGCCAGCCCCGTGTGTCGAAACTTCAAGCCACGTCGATGGAAACAGCCTGCACATGCCGAGGGAACAATTATAAAATGGCGAGTATTGCCTAATCGTCGATCGTTCTGGCGCGTTCCCGGGCAATTGTACGCCTAAGCAGCAGTCGCAGAACCGGGTCTTATGTGGGCGAACTCGGCTAGACACTCGGAGACACCTCTCCCCGGAGAGTTGAGTCAGCGGTTCCTCACATAAAACTGATTCGCTGGGGCTTGCGCTGCTGCTCCCATCGCGAGGATCCATCGCAGTGGCACTGTTCCTTCGATCTAACAAGAAACGATCGATTCTAAATATCCCGTAAAAATTGAGAAACCGCGCTACAAGAATTTTCTGTAGCAAGTAACATTTATCTCTGTTAAGCAAAGAGTTATTGTATCTCTGTGAAAGCCTCGAGTGATAAACACGGATATTCTATATCAATGTGTTCAGACTTCAGAGTCCTTTGCTGATGCGCTTTAGAGGGCAAAAGAAGAATACGTTTCCCTTTAATTTCGAGTTAGCCGAACCCCTTGGCTAACGTATTCACCGCCGCATGCTGGAGAGGCAGAGGTGCACGTGCTAGCCGATAGTTTCATCCGCCAAGGTTACCTGCAAGCACTTATACGACCGTACGTTCGACTGACAGATTGCAATGACCGACAGGCCATTAATAGTTGCTGTTATTCAGCATGCGAGGCTGTGGCACGAAGGGATCACGGGTAGGTACTTTATGGATATGATTGCTGTTTGCCCCGTAGCTACCCGTGCACGTTCGTGCGCGTGTACAGGTCGTTCTGCAAGTGATGCTGTACTTTTTCACCCGGGACGCAACACGAAGTCGGTGTAGCAGTAAAGGAATTCTCGATCGAGCCTTTCTCCAATCATTTCCCTTCGATTTTTTTTTATTAACGTCAGACATTACTCCAATACAGTCCGATTGGATTCTTTTACGCGATTCCTTCTCTTGGTTCCAGGCGTTCTTTCATATCGTAGGAGTATCAGTTACTGACAAGCACGGCCAGTTATATCCATTTCCTCGGCAATAATTTATTTCCCCAGTCGCGTGACTCGCAACTCACGTCTGCGAGGGCCTCGCTTCTGAATTCTCATTTCACCGAAACCAGTTTAACCGAGGATAATTCTCGCAAATTCTCTTCGGCTGGAGTTCCCAGACGGTTTCGCGCGCACGCGGGTAATTGCGAATTGTGGCTGGGTAAAAGAATTTCTTCGTGAGATAGCCCCGGCGCGGCGTCGTGTGCAGTACGAGCGCGGCGAGCGGAGAGCACGCGAGCGAAAAAGATTCGAGAGGAGAGGACGATACTATCCGCGGTGTACGCGAACTCTCTCGCAATATCCACGGCGTGAGAATGCAATCGGGAAGTGGAGGCGGCGATAGAGCTTGACGATATCGGCGCCGGTGGAGCCTGATAATATTCTCGATTCTCCGTGGCGTAAAGGTTAAACGAACAACGCGTAGCATTTGCATCCAGAGATCGTAGGATAATTGAACTCTCGTCTTCGCGGTGGCTCCGTTTCCCGCTCTCTCAACCGCCGGCGACGACGCGCGAGGACGCGGAATGCAAGGAGCCCCATAGTTATGGTCTCAGGGGTCCCACGTTGTTCGTAAATTTTCCAGCGGATCCAGGCGTCTCTGCGCTGGAGATTGATCGACGATTATGATATCCTCTCAGCAACTCCGCTCGCCTAATTGATTATTTATGTAACGAGATACTCGCCCCGTTCGCGCATTGAAATTTATGGATTTTCTTACGCGATTTCTCGTCCTCTCCCGAATCGTTGGAAATATCGCGGCGGAGCGCGCGCGCTCGCTTGCGTAACGACTGCGCGCGAAAACATTAATTATCCGCGGTAAGCAAGAAACATGGCCGATTAGAGTCCCGCGAATGATTAATATGGAAACGGCGGGAGAAAACGCGGAGGGCAACGCGATGCTTTTTGTCCTGCGACGAGTCAATAAAGGCTTGCGCTGCTGCGCTTTCAATGCGCGACAACGTCCGAGGAAGACGATACATTTAATAATTCTGTGGACTTAGAAGGGATGTTTTCACGCTGAAGAACCGGAAATGGGCCGAAATTAAAAATTGCTTGTTACTTCTATCGAGGTCCTCTACAAACCTGCGCAGTTTTAAAAAATTCGGAGTGTTCGCGCAACCAAACATCCCTTGTTAATACTTGTAAGTAAAAAATCTAGTAGCACAGACCTTTAAATAGATATACTTAGAACGGGGGATACTTTACAGTAATCTACTTAGGGAGAAAGGATTAATCTCGCTCGAGGTCGTCGAACGAAAAAATTGGCAGTCCCGATATTTCATCAAGGATCTTCCGCGTTCAGCTGGAAGAACCTAATTAGCGTAATTGTACTCTTATTACGTTAAATCGCTTGATCGCTGTTCCCCTTATCGGGGCCTTGATCCTAAGCTCCCAGCAACGGGCAGCGTTGCGTCATCGGTGTTCGCAGAAAGGCCGCGTTATACGCTGCATCCTAGGAAAACCGAACGACACCGGCCGAATCGGAGTCGCCGGAGTTGGAGGGCAACGAGCATATCGTTTACTTTCGGCTCCGCCGAGATCCAGAGATCTGTGGATGCCCGAGCTCCATTTTCGAGGGCGCCGTGCCCTCCCAGGTCGGGCGAGATAATCGGCAGGTTGAAGTTCTCGGTACCTTGGCACCTCCGGTGCTGCGGTAGGAGAAGCGGGAGAAGAGGTTCGAGGCGAGGCAGCCAGGCATTCGCCCGAGTCGGTTCCCGCGCAATTTATCCGCGCGCTCCTTACGAAATTCCCGCAGATAAGAGCCACGGGGTACCGAGGCACGTATCGCGCTGTACGGGCCAGGCAAAAGGGGGGAAAAAGCGAGAAGGGGCACGCGGACAGGGAAGAAAGGAGCCGACCCGTGAGTGCGTGCGTGCTTGCATGCGTGCGCATACGTCCGCGCGCGGCCGGAGCCATACGCACCGCGGGCAAAAATAAGGACAGAAATAGCCGCAATTACCGGCGAGCTGAGAGAGACGGGGATATCCATCATCCGAGGTCATTTGAATACCGCGGTGCCGAGAGGAGAACGAGACAGGCGGGATCGACGAAGACCGAGGATGGATCCTCCGTGGAACGAACGGCGAGGAAGCGGAGACCTGGAAGCGAAGAGGAGAGAGCTTGGGAAGGTGTAGGAGGAAAGGAGATGAGCGGAGGTAACGTTCTACGTGAGGTTGAACACAGGTAAGCGGCCCCGATGGGAAGGAGACGACGATAGCCGTCCGCGAAGGTGCGCAGAGGGAAGACGGAACCGGTTGCCGCAAGAGGTAAACACGCGAAGGTGATGTACCCTCCGTGCCTCTCTTCGTCACTACAAAGTGCCGGGGCTCCTTGGGGATTTCGAGTGACGTCCCCGAAAAGTCAGCGAGTTGGAGGAGAGTCGCCGATGCGGAAACTCGGAAAGCACCGCGTCCCGAGAGCTGCCTGTTCGTGTCGCTTTCCAGTCGCGTTGGTACGGGTTATGGCTGGAAAGTGCGGCGTGCCTCGTTCACGGGAATCGAACGAATTTTTTATTTGAGGGGAAAAAAAGGAGCAGGGGGAAGGAGCTGAGGGGAGGATCGGGTAGATAGGGGGAAAGAGAGGGTGACTCTTAAGGCGATGAGGGAAGTGAGTCGTGTGTGATGGATTTAATAGACCAGAGAAGGTACGGTGGCCAGACGAGATGGACGGGTAAAAAATTACACGAATTCCTGGTTCGGATGGCAGGTGTACCAACTTGTTATTCCGCGATTCGGTTCTTGCGCGACTTCGAGGGGCCAGAAGAAAGGCTAATGTTTTGATCCCGCGCGGATTTCACTCACCGCACGTCGTAATCTCCAGACGTATGCTGACTTTTGCTCCAGTTAATTCCCAAAAAAATCCTGGCCCCGGCTGTTTTTCAACGCGGATCGGGTGAAAGTAGCTAGCTCGCTGACTTTTAAACTGCCCTCGCGGCTTTCCCATAAAAAGCTGCTCCCCGTGATTCAACGTTGCACGGCCGAACATGTGTCAAGAAATTGGCCGGATCGATGAAAAAACGATCGAGATCGAAGACAGGCCCGCAGCGGAACGTACCAACCGCGAGGGGGAGACGAAAAAACAGATCGAATCAACAGTATTCCCGTGCGTTTCGTTATTATTCCACGAGTTCCATTAAATTACCTTGCCGTTACCCGCTGATTGTTACTGCACCGATAAATTTCAAAGCCTGCCTTATCAATACTTACATTTTCAAGTAATTCGCAACTCGGCATTAGTGTAGGTATAATCGAAGCTACTTTTAACGTAACCAGTGACTTGCATTCATTTTTTATAGTACATACAGGTTTCCTACTTCAGGAAAAAAATTCTAAAAATTCTTTGACTTTGAAACTTACAATTAGTCGTCATTAATTTATAGATATTCGATGTAGTAGTGCCTATTTCGATGTAGCAGCGCAAGTTTTCAGGAATGTACGCGCGTCTGGTCTCGCATGAAAAAACGACGTTACATGTGCGCCAATCTAATTTATATTTCGAGGGATCGTTACCTCGGAGAAATCGCTCTATCAGCGTACAATAACGTAGAATGTTTATTGACACGTGTCAACGGGAACTAGTTAAAATCCCGGCGTTATATCGCGCGGTATGCCCTCGCCGTCGGTTTTTGCCGTCTTTACGACGGACGAAAGAGCCGCGGGATTTTAAGAGGAATGCCAACTATTATCGGTCGGCTCACTCAAGTTCCACGTAATTTTTAATCTGCCGCGCGGGTATATTGCTGAAGCCTCGTTCGCGGAATGTCGATTCCGTCGGCGTAATTGAAAGGAGTCGCGCTTCTTACCTGTCCCCGAGCTACGTCCACATTCCTAAACTGCGCGTCTAATCCTCTCGCATCTAATGCTGCTGCAACTTTTGCGCCGATTAGTCACGGGACTTCTGTAATAGTCGTTGTCATGTACAAATCTCGGGTCTACCTTCGAGAACATTATTCGCCTGGTGGCACGAGCGGCGGGTAATTGTGTCTTCGCGAAAGCTCGACGAAACAGGGTTTTCAAGCAAACACGGTCGGTTGAAACGAAAAGCGTGGCCTCGCAATTAAAACCCGTCTCGGCTAATGAATCCTGCCCAAGTCGGTGCAGTTCTTCGGGACGTTACTCATTTACCCTTTTTGCCTCGACGCTGCACCGGGAGAGAGAAGAGACAGCCCTCGTGTTTACCATTCCTTTTCGTTTCCGCAAATATTGGCAACCGTGGGACGAATCGTGGGAGGCTGATGGCCGAGGACGAGCAAATGAGGATTTGTCAGGCCACAAGGTCCCTTCTTTCCGGCGAGCTTCAAGTGTCGACAACTTCTCGACTTTCCCTTAATCACCCTTCGAAACCGACGTGGAGGAGCTAAGCGTGGCCCAGGTAGTTAGTCTCGCGAGAGCAAGCGACAGAACCACTATGAGCTTTCGATAAACAGTTATATTATTCACCACCAATCGCGTCATTATTTCTACCGTACCAGTAACCCTACGAGAAGCAAGAATATTCATCCCTTCCCGTGCTCGCAACGAACCCACTTCAACCAGAACCGCGAATCCCCTGCTTCAACCCCTTAACGAGGAAGTCTCGCAGGAAATGGAAAGTCTGTTGCCAGACGGTGATTTTTGCAAAAGATGGTGCGAGCGGCGGAGACGCTCGTTCGATTTTCTACGCGTTGAACAATGGCTCCTGCTGCTAGCACGAAAGTAAAAAAATACGAAGCCTCGGACAAAGGGTGTATAGACAGGAGAGGAAGAACAAGAAGGCGCGTGAGCCCGCGCGCGCGCGCGAGCTCGCTTCTCAGCGTGGAAGGCGGGAAAGGAGGGTGGAACGAACGAACGAGCGAGCGGAGAAAATAAAAGGACGATAGGCTCGGCGGTGTTATCCTCACGGCGCATCTTTTGCACAGCCCTGTAGCCAGGTAGAGGTATATTCGGTCTGGGGCCCGTGAGCCGTTGTAACTCACCGACGTCTACGAGGGATTCATTACCTCTGGAGTCACGTACCGAGACAGACTCGAACGTGCAAATGGACTAAATAAATAATTTCACCTCGGATTATTATTAACGAGTTCTCGGAACTGGCGCTCAATCTTTGCCGGCAAACCGTGCGCCCGACTCGTCGATCCTCCTACTAGGTCGCGAAAATCCTCGCGAACATCTACTCAACGTTCACTTAACGGCAAAACAGGAGATCTCTAAAATCCTTGGATCGGGAAGACCAGGTGTAATTAAGTAGAAACTTTTGTGAGCGTTGCAGCGAATGAATGAAGACTGCTCGGAAAGAAATTCAACGAGGGTTGGTGGCGCAAACACGATTCCGCGCAATAATCCGCGTGCCCGTTCCATGTCCAGGAATTCAAGGAACGCGTCGGCCAACGAGTCGCCGAGTAAGCTCCGTGACACGAGCTTTATTCAAATCCTGTCGGTTGGCGCGATTTTTTTCCCAAACGCGAATTCCTCGGGTAGCGGCGCCACTGCGCTTTCCGAACCGGTATTCTCTTCTGACCAGCGTTATAGTCGACGTGTTCTATGCCCGTGGTATACTCGGAACACGGGCTCTCCGTGGGGAGAGTTAGTTGCACAGATGAGAGAGTCACGGTGCGAGATGGCTCGAGGGTGTTTAGGCACTTTTCGTTCCCTCTCGCCATCCTTTGCTCGTTCAACGATGAGAAAATACGTGAATTTCGATAGAAAAATCCGCGAAGGGAACATTTAACACAAATCTAACGAAACGTGATATTTCTTGAAAGAAAACAGAATTTCTTCCTGCAGATTTAATACCCTTCTCTGCTTTCGAAAATCACGGCCAGGCATAGAGCACCCGCGTTCCTGCGCCGCGGTGTCCCCTGGATCCACGGCGATTCTTCAAAGTCTCCGTGGAGGCCACAGTATATACTTTCCAGTGCCACTTTTATCTGATTCGCGTATAGCAACGCGCGGCGTTGCAGCAGGAATGCGAGTCGAGCGTTCCTCCGACGAAGCATCAGAGAGGAGAACAGGTTGGGGAATAAAGCAACGCGCCAGCTGTAAATCGCGCGTCGAAGCGCGAGATACGAGCTTGGCCCTGTCCGGCATGACGTCTGGCCAGCCGCCATAGGGATTCATCTCGCGCTTCCTTATGGCCGTCAACGTCCTCCACGTTATCGGAATTATTGTCTGCGATTCGTGCCCAGGATACGTCTGGAATTCCTCCAAACGATTTACCCGTGGAGCCTCAATCGCTGACGCGTGATGCAGTTCTGAAGTCGACGGGGTTCGGGTTGAAAAAAGACGAGGGTTCTGGTCAAACAGAAATTTGACAATGCTGGGGTGTTGTTTAGTTTCAAGCAGAGATGGGAAAAAATTATTTGAAATAAAAATTCTGTACACAAATTTTTGTTTAAATAATTTGTTGTCCATTTCTGGTTTCAAGAAGCTATGGAAGATGAGTGAAGGTAGTTTGGGGTTACAGTTGAATCTTGGAGCGTTAGATCTCCAAGTTGCTAAAGTATACCTACACTTAGGTATCTCATAGCAAAGTGTAGTGGACTTTAGATATGATAGTACTCGTTAAGAATTATAAAACTGGCACTCAAGAACTGTTCCTTCGTCCCTTGCGTAGAAGGGCGTGACTGTCGCGTTCTGGCTTGCCTCGTCGTTTTTCGCGATCAGTATTTATGAAATCAGCACCAACTCGATACCATTGCACCACCAGCGAACTGAATGAAATTCTTTCATAATTAGTTCACGATTATTGTCGCTTGACCAGACCGTACGGCCCACTTCCATCCAGCGGTACTTTCCATCTAATTACAGGTCGATTGCCGTCCATTTTTCAAGCGTCCCTCGAAGACGCATAATTTCGTCATCGAGCGTTAGATCGAGTCACACCTCAATGGACTGCTTTACGCGTGGAATCGAGGAATCAACGGGCGAGGATGAGAGAGCGAGCAGGATGAAGGAGGGACGACAGAAAGAGACAAATTCGTCGGCAGAGGGGGAGTCGAATGAAAGAGAGTAGGAGAGGAGAGTATGTCGCGGCTAAATTTAGGCCCACGCGCGCATAAAACCACCTGCTGATTCCTGGTCAACTCGTGCGATCGTCATTATCGTCACGGAGCAACCCGTGCATCCCATAATTACCGTCACCGCGGAAAGTGAATCGCCATTTCCGGCTGCGGGGAAAGTTTAAAGCCCCCACGTATCACTAGGAATTCCCAGTGCTCCAATTCCACGTCCTAATAACCTGAACTAATTTCAAATAACGTTTCACAGTGTACCATTATCGACTTTAACTGGAAAGGAATTCTATCCGATATGGTAAAAGTAGAAAAGTTGCAGTTAAAGTTCTTTCAGATTCATTTATTTTGCGTAACCGTACAATTCGAGTTGCTTTTAATTATATACGTGCCCAGAACGACGACAGTAATTCGTCGTTTCGTCTTACCCTTAATTACAAGTTACCTATTCTGTTTTGCAAACTTAAACACTTCTGGATGATTTCTCAAAGTCCACTCCGACTAACAGCTCAGCGCCGTCCTTCGAGGAAGCGGGAAGAAGGCAAACTCGACGATGAGCCGACTTTCGAACAATGACAAATGGAATCTCGATGGGGCGTTCTCGGTCTGCAATTTTTCCAGCATTGTTCCTGCGTTGTTACGCGTGTTAACGTGGCTATGTTTCTCTACGGGGTACCTTTCTGTGGGGGCGAGGGGTTGGCCGTAGCCAAACAATGCCGTAGAAATAGTCAAACCACTTGAGGGGAACAATGCAGGTACTATGTCAGTGTTCGAGCGAAAAATGTCAAGGGCGGCTTCGGGGTGGTTTCTCAGGGTTCAGGTCCTATTAAACGATGGAAAGGGAGCATCGGCAGGCACCTGCTAAAAACCGAGAAGCCACCCCTCTGCGCGGTGGAGAAAGGTGCATCAGGGTTGCGCATCTTAGGCACTCCAGAGAAAATCCCACGCAATTGTTACAAAGTCTCGAGGGGTGAAGATGATCGATACAAGGGGCAGGCTTGCACCTCTGGCGTCTTGATTTCACTTTTCTGTAAACTTTGCGATATTGTCAAAATACGATGTCCATCGAGATTCTTCGCTAGCCTCGAATTCCTACATCTCACGTAATTAAAGGTATTGGAAGCAATGCTCATAATGTTGCAAGAAACCAGAATTCTGTCGACTAAAAGCTTGACGTGTAACCTTCATCTGCTGCTACTTTCCTCTCGGAGCCCACGGTCGTTCATATTTAACATTCGCATTTTTAAAGGAATCCTCGTTATTTTCACGTCGATCTGGTATCTCAGTACGGCCTTTAGTTCCACGGAACCGTATGCTTTTTTCTTCGCCATTTACCAGCAAAGAACGTTCTCGCTTTGGGGCATAACCTCCACCGGAGAATCGCTCTCGGCCGCTGGGCTCTTTGTCGGGGCGCTTACGTTATTTCATATTTATGGTGAAGGCAGTCTCGCGTGGTTCGCGGAAAAAGCGAAAGATCGATGGCAATCCTCAGCAGCGTGCAATCGTAATTTTTGAAAAGCCTGCTTCCGCGGAACGGCTGCGAGCAACGGAGTCTTCTCAGAAACCGAGCACGCGATGTATTTTCACGCCTGCCTAAGAAGGTGGCTTTTACGTAACGCGATTCCACATTCTTGCGAGCGCGGCACTCGCTGCTCGACCAGCTACAGTACCGGCGAACATATCCCCGCCGATTCATACCAGCGAGCAGTGGCCCTAGCTCCCTCCAACAGTGACCTGTTTCAGGAATTAAGAATACCCACGAATCGTGCACCGAACGCTTCAATTGGTGCAGCGGAATTGAGAATGCTCACCGTTGCACGGGATTCGGAGTGAGATTGTCGTTTACCAACGTACCACGCTCGATAAGATATCGCTTCCTCCCTTCCACCCTAAGCTGCAGCTGCAGCGAGGAAGGTCGTGGCTTCGCGTTAGAATTCTTTTCGCCATCTGACCCCTAACAAATAGTCGCCCTGTAAACGTTTCATTGGACATCTCTCGGGAATGTTAATCGCGGCACAACGGCCACCCGCCGAATGCTCCAATTTGGTAAAATTAGTTGGCCAGGCTCCGTCAGAGCGGACGCTCGTGGAACACATGTTTTTTTCCGCGTCCAGATGCACCATACGCAACCCTCAGGTGTAGAGAAACCGAGGGGGATCATGCGTGGCCGTGCATCTCCGCACACTCCGAGCCGTTCCACGTAGCGACAAAAGGCCCGTGGCCGTAGAGAGAAGTGTATACCTAGCTGGCCGCTCTCTACCTGGCTAGAGGAGCAAAGTAGAGAAGCCGAGTGATCCACCGGAGAAGGACGAGAAGTTGGAGGAGGTGGAAGAAGGAGGAAGGTGAGAGAGCCTCTGCGGTGGACAAGGAGAGCGAGGGGGCTGTGGGGAGGTATAGGGGGACTAGGAGTTGTCTTGTTGCCGGTTGAGAGGGGTTCCGAGAGAGGCGAGGAAGTCTGACAGAGGTAGCGAAGGAGAAGGTGGAGAGGCACTCCGGTGGTGGCGACTCCGTTTGCCGACGCTGGTGGTGGCGGTACCGAGTGCGGTGGTGGTGGTGGTAGAAGGTGGAAAGGGAGAGGCCCGGAGGTGCAGGAGAGGCAAGGAGAGACTCCTGCCCAGCGTGGACCTGTGCGTCGTTGCATGGCCGACCTGGAGACTCGCTCTCCGCAAGGTGAGACGCGCGGACCGAAGAGGAGGCCTCGAAAGATCGGCAGGAATTCTCGTGAAAGCCGCCTCTTCTTTTCTCGTGTGTTGTTGGGCGCGCGCGCTCTTTCTCTCGCGCGCGGGGACTATCGTGGAGCCGCGAGTGATACGTGAAACAACGCTGTGTGCCGCCGCGATATCGTTCTCGCACCCCGTTACACGTTCTGCCGGACGTTTTCGAACAGCCGGACGCTTGGCACGCTGATGGGTGGCTGCGATCTCGGAGGACTTTTCAGCCTTCGTCACGAGTAAACGGAGCTGAACGGAGCACACGGGCACGTTGACAGAGGGAGGATCGCGAAGGGCCCCGCGGTATTGTTGTCAGTGGAAACAGGTTGGCTTGGTAACGGCGACGATAAACTTTGGGATTTTATGTGCCCTCTCGAAGGAACGACGAAGGAATTCGTTCCTCTCTCGCGGCCAGGAACTCGAGACGACCGAGAGAACGGGTTCGTGGAAGCGATGCCAGCCCGACACGAAGTGCCCCGTCAACGTGTTCGACAGTGATAACGCGCGCGCGCGCGTGCACCTCTTATCAGTCGCGTAAACTCCATCTCGCGTGGCATCGCGATCAGTTGATCTCATGGACGCGCCCGTCTGAAGACGTCTGCCGCCTTCTGTCGCGCGTGTCCACCGTCTCGCGTGACTCTTCGAGACCGTTGATCGTCCAGCACGATCCAGCGACCATCCTTGCTATCGCTGTCGGTAAATACCGCGATCTCTTCGGGAACCACGTGCACGCGGCCCTTCCCACAGGGGAGCAAGTCGTTTACGTGAAAGTGCAATACGGGTTTTAACGGACGAATGCCTCGAATGTTCTGAGTGTGGTGCACGCGGCGACGAAAACTCCACGGAGACACACTCGCCTGTTTTGAAAGTGAACGTTCGTTTCCTTGAAGTTTTGAACGTGCAACGTGTCGAATGCCTTGCCTTGGATATTTCGTCGGCCGAATCGCTCCTGGATCGGTGAGTATCTTTACACGCGCACGTTTTTCCTATCGCGTTCGAGCAGCCCGTTGTTTTCAACTTCAGCTAGTCGATATGAAATCTCTACGCTAGATACTACAACAACACGCTGCAAAATTTAATTAATGTTTTCTAAAATAAAACACTCCAGTTCCGTAAGTCACAAGAACGAACCAACTAATAAATCCTCTACACTTAAACAAGCAAAAATGAAGCATATCTTGAGATCGATTTCCTAATCAGTGAAACGTGAACCACGAGGTATCACGATATTTCTTCGCGATTTGGAGTACCTACCCATACAGGAAGTACTCAAATTTCCTCGATATCTCGATGCTCCTCAAGTTCAACGCTACCGTGGACCATACCCTACCGTACTCTCTCCACCGCAGATTATCTCAGTCTTCTCTAGCATCCAGCGACTTGAGGTCGGAGCTAATGCGCGGCGAAAGTTTCTGGAGAAACGGCGTCGAGAGTCGGAGACGGCCGCTCCGGGCCCGGTAGATCGACACGCCTTAACCTTTCTTGCGTACATTCTTCCCTCGTGCAACACGGGGCCCCTCTCCACCGAGTATCCTCGTCGACGTGGTCCGTAGCGCGGGCTTTTGCGCGCCGCCACCGAAACGCGCGCGTTTTCTGTAAAAACCCCCGGGGCATACCGACCGTCGCTTTTCAGGGCAAAAGATTTATATAGGGCCCCCGAGAACGCAATCGACCGCGTGTTTCTTCCACGAAATCGCGCGAGCCTAGACTTTCACGTACGCGGCCGCGACGCACGTCCCTACCATAAATTCTGCCTCCCCCTCCCCCGAACGTAAACAGATCCGCGGAATCATTTGTAGCTTGTCGCGGTTAGGGGAGACCGGGGCTGGTAGGCCAATTTTTCAGTTTTTGATTTTTAATAAATTATATGGGCGAAATATCATTAAATCGGCTACTATATTTGATAGGGCATACATTTGGCTATTTGAATAAATTATTAACGTTGACTCAATGTGACAACATTTAAGGCATTTTAATGTTTTTCTAACACCTTACATGCTGGTCAACCAGCCCCGTGGTCGGGGTTGGTAGACTAACAGTATGGGGTAGGTTGACTATAGGTGCAATCAGTTAAGAAAATTTTGTTAGCAACTTATCTGAGTGGTAATAACATAGCACAATGTCACGAGAGTTGTTTTATTATAAAATATTTATTACTTTTTAATAATAAATAACAATTTAAACCTTTATAGTAGCAATAAATCTTATATCTAGTATTATAAAAACATTCGCCATCTTCTATCAACTAATTACTATCTTCACAATCTGATGTGCAATTTTTGCACTCATAGAAAAGTATATTTCCTTTTACGCATCTCGAGTGCACCCACATCTTGCAAGAAATACATTGAACCCATTCTTCTCCAGGAATACTTTTTGAATAAAATTCAGTGCATTCAACGCACGTTGTATCGTCTGCATCATCAGAGGAGTAATTAGTGTCTTGTGTCTTCATTTTCTTTGTTGTCTGTCCCTAGTGTCTCTACAGTTTTCTTTGGGGTATCACTGGGGTTGGTTGACCAGCTTAGTCATGTAACCCCGGACGTTATTAGTCAACCAGCCCCGAACGATCATTTTGACTTCAATACTCTATACAACCTGTAATTATTTATGTAAAATCAAAAACGCAGTCTCAATAGGTTGTTTAATAAACAAACTTTAAAATAGTCCCTTCACCTTTATTCTACTGTGACTATATAGAGCGTGGAAACATAAAATCTTTAAGAAAACATATTTACTTAAGTAGCCAATTTTTCGATAAACGCTGGTAACTGCCAAACAACGTGTAATGGTGGTGTCGGACACAAATGAATGACATAGTAGAAGTGACTTGCTCCTACAGAAAATCGCTCCGCGGTAGAGCACACGTCGGTGGAAAGTTATTAACAATTAGTCAACCTACCCCTGGGGCCAACCAGCCCCGGTCTCCCCTACTACGTGACCAGATGTACCTACACGATTTTTTGCCGGATCGGCTTCGTCCGCCGAACGCTCTATATCATTTTGACACGGCGCGGAGGAAAAAGCGCGTCGCCGCGTGAGCAGCCCGCGATCCGAATTAGCACTTGACCGACCTTACTCCGATTTCGCGGCGCGGTCGCGCCGCAATCTGATCACCTTGCCAAAGGTATATCGGATCTAGGAACTAACGGTGAACACGATCTAACGAGCGTGTTGCCTCGGACTCTTCCCCCCCGCCTGTCGTATCGATTTTCATGTTTATCTCGAACGTTGGACGTCCTGTTGGATTTTCTGCCCGGGGATCTCGAGACCGTTCCCTGAAAAGCTGACGAGACGAAGTTCGACGGTCGGCGAACAGATTTCCCCCCCCCCCCCCCTCCCCAGCACGTTCCAATTGCTTCACAGACTCGTTGCACACGCGTTGGGTCGTCAGAAAAGAAACTCCGCGTCGATGTCCAGGCCTTCGAGCACGCGGATTGCACAAGCCTGGAATTCCTTCTTCGCGGCCTCTTCGGGGCCTGCGGTGCCTAATGTTCGCGGGATCGTTAGTAACTGCCGGGGACTTGAACGCCGGGGTAAGAAGCCGTCGGCTTGCGTTGGCGGCAAAACGCCCGTTTGAAAAACATCGGTCCGGGGAGCATGTGACATCTGCCACTGCAACCCGGGGCCATTAGGTGGCTTACCTTTTGAAACCTTTTCAGCCCGTGGGGAAAACGTAGAGCTGTCCACCTTCCACCCCTCCGCCGCTTGCTCGTCTTCTCTGGGGGGGCGACCGTTTTCGTCGCTACGTGCCCCGAATTTACGGAGCAATCCTCACTTTCGGCCGCTCGTTACCACTTGCCCGGTGCCGGTACCGCTATATCAAGCTCCTGGGTACCTGGCTGCTCAAATAACGGATGTTCAAATGTGGAATATCGTGCAGCGCGTGTAATAACGCGGCGAGATAGAATATGCACGTAAATTGTCATAAATTCTAACGTCGAGCAGCTCTCTAATATCATCGGGCAACATTAAGTATGCGATGCCTTGGAAGACGCCTGTGCCTAGCATAGTTTCTAATAATGTGTGGAGATTATAGTTGCCCGATGCAACGGGCTGCATACTGCGCCTCCGGTCTGTCGATTCTCATAAAGTTTCTAGTCACCTCGTTCCTCAGACAGGCAAATGTATTCCGCTCCATTTGAAGAGCATGAAATAGGGCCTCGGGGGGGCAGCGGGGGATTTACATGTCCGACCCCCATTAAAAATTCATTCCGCCGTAGACAAAGTCAGACAAGTTCCCGCATAATTTGTTAAGATGCACTAAACGAAGCCGATTAGGTGGCCGTTGCGCGAAGGTTCGTGACGGTAACGATGCCTCCTCGACTTCCCCGACATCGTGCGGACGTCGCGATACCACGTTTGGGATGTCGTCTTATGGTTATGCGTACATATGGATGCCGTGCACTCGGTCGGTGTATGATGTAGGATGCGTTCATGTATCCCGGTCGGGGCAGGCCGAGGGATAAAGGTAAAAGGAAAAGAAAAAAAAAAGAAATGACGTTCTGCCTCGTCTAAGGACGCGCCTACTCTGAAACAGAAAGAACATTAATCCGTTGGTGGCTCCGGCCGAGGAGAAAAAGGAGAAGATCACGAGGAATGACATTAGAATGTCATCCATACGATTAGAATAGAATTAAACGCGTCGCTGAAAATGCAGCCGGGGGCACCCGGACGTTTCGTCGTAATTTATGGAAAAGTTCTTCTTAAACGCCGATAATATCGAGGTTCCCGTGGCTGCCACGGGTGTACCTTTACCCCGGAATACCGATGACGCGCGTTTCACGTGGCGGCCTACACGAAATTCTTCCGCTTTTTCCTGGCCGCGGCGCGTTTCCGTCGCGGAGGCTTGAAGAAAACCGATTGTTAAAGTAATCGATGTAACGTGCATTGTTAGCCGCAGTTTCGCCGCGCCGCGGGCCATTATTTTCTCTGGAAAGGCACGACTCACGCCGGTGATAAATAGATTGCGCAAAGTCCCTGCCCCTTTTCACTGTCCCTCGACCCATTGATATCGCGTAATTTGTCACATCGACCAGTTTCTAATGGACCGCGAGCACAACGATATACCATATAACGTTGTAGTTCGTAGGTGTGGTAACGTGGAAAGTTCCACGTAAAATCTGGCTGAAATAGTTCACCGATCTACCACTTGCGCGCGAACTAAATCACGCATTAATGAATATTATCGCAGCGACGATATTGGCATAATTCTCTGACATTCCTCTGCTCTTACGTATCCTCCTCCTCGCGACTTAACGAGCTACTAAGTAATTATAAGTGAGCAAATCTACCTCTTCGAAACCATTTATGTACGTTTCGGAGCGCTAGGAAATAAGAGAGTAAATTAAGGTGGAAACGCACGTGGTGTAAATTCGTTTCTTTCTTCTTAACGTTTCTTAAAGCGTGAGAGGTTCTTTTACCTGGTCCCCCGCGCCTTTAAAAATATAATTTTCCTCGTGGAGAAGACTTGCAGCAAGTGGTCGAAGACTCACGGGTTTCCCGGATACAATGCACAAGAGTCGAACGGGCACCGTAGCTTTTGGAGCACCGATGGGACACTTTAAAGCCCGTGCGCAGACCCTTAAGGGCCATCTTAGTTAGAGGGTATTGACGTCGGATCCCTATGGGATACCTTTCTATGGGATGCCTCACCTGCTTCGGTGCAGGAAAAGAATACACGCACACAGGCACGCGCACGCGCACACAAACAGCAGTGCATCCTCTCCATTTTCGTAGATGGACGTCGAAAAAAAGCGCTGCGCCTCTCTTCAGAAGAAATGTTAATTTCTTTACGACCCATCGACTTTCCGCTCTCCACGATCATCGCCGTCCTCTCGTGACGATGCGTTTCTGAAAGCAGAAACCATTAGTCGGTGTAGATAATAATCTCCCTGTAATTGGTACCTGTTGCCTCCTTTTAATGGAATCTACGCAATCGCAATGGAGTTTCACGAAAGGCATTGTTCCCGAAAGCTCGTAAAAAGACTTTCCGTAAGGAGCTCCAAAACTGGAATCGATCAATTAAGGAGACAATAATATGTACTCGGAGAGATAGGTAAGGTGAGAGACAGTTGAAATCGATTCACAGCGGTTGATTGCTCAATAAATTCCAAAGGCGGCACGTAATGTTTTATTGTTATCCTCTCCGTAGCTGAGGATACTATTAACTCCTCTATTAGCTGTTTTCTAATGGCCATTGGCATTGGAAACTTCGATTTGTGAAATTGTCAGCGGTTCGTTTGAAAGGCGCGAAAGTGACATATAATTTGCGTAATTTTTTTAGCGTCCAGTGACTTTTTACTGTTATCCGGTATTGTTCGTCGCGGTTGCGACATCCTCGAGCTAATCCTCCACAGTAATTTATCCGAATGACTGTGCGATAGCGCAATTATTAGCAATCTCGCCGCGCCGAGTATGGGTTATCGTCGACGAAGAAACGAAACTATTATAACCGTTGGGCGATTTGTATCGCAGGCGACGTACCGCGAAACGATCCAACAAACCCCGCGCTCGTGATTAACGAAAATTGCTTTGACACTCGAGGCCTCGATCGTTGCATAAAGAAGACTGACACGCCGGGCGCGGAGCCAAATAAAGTTCGATGCCAGTCACGAATTACAAGGAACGCAGGCTGACGAGAGAAACTCTTGAGGTCAGAGGAGAAAAAAAAAACGGTCCTCCGCGAGCGCATGAAAACAGACCGAAGCCTCGCACGAGCGTAACCGAAGGAAAAAGCGAGTGCACATTACCTGAAAATCGTGCCGAATCATAGCCCCATTAAATTTCACAATCGACTCGCTTTCACAACGGCACCCCGGCCCGTGCATCGCGATCGCAACCCGGCTCGTTCCTCGGCGTTCCTCGGCCGGGGAGCTTGCAGCGAATTACGCGCGGGACGGAAAAACGAGTCGAAAGGTTCGAGGGAATAATCGTCTGCCTATAATAGTCGATAGACGGCCGAGTTGCACATCTCGGGAGATGCTGGAAGGTCCAGAGTCGAGGGAAAGGCGGGAGTGACGTCACCGGCAGGAATGAGGTTAAACCGACGCTAAAGTCGCGCTTGAACGGTCGCTATAGCATGCAGCACGCTCCAGGATGCACGCGTGAGGCGCGATCCTGCGAGGAGTGTAGTCGGTGTCCCGGGACGCTCGTGCTTGAGATTTCCCGCGAGTCGAAGCCAGCTCGAGGATCATAGATCCGCGATTGCATCACGACCATCTTCGATTCAGCGGCGATGCTGGGACGGTCTTCTGCCGAGATCCATGCGCGATAATCGAGCTGTGGCTTTCTCGCTGTGCCTTCCTTGATTTCGACTCGGATACTCGCGGAATGCGACTACGATTCTGGCGAACGGAGAGCCTGGTCCTCCTCTCGCGGCTGGAGAACGCTCGCACGGTTGCGCTGCGTGCAAGGGAGCAGTGTTTCACAAGCGAGGAGTTCAACGATTGCCAATACCGTTCTTAATTATCATCATCGCGGAATAGGAAAAGAACGTAGCTCGGATACTTTGACGAGGCTAAGAGGTTTAATAGCCAATCGACGGTGTAGCGTGCAGATAACGTCATGGGGAAGGAACGTTGGAAGCTTCTATTTAAAACTACAGAATTTTTTGCGTTCAGGGATCTGCTAAGAACGACGTCTCGGTTAACGTTCAGGACGAACGTGTTGCCCATCGGGGAGATAAGAGCAGCTTTATTAGTTTCCACTTACACCTGGTAAAACTCACGAACCACTGTTGGACAACGCGCTTATCTCTTATCACGGACGTTACTCGTAACGTACGCTCCTACACGTACCTGTGTACCTACCGTCAGCATCTAAATGTTAATCTTCGACGTAAGCTCGGAACAAACACGCAGCATTCAACGGGGCAATCTGGACTTAAAACATTTAAGAACGTGGCTACTTGAACGACCCATAAAAAGTCTAACGAATAAAGCGTACGTTTAAATTGGAATATTCACGAATAACGATAATTGTGACAGATATCCAACGTTCCCTTCGCTTCTCAGAACTCCGTGAGATCGATAAATCTCTTACGTTTATCCTGCATGTTTCCAACTCGTCTATCCCCCCATCGCCTGGAGAGGTGAGGTTTAAAAGGGGGCAGCGAGGAAAAATTCTATAATTCCAAGGCACGGTGCCCGAAAGCTGGAACCTTTGAACCCGGGTGCTCTGACTACTGCTATCTCGGCGCAGCATCCGTGGAACCCTTTGTCTTTAGCCAGGGCACGACTTCGACCGCATAATATGCGAGCAGCCTCCGAAGAGGGTCCGGGTCCGTCTCTGTCCAGGTATCTATCTACCAATACAGAGGGGTAGCATCGTGTACCGAGGTACATACCAACACGAGTTTCTCAGGCGGGCTTCTCTATCTACGGAGGATCTCCAGTCGTACTGGACGAGCTCGTGCTGACCTCGGGGGCTAAAGATTACGAGGGCTCGCCACGACTAGAATTCAACCTTCCGACGAGATGTATAGGCGCTCATGCGCGTACCCCAACCGCGCCGGCATATCCAACCTTCGGGCACGTAGCTAAGCGCCCAAGTCCGGTTGCAGAAGAATCTTACGGCCGCGTATTTTTCCGCTGATGCGGCTCCATTAGAGCGCCAGCCGAGGGAAAGGAGATAATACTCGTCCATCTGACGCTTCGCCTTTTTATTCATCCTTCGCTGCTTCATCCTCGTTCGATAATAATGGATTCACGAGTCAGAGGTGGGATTTAGACGTTCAAGGAAGACGTGGATTAATTCTGCAATGAGAAATTCAGAGAACACAAGTGCTCTATGGTAGGAATAGTTTCTTCGAGAGTTGCTCACGTTTGCGTCGAAAGTACGAGGAGAATAGAAAGCGTAGCTTTGTTTGAATTAGTAGGTGCAAGTAATGATGCCCGGACTTGGTGTACGTAATGCCAGATCCTGAGGATTCAAAGTGTTATTAAGATTCGAGAAATCTTCAACTGGCGAGCCTCTTATCCCGCTGCCGAGCATTAAACAACTCTCTGGCAACTTGAGAAGAAACCAGCTAACGCGAAATTCACACAGAACCCGGATCCCTTTCCTCCCGTACGCATGCGAGCTGTATGCCTTTCCAGAAACGAACCATTCGGTACGCAGAATATCCTCCGACCTTGCCAGGACCTCGGCCGCTTTTCCCCCTTTTTTCTACCTGCAGCTGGAACTCCGTTCGACACGCGATTTCGTGTAGAATTACAAGGTATCGCAGCGCCTTTCGTGCCGGCCGGATCCGATCGGTCAGGCGGGCCCTCCGCCGCGGGTCCGCGCGGCGAGAAAACCGTGGCTCATTTTGTTTTTCACCGTAACCCGCGCGGCGTACTCGCTTTTCTACGTGGGTCGCTCGAAATGAAAGGAGAACCGACGGCCGATGGGTAGGCAGAGATACCCACTGCATCCACCTAGAAGTACGAACCGCTCATTGGCTCCGTAATTACGCCGATTACACGTCGGTTTTTATGATTGCGCGGCGCAGCGAGCCCACGGGCCTACGTGCGCGGGTTCGGGCTCGCTTACGCAAATGAGCGGCCCCGCACGAAGGGAAAGCGATACGGAGCTGGTGCTCGATCATCCGATAATTGATCTTGCGTGTCGTGCCGGTTATACACACGCGCGTAGTAGTCGTCGGCGAAGCTTTTATTAGACGTTACGTTAGCTCTGCGGTACCGGTGCCGATCGTTGGACGTGGAACAGAGCGAGCGATCGATGAACATCGACGGGGTCCTTTTTCGGGACATCCATTTACCGGAGGCCTGCCAATCCGGCTGTTTGTTTCCAAATAGCTTCACACGGGTAACTCACCACTTAAGGTCTGCGCACACATATCCGTTCCGTGGCAGTTCCGTTCCATCGTGCCAGTGGTAAGAAGAAGAGACCCTTTTCTTCTGACCACTGGCACGCCGGAAAGGTACTGACACGGAACTGACAAGTGTGCGCGGACCTTTAGGCGAGTGGCTTTTAAATAGATCCCTACACTTGGAGCTCTATCCCAGCTAGAAAGTGTTCTCCCTGAAAAAAGATCATATGAGAATATCGTTCTTTTCCGTGTCTAATCGCAACGAGTGGCTCGTTCCGTCGTGTGCCGCATTCCGTGGTAGGTATTCGGCGTACGGGCGCCCCATTAACGCAAATACGTCCCTGTGAAACCAGTTTGCGTCCCGACGGTGTAAAAGCCGACGATTGATCGGTGCAGGGCCGCGAAACAGTCGCTTACATTGGCACGCGCGCTGCGCCGAGAACCGGAGTAGACTCCCTAGGAACACGGTGCACAGTGGCGTCTTTCCTAGGGAATTGTGAATAAATTCAATTTCCGATTTGACAGATAATGAAAATGTAAATACATGAAAATGTTCTTAAATATGTCTAGTATAATGGTCAAAGTTTGTTTTTTCCTTAAAAGTATTACCGACTGCTCTATAAATGTTTAAAGTTGAGCAAAATTTTTGAGGCACTTCTGGGGGCGTTCTATTTCTTCGGTGTTTGGCGTATCAAAAATTGCAACAAATCTGTAAGATAGTTGACAATATAGTATATTTCAAGGCGAACAAAATGATCCATAGAACAACGTTTTCCGATTTTTTAAACATTTTCTGTAACGTTTTTAGATAAGCACATTTTATTTGCGGCAATTTTACGTATATAAAAAATGTGACACAATGTGACACGCTGAAAGTTGTTTCATAAGGAAGGCAGAAGTGTATACTATCGAATAGAAAAGGAATCAGCTGCTCCTAGGCGCACCTTTTTGTGTTAGGTGCCGAAAACCATTGTAAAGTAAAAGTAACTAGACAGCAAATCGTCTCCTTTTTTATGATTTAAAAGGAGAGGTTCCCTCCGATTACTTTGGGTTTTGAATATGTTTTAGAGGACCAGAAAATAAGAAATATGTGTCTTTTTATTTTGCTCTATTTGCATATTAAGGGAGTAAAACCACCTCTCAAAGTTATAAGAAAAGGTACAAAAATAACTGACCACAAGAATATCATGTACAAAGCAAGTTATGACAAATGAAATTTATATCATGTTTTATTCAACACAATGTTATAATGTTATACGTCCATAATAATAATAATAATAATAATAATAATAATAATGACAACAACAATAATAATAATAATACAGTTGCAGAAATCAATAATTATTAATATATGTACAATCGCCCGAAAATTTTTAAATGCACCATAAATTAATTACAGATATAAAGACAGCACGCTTGACCGAGGTCCACGTGCTCTCTATGATCGACCAGATACAAGTCTGAGAAAAAAGAGGAATAATAATAATACTAATAATAATAATGATAATAATAATAATACCAATAAAATAATAATATTCTTTCAACTGACAATAGGAACTTACTTCATTTTAAAACTATAAAAATAGTAATATCAATAAACAATTTACAGAAATTACATAAAAAATGATACATCTTCTTCCTGGAGTTCCATATCTGTATCTCCTTCAAGCTCCGTATCCGTCTCTTCTGCAATTACTAATAATTTCATAACCCGTTCTGGGAGTTTTTCTTTCTTCTTTTTTTTTGGAATACCGTATTTTGCGACCAGATAAGGATCGGACGATGCCAGTAGGCGGTGAAAAAGATCTTTATTTGCCTGTAATAATGATTTTTTTTGAGTATGGTCCTCTCGATACTGCCTTATATTTTTATTTCGGCATTCTAAGGCCTCCTCTGAAAACTCGCCTATTGGTAAAGTAAAATTTTCTACTATCTGTGACCCGTGAATTAAAATTTTGTGTACACTAACTGGCATATAGTACCAATTATAATGTTTCACATATAATTCAGCTGTCTCTCGACAATAGTCGTGAAATTTTATTTTATTTATCGAATAAGAACTATTGATGGCCTTTAATATTGTAGAGAATCGAATAATAAGTTCTTCGTTAACTCCGGTTATTTCAGCAGTTAAATGAGGATTGTCAAATATTCTTCTGGCAGTATTTCCGTCGTTTGTATTCCCACATAATTGCTTTACACGGTCAACTTTCAATCCCATGTGAGTCCAAAATTTTTCTTGCACTATTTTTTTACGATTTGCTAATAATTCGTTGTTCCCACTTTTTTTTGTTGCAGTCCACGAACAAAAATCTAATCTGTAAGAAATATGTAAAATGCATTCCAAAAACCGAATGTAGCAATGCAGATTGGATAAACCAAATTGTAAATATTGTTCAGAAATGTTTGAATTGTGCTCATCCAATTTATTCATTGTTTTTGGCGTTGCATTGCATAAATAGCACTTCTGAGTGCTCGTGTCGGTTATAGCACTACACACTTTACCGTCCACCATGGTTAAATGCAACTTATAATTCACTAAAACGTCACCAACTTTAAATGGAGTCAGTCGCGCAATTTGCTTTTCCACGTTCACTTTTTCCGCTATAATAACTTCATTAGATTCGTGCTTCCACTGAAGCCGGATAGGCCGACAAAAACGTGTACTGGATGGCCGAGGATTCTTCCAAATGATTTCTTCATTAATATTTTCTTTTAATTCCAGTGGAACCATGGAACACTGGAAGAGGTACTCATCAGTTTCTTTTTCACCCAGTCCCTTTTGCTTCCACCCCGAATGTCCCGAGCTTCCATCAAATCCATATTTTACAGTTAATGTGCAAGATGTATTGCCCTTATAATCCTTAGAATGTATAATTCGTCGGGCGGTATGATTGAGGAGGGATTGCAGTGTTACTTCACATACTTCCTCATTTATGCGAATTCCTTCTTCCGGATAAGTTTCCTTCCGCGCTTTAGATAACGCGTACTCTGAAGGATATAAGTTATGTCCGTGTTTAAGCGCACGATTTCTTAAATTTCTATACGTAGCCCTGCTCAAACCTTCAAACATGATCATGCCCAAAGCTTCTTCAGCAGGCATGGAACTTCGATCCGGGCTTTTCTCTCGCCATTTTTTTAATACTTTCTGACCACGTGTCGGAGTTGTTGTCGTGATCTCTTTCACAATTTCCGCCGCTGCCATCTCTCCTTCTTTGCGCAGACTAATGGTTGTTGCGTATGATAATTCTGCAGTGGATGTACTTCCTACAAGGTTAGCAATCTTCTTCCTTTTCGATCGATCCCCAGAACTGTCGAATGTCTTTTTCGGTCTGCCTACTGCACGATTGGATGAAGACCCGGCACACAACTCATCCGGTATTATAAAATCTTCGTTTAACCACGATTCATTCGTTAAAAGAAACCGACTTTTAATGCGATTACAGTTTTTCCACCGTTTCTTATATGGCGAGAGAAAATGTATTTGTAAATATCGTTGCACTTTTTCCTTATTGTGAACTGGTATATTCAACGCATCGATTACAAAATCAGTAAGTCTTCTCAAGTTACCACGGAATTCACTATATTTGTTATGTAAAGTTTTTCTAGTAACCATTCTCACTATTAATATATAACGCGAACTGATTGCGAACTGGTTGCACGGTACAAAACAATACGTATTGCTCGTTTGAGCTCGCGGTAATTTCTAATTTCACATCGACTAATTTGAAGGCAAGGTTACTCGGGGGTGTAAAGGTGGGGAAAGAAAACTATTAGTTATTGGCTAAGGGATGAAAAGGAACAGAAGAGATGGTAAAGGAGGAAATCAAGGGTTTTTCCATCAATAAAAGGCAATCGCTTTTTCTCTGTTGTTATGACCTCTGAAAGTATATAAAACCATAAACCCCCCAAGTAGCGCCGAGAAGGGTGCGAGTACCAGATATTAAAACAGGTAGGCTGTACCTGGAGTGCGCGGTGCCTTATTGTTCAGAAAATGAGACAAATGGCTTTATAGCCATGTTTTGACAACTGCAGATTGGTTCATCCATGGTTCATAGCAAATGATATCTCATTAAGTACTTAGGGGGACATTCACAGTCTCGGCCGAAAAATCGACCAGTTTTCAGTAATGGTTTTACAATGAAATAAACACTTAACCTTTTCAAACTTTTAAGGGTATATTCTACCATTCTTGAAATGCAAGAGAAAATCTTTGTTGTTTGCTTAATTCATTTGTTTGCATAAATATTCCGCAGTGAATATGGCGTCTTTACAATTGTTGGCGGTTGAAATTTCGGGCGACTGGATCATTTGAAATATTTTAATATATTAATTTATATTAAATATTAATCTTTTTATTTCAAGTGATCCAGTCGCTCGAAATTTCAACCGTCAGCAACTTTAAAGACGCCAATTTCACTGCGAAATATTTGTGTAAACAAATGAATTAAGCAAAGAACAAAGATTTTATATTGTATTTCAAAAGTTTGAAAACGTTAAATATTAATTTCATTATAAAAACTTTCAGCCGAGGCTGTAGAATGTCCCCTTAACGTCCGAATGCTCAATAGCTGATTAACAAGAGAAGTTAGGGAACCCGGAAATACAGAATTTTATGAAACATGGTGTGCAAATAGTGTAGTAATTGTGCAGTAATTCACCCGTAACATAACTATATTTTTTGTTGGTGCCATCGTACGGTTTTAGGGGGTAAAATTACCCCTCGAAAAAACAGACTTTTATTTTTGTGGAATATCTCGAGAATGGTGAGAGATATCGAAAAGAAGTTAAAACACAAGTTACATTTTTTTTTTATATCTATAAAACCGCGTAAAATTAATTTTCAAAACATTCATACCTTTCAAGTTAACCCCACCACCAACCCTTAAAATTCAGTTTTTGTATTTTGTAAATATATGCAGAAATACCATTGGATAACCTCTTTTCATACATATAAATAGTTTATGAGTTATGTTTTTTTTTTAAACAAATAAAACCTTCATTTTTACCACTTTTTAGTTTACAACAAAAATAACAATATATTTGAAATCAGCAGGTCGAAATACGTAGGAATAGGGTATAATATAATTTATTCACAATTTTTCCCTATAAACACGCCACTGTGCGGTGTCCGGCTTACAGCACCGGCGACACAACTCGACAAACGAGTATTCGAACGTGTACACTCATGCCCGCGACCCCATGCGCGCCACTTTTTAATTTCCTTCTCCTCTATGCTGCTATTCTCTTTCGGTTTTCTCATCCCTTTCTGAGCCGCCGTAGTGTATGTAAAGTCATCGAGGTAGTTTCACTTCCAATCAATTAACCGGACGAACGATCGCGGGTTGGAGGAATCTCGTTAACGTTCACGGCTTTTCACTAATTCAATCCTTCCGGATGTCTAAATAGTAGACACAGGATACTTATCCGATAATCGCTGTCAGCACCGCCTGAACGCATTTCCCGCCGCAGTTCCTGCCTGTTACGTTGCCCAAACTTAATCGAGCGCGTTCGATTCCGCGCGCATACGCGATGGCCGACTTTCCTGAATAACTGCATAACTCTGCAGCGTTGCCCGCCACCGTGCATCTTAAGCATCCCCCTGCCCACCCCATGTTCTCAGCGGCATATCGGCCAGCTTCGTAAATCACTGGCAGAGCACCGACCAAAAGTCCTCGTTTGTCCTCGCGCATAGGCGAAACGACGCGAGTCCTCAGCTCGCGTGTGCGGCGTGCACGCAGCCCGTTCGCAGTCTACACGGTGTCCACATATGGCCGCCGTACCGGTCCCGTAGTCTCTCCTGCCTCGTCTCGAGAGTCCTTGACGCCCACCCTGTGTGTACAAGTTCCTCGGCGCGCGTATCCCACGACGTCTTCGGACCGAGAGGGACGACGGCGTTCCCCCGACGCTGGCCGACCGGCCATTGTACACGGGAAACGGCGCCTTGCATAATTGACCGACGCTTTTCACCCCTGATCCTGCCTCCAGACTGTCACCGAGCCATTGTTCGAGGCCCTCGACGTGGCGACGGTCATCGGCAAAATCGAAGGTCACCGGTTCGTTTGCAACCCCTCGGGTCCAGTGCTGTTGCACCGAGCGTTCGCGTGTTTGGGTTCTGGCCGCGCTACCCCTTTTTTACCGCTGCTGGTGCTACTCGGAGACGCGTAGTTAGCGCGTCTAGACAGAGTTTTGTCGCGAGACAATGGCTAATGGTGAACATATTTACGTGCATTCAGCGCGTTGTATTTACTGAGTTTAGGAGGAAGTGTCATCGAGTGTGTTGGAGATAAAAGTTCTCGATCATTTAGGGTTACCTTCCTCGTTGGATTTGTATCGTTCGAGGTATGGCAAAGTGGTGTTACAGTTATACGAACGGTCTCCATGTCGAGTGGTCGATGATATAAAGGATGTCACGATTAACGGGCCATTTTCTTTCATTGCGGAATTTGTATCGTGTTCCCGGGCTGCGTGTTACTTTCTACGGCTCTGTCGTTCTTTATCTTCTTGGTTACTGCTCCGCTTATCGGGGCATTTATCATTGTCACTGTGTATCCTTCGTGTCTCTGTCTTCGGCTCGTTTCGTTGGTCTCTGTTCCCTTTTCGCGTTCCAACGTGCGATAAAAGTGTATTACGATATCTTCGGAGGGGTGAATTTCTACGGTACACTGCCAGGTTTGGGGGAGTTGTGTTTGAACACTTTATTGTGCAAACATTTGTCTAAACATAAAACGGAGACGTGTCTCTGTCGAGCTTCAACAAATTTACGGCAGTGTGTAGTTTATACGACTTCGCCTGCGACCTCAGCAACTTTCTGCTCCCCTTCGTGCTAAGGCTGAATTTTTCAACTAAGTAAGTAGTTATCTCGTTTTGATAAAACCGAGGAAATGCAAATCCGTCAGTGAATAGAAGGAGGGTTCTACTAATCGCGATGGAAGCAATCAAAGGCCCGATGGAGACAACAGACAACGGGGAATCAAGTCGTCTTCCTTGATTACCCCGGGCCCCATCGTTCCGGCAGGCGCGAACTTCGATCGATTCCCGGGAATCGTGCGGAATTTGTCGGTTTCTCGAAAGCTGGTGCACGAGAGCACGTTCAAGTCAGAAGAGTCGGCCGAGTTTCTTGCCGATCAGCTTCCTCCTTCGACAACCTATCCCGCGGCTAGTGATGGGCTCGAGACACACCGAGTCAGTTGGAACAGATTCCGTGTTCTTACAAGGTTCTTCTCTAAACCATGGAATTTACAGAACGAAAGTACGAGTCCACATAAAACTAAATTACTACATCGAACCTATAACCTACTTTATTCAACGATACCCAATAAAATCAGTCACTATATCATTAAAGTTTTTGAATCTACTAAACATTTCAACACTCTAAAGGAGGAATTTCTAAATATTCAAGCAAAAGACATCTACGATTCTTCCAGTGCCTCCAAGAACATCTGCCTTCGACTAACACTCGTCAGGACCCGAGTCTAACCTATTTTTCAATTGCTCGGAAGCTTCGGTGCCGCAGAATCCAACGCCCATCAGTATCCGCGAGCGGCCTCTCTCTTCCTCCTGCTCTCCGTGTCTCCCTCAGTCGGTATGTTAATGTCATTCTCCCGAATCCCCTCGGCCCGGATTCGTGGTACTAGCCAGGCCAGGTTTTTCGTGTCGGGAACCATGTCGCTTCTAATTGACGAGTGGCGGACGTAGACGCGGCCGGAGGAACAAGAGGATTCGTCCGTGCACCGTTGACATGTGTCCGAGGTGTCCGGAGCAGCGTTCTGCCGTGTCTTATTATACGCTGGACGCCCCGATATTTCGACGGATCGCGGCAAATGCCGGAGACTTAGCCAGCAGCTCACCGCCTGGACACGGGCCTCGCAGGAAAAAGACAGGCGACGAGTCGAGGGCCCTCGCGATATTTTACCCCTAGGGGCCCAAAGAAAACGCGGCTGCTGCCGTTGCCTCCGACGTGCCGCGAATGTGTAAGGATTTGTAGCGCGAAACGCGGCCTGGATTTATCAAACGTTCGGTAGCATAGTGTTTTGCGACCGTGAAAGGGAGACGGAACAGGGAGCGAGGGCTCCACTGCAGGGTAGCGTGAAGAATGTTAGGGAGATGCTTGAGGTCTCCTTGTCTTCAAGTTGTACGGTTAGGGAATTGTATCCTCCGTGGCTAATTGTAATCACACTGTTTCATTCGGCAGTTGGTCAACACTGAAATGGCAGGGGACTTCTCCCAATTGATAGTTTAAAAGTATTTGATGCTTCTGTGTTACATTAGAGTGTGCTCGTATCACTTGTAATCTACATCAAAGTGTTTACAATCGGTATCGCAGGAAGTGGCCGCCTCCGAACAGGCCGCCTACACCGCAGGAATTCCAGAGATCGAAAATGGATGGGCAGCGAGCCGCGTAAGAAGCAGTATAAATCTCTGCGGCGCGATATAAATGCAGCAAGCTGATCCATTAAACGGTGGAAAGTGGCGAATTCGCAGCAGGTCCCGCGGTGGCAGGGGCGCTTACCGACGACTTCATCCGATCGCAGTTGCAGGGAGGAGCTCGTCGCTCGTCACCTTGATCCCCCGAACAAAGAGGCATCTCTTCGCTCCGCGGCCTGTCCGGTGCTCGCGCGAGCACGGAACTCGTTAATGACTCGAAAGAGGCGCGCTTGAAAACGACGGACAGGTATACCTTTGAAGGCGCTGGGCCACGTGGGCGAATCCTGCCGTTTACAGAACCGATGGATTCTAGCTCTACGTGTGTTCTAATAAGCCCTCTTGTCGAGTGTACAACCGCGAGAGAGGCTCATGACCGTTTCACGCGTGGGTGAAAGAGAAAGAGGAACGGCTCGAGAGTGGGGCCGCGGGAAGGGAGGGAGGGGGGAGGCAGCGCGAGCCAAGGGAAATGGTCGGAGGAGCGGGAAAGGCAGGATTGCAAAAAGAAGAGGGAAAAGGAGATTCGAAACGAGGAGTACCTACTCGAATCGTGACGTCGCACGCCAAGTAGGTGTCGGGCCAAGTGGGTGTCGCTGCTCTGGAGAACGCGTCGGGGAGAGTACGCTGCAACGGTGACATCATCGGTCACCCCAGTCAGCTGACTCGACTTAGATGGAGCGAAAGAACGGAGAAAAGTGCGCTGAATAATTATCCTTGCCCCGCGTAACTATTATCGTCTCCGTTTGCGCGGATACGACCTCAATCGTCGAACGGATGTCGACCTTAACTCGATCGATCATCCAGCCCCTCTCCGGCGAGCAAAGGACGCTTTTTTTTTCGCCGATCGGAAACGCGCCGGTGGGCGGCGACACACCTGATGCAACGCGCTGCAACAGTTTTCCCCGTCGATTACGAGAAACGACTCGAAGAAGCAGCTATTCTAACATTTCTATCAGAACTTCCGCTCCCGCGTCGTGGTATTTTTATACGGCATTCTAGGAAGATTACGTCAACTCTTCCTTCTAAACAACGCGCTCCGCATCGCACACGCACGGTGATACGACTCGCTTTGGTATGCCGAGCGTGCTGCATCGGCGCGTAAATCTTCTGTTGGAGGTTGCGAATAGCATAGCGGCGATAGAAATTCGTTTATCGGTAAACGAACCGCTAATGTGAAAGCTCGACGGGTTCTGTGCACTCTGTTCCCTCGCGGGAACTTGGGGAACAAACTGGTTACTCCCGTTCTTCTGAAATCAAGATCTAGCGATACACGCATCGTTAGTGCATTACATCCATTCTCCTGCACGAGTCACTCTGCGACTTGACACAGATTACCCATTCACACACACTATCAAAATACCCTCGAGAGCTACCGAGCCATTCGAGAATCCGAACTTTATCGACTTCAGCATTTATCGAGTTACCAAAACAATCAACCACGTGGACAGAGTTCAAAGCTAGGAATTTTAACGAATTCTACTGTTCATCTACAACTGTCCCACAAAACTACCACCACGAAGTCACTAGTGACTAGATCCATCCCCGTGTCCCAAAGTGTTGCCCCCGCGAAGTGGACCAACGTGGCCTGCATCCCTCCGAGTCGGTAGTCGAACCACGGCGAATCTTGTCGCAAGAAAGCAGCCCGGGTACGGAGAATACGGGTCTGATAGTAAATTCAAGTGAGACATTGTCCTTCGATCCCTGTCCGCCGGTATCGAACAGGGTGGTCCACCATGGAGCGGTGCACGCCGTTCCGTCGCATTCCCATTGCCCGTATAACGAGCTCTGGGGGCGCGCGCGCGCTCCCGTCTCCTCTCTCTCTCTCTCTCGCCCCAGCTCTCTCTGGTCGCTCCTGGGTGTTCCACGCGTCAGGCGAATTGTATCTTCGCGGGGAGTGATCCCTAACCTGAATAAATTGCATTTCATTGCCCGCTGCGTCGCCATTTACCCGCTCACCGACGGACGATCCTTGATGATCTAATCAGGGGACGGAGATCGGCCGCGGTGGTTCCTTTTTCTTTGCCACGGGGGTGAGGGGGTTTCCATTGATCTGCCCCGTTCCCGTCCATTTCCGACGTGTTGCTCTACAGCTGGATCGTGCGCTTTTTTTCGTCGATTCCGCGGTTCTTTCGGCTCGGCTGCTCGTTTGTTTGATTGAGGATTCAGGATTCCCTGAAGCTGATGGCAACGTTGTTATTAGGGGATCGAGATCGTGTGCGTAGCGGCGAAGGATTAATTGGCGAAGATTGCGGCGTATAAAGTGGATCGAGCCGAGGGGTATTTCAGGGCCCCCCTTTTCGTCTGATTTTAGGGACTTTTCTGCTGGTATCTGTGCACTCTTTGAAACCAGTGGAATAAGAAGCGCTCCTCTAAAGAATGGTCTCACCTGTCCTCGTACAAATTCAATGGCCCAGGACTCCGCCAGAGGCCGTAATACAGCTAGGCGCTTTGTTTCCATTTGCTCCGCGATTCGTGCTAGAGAACTCGAGTGACGTCGAAGACGATAATCTGCATAGCGAACGCTTCTAGCGCCTTTCGCTCGTCGTGACTCATTTAAGCGACGAACGCGGCGAATGACAATTAGGATTATTGTATCAAGGCTTTCCATGCCGCGAATCGAGGGATCGCTGCCGATGCTCGGTTCTCACGCCGTCGCGAATCTCGGACCGATCTGCCTTGAACGGCGAATGCGCGCGCGTTAATGAAGCAACTCGAGGCTAGAACCCGCGGCGACGGCGCTCGCCGTTCACGAAATATGCATACGCTGCGGATTGACGAAACCGTTCACTCTTACTTATCCCGTTCGCCGAGCGATTAAACGCAGAACCAATCATCATTCGTTCCTTTAAAATCCCCCATCATTGACCCTTAACTTAATCACCTTACAGCCGAATACCTCCGGGCCCGGCATCTTTTTCAAAGAGAAAGTATGTAATTAAGGCTTATCGATCGCGGCCCACGGAAATATGCCAGATCGAAGTTTCTCCACCCAAAAGTTTCGGCACACCTGACCTACAGATTCCCACCGTGTCATCGGTCAGCCGGCTTGCGCCCTTCGGTCCGAAAAATATTCTAGTGGCGATTTAACTCCACGGAGGGACGAACGTTTCCGTCGCGCGGGCAAACAGACGAGACGCGAATGTTTTAAGGATTAATGGAAACAGCAGGTCATCGAGAATGAATTCACCGTCGATGTTTGAAAGTCGATCTCGAACGATGCGACTCGTAAATACGCGTCCGAGCGTTATTAATCGCAAGTCACGCGTGCTACCCGGGGCAGAAATAAGAGGAAAGAAAAAGAGCGACGAGGGCAGGGGGGAGAATTTCGATTCTCATTACAGATACGGGATGGTCGAACGGGACGATTGGAACTTTAATGGAGCTTTGATTATATTTCGTCGTAGAGGAGCGCGTGTAAACGCGCGGCGAACGAGGGGGGGGAAAAAAGATTGGCGGAGAGAAAAAGGACCAGAGAAGGAGGAAAGAGCCGTAGTAAAAACAGGTGATGATCGATATCGTCGCGAACACTGTAAGGCGAGAATCGAGCGTAATTATTGCCCTTATTAACCCCTCGGGAGGATCGATACAGTTTCTTGAGCCGGTCCAGTCTTTCGAACCGGTCTCTGACGTATACTTACTGTCTAACTTAACGGTGGTCGTATTTTCTTTTGTAATAACCGCGATCTCTGAATTTGCAAACTTACCTTGACGCATAATCTACTCTTACTCGTGCGTAGGAGCTCGACTTGGACGTGTTATCGCGTGTAAGCCGAAGGAACCGATCTTGCTCCATATCGGCCGCTAGTAATTCAGCAATGGATTGAGCAATTTCGATGTACGTACCGTAGTCGTCGAAGAACGCCTCGGGAGACACGAAATAGCTTCTAGCTGGAAAGGGAACAGCGCGAAGAGGCGGTGCTGGTAGCTTGATGGAGCTTGATGCTAAACGCAGCACGGCAGTCAAAGTGTTAAACGGGCTTGTTGGAGCAGGCAGCTAGAGCCTTCCCGCTTCTGCATTCTCCTGTCCGTTTCTGTCGCCGGGATCACGCGTATCAAGCCGCTCAGGTCCGCGGCGAGAGGAACGCGACTGCCGGTGACGCGACAATGGTCGATTCGTTACTTCGCACTCGGCAGCCTCCAGCAGAGACACAGAAGGCGGAGGAGAGCCGGAGGAAGCGCGATCTGCGATACAGGTTACCCGCGCACGCTCCATTTGTCTCCGTAGAAGCAGCCGCCGCCGCCGTCGGTGCGTTTCGCTTCGCCGCGGCGAACGGTTCTCCGTGTTCAGGAAACGAGCCGTGGAAAAATCACCCGGCCATCTCTGGACTACAGGACGATCGATCGATCGATCGATCGGTAGCCTAAAGGAGCATCCTGGCCCGTCCAACGCGTTTCTCCTCTCCTCTGACTTCGCGGTGCTCGTCAAGCTTTGCGCTTTAAGCCCGATTCCGTCCGAAACGCCGCTCACCTGGCTTCCAATCTTTTCCATGAACCGTGAAAGAAAGAGAGTCTGGTTTTGGACCCGCCAGTGTAGATAGGGGAGACAGAAGCGTCCCATTAGGGCCGCGCGTTTTAACGAAGAAAGAGAAGTTGCGAGGGGGACTGTAGGTGCGCCTGCGGAGCGGGTTTTACAGCTGCGACTACCGGGTGTAAAGCGTTCCGAGAGAATGTCTATCGGTGGTAATGCTTGTCGGGGGCTTGCGGTGAACAGGCCGCAAGACGTATAAACGGGGAACAGGATGGGACAGCCGGGACACGGTTGGACGGCGGCCCCCGGGACTCACAAAGCAATTACCCCATTACCCCGCGGTGAACCGGGCGAATTACGCTAATATATCGACGACACGTTGCGAGCACTCGCCCCCTCCTATGCGCGTGCACGCCGCAGATGCTGGCAGCGAGGGAGGGCCGCGCATTCCTCTTGCATGCTATAAAGTAATCGATTTACAGCGAAGAGACGTATCAATACGCGGTCAATTAGCGCGCTGGGCCGTGTCGTCTTCTTCGAGTTCGCTGCGACTGTTCGTCGTACTCGAATTCGACGTGGCCACGCTTCCAGCTCGGAGATACGGGGACTTTATCACCACTTGCGATTCGAACAACTTAGGTACTCATGTACCTGCATTGTTTCGCTAGCGGAGTTGAAACCGTCATTGGACTACCCTCAGCGGAGCAATCGTTAGAAGCTCGCGGATTACCCGCGCGATCCCCAAACAAATTCCACTGACGTCTATTCGGTCACGTGCCGTATAAGTTACCATTCCTTACGCTGTAACAATTTATCCTTAACGTCCGCGTGCTGCCCGCCGACCCCGAGCGAACCCATTAAGAAATGGGCAGGGGACGTGATCCCCGGCGGATTAAACCCGTTTCCACGAGATAGACACGCATCGGGCCTTAAGGCCCCTTGATGTTTCTATAATTTTGCGACTTAAGCGGTGCCCCTCGGAACGATTTCGTCGTCGCGTTCGCATGGTCGACGATGGCATTCCTCGGTCCCGTAAGCGGATTATCGCACTCTCGAGCGTCGCGATTCCGCGACTTTATTTCTCCCGCCTTTCCCTCTCCGTGTTCCCCTTGTACGTCTCTTTTTCACCCACCCTCATACCCTTTCAGCTTCTTCGTGTTCGATAGGATTAAACAGCGAAATCCCTCGGCGGGGAAGCAGGAACGGATTTACTGGAGCCGGTAGAGCGCGAAACGGGGCTCGCGAGATGTCCCGCGTTGTCTCAAGCGAGCGGCCCCTCCTCGTGTGTTTCGAGGATACAGTCGATACGAGGGGATTATGGCCGGATGGGTACTGCGAAGATCGACGGGAACGGCCGTGAACCCAGCTCGATGTGGACGCAGAAAAATAATTAATCCGCTGCCGCGCGGGCAGAAATGGGAGAGGATTACGAAGGAGCAGCAACGGCGCTGTAACAGGGGAATGAGCCTGAACGCGGCGCAGGAGGGAAGGGAGCTTTGGAGAGATCTCGCCGGACCGCCGAGCAGGATTATAATCTTCGATTAATAAAGGCCTCGTAAAAACCGCGCGTGATCGATCGGTCGTTCGCGCGGCTATGCGCAACAAATCGTGGAATATGGAGTCGGGGAGCCAGAGTTGTTTGCACGGCGCGTCTCATATAACCGGGGAGATATTTGTCGTATTATTTCTTGGCCAGTTTCTTACCAGCGATTCTCGCAGAACCGATGATCGTGTGGATTAAAGTTGGGTAGCAGCTTCTTGGATGATCGATTTCTGTGGGGATCGGGTGTCGCAGAAATGGCACGTTTTATCACCTACATATGTACCTAAGTTGTAGCGACTCTAGAAGACTTTCTCCATCAAGATCCTGGGGCTAAGAGTCGTCTTTGAAGCACAAGTATTAATATAGTGGAATTCAAGCATCGTCGGAAACTGTTTATATGAAAATCTGTAACCAGGAAAATCCCTGGAAATTCTCCAAGGCCAGATTTCTTCTCGTAAATAATTTATCGAATGACATAGCTGGACGTTCCGGATAGATGGACGACGCGCTGCCGGATTCCAGATATCGTGTCGAAACCGTCCTCGAGGTGGGATCGACGTTTCGCGACAGGTATGAAAGGTCGACGACGCAGGTCTGTGAATAAAACAAAAGCAGCGTCGACGAGGTGCATAATTAAAACAAACAAAGAATGCTCGGAAGCGCAGAATCGGTCAGTAGTGGGGCCTTGTCGGCCTTGCAGCTCGGGGCCCTGGATCTCGTGCGTGGATGAAACCGCTGTGCGTCAGTGTGAACGTCGTGCTCTCTTGCTTGGAAATGTCGACGCACGGAGTAAAGAAGTGTCCTTTATTGGAAAAATATGTAACCTTCTACGAAGACCTTTTGCAAAAAAGGAAGCCGGTTGCCGTTTAAATTTTTACACAGAATTCGGTAGAAAGAAACTGTTTTGCAAAATGAGTCGATGTGATATGAGAAATTTGAAGCTGGAAATGAAAATTCGTTAAACTTGCAAGTATCGGCGCCAGCTTTGCAGCGAGCGCGATAGCGGAACGCAACTATGTTATCATCGATGACGCGTATCGTGCACGAGGATCCGGGTCTTCGGTGATCGTAACTCGAATGCTTTTACGATCGCAATACGCCCGCTCTGTGCGATATTTCCCCCTTGTTCCCGTTACGGTCGGTACATAGAAATGAAAGTATTATGCAGATCGCGCGTCGACTTTTCTATGTTTCACTGGAAACCGTAGCCACAGATGAGAGTCATTAACGGAGGGAGGTCCCAGTGGTACGGAGTATTATTGTTCTTCGGAATCCACACACTACAACACTGAAACCTACACTCTATTAATTTCTCTGCGGTAATTAAGTTCCCCCATGGAACACGCGAATAAGTAAAGACACTTTCCTCGAGTTCTGAGAAACAGAATATCCTTCGAATCCTTCGAATCTCAATCTCACAAAGAAACTGTCGATGTCACGTGCGAAATCCCTGCACAGTGCCACTTGATTCTCCAGTCGATACGAAGCCCCCAGAGTTCTGTTCACGCCCGAGGAGCACAACGTCAGCCGATGGATCGATCTTCCTGCTCGTCCGATCTTTTGAATATGAAAAGGCTGGAAAGCTTAGCCGGTGCGCAAGGCCAGGCAGGAAAAAGCCAGCGGGGCATCTCTTCCGTCGACTGGATGACCGATGAACAGACAAGGAGGGTTGTTCCCGGATATTTATAAGAGACCGCGAGGAACGCCGCGATAAATCAAACCAGTGCCCCGTCCAGGAATGAGCCGGACCCTCGTGGGGTCAGATCAGCTTTCGTTGCGACGCAAAAGGGATAGAGGGAGGTCCCCCCTGGGAAAGAAAAAGAATCCACCGCGGGGGGAGTAAGTTGGGCCACGAAGAAGGACGCTCAGGGACGTGATGAATGCCGGGCGAAAAGAGCGCCGCGTTCATCTGCATTCCTGAATATGAACGATGCCACTCCGTTGCTCTCGATAATCAACGCGCCTTATCGTCTGCTCATTGTTGCCCGGCGATACGTTTCGCATCCACGATTCCTACGAGCCGCGAATGCACGATCACTCGGCTAGGGTGCATTGCCATTATCATTTACCGAGCTCTGTCATTATCGCTAACTGGCTGGGGCTGGGCAATCCCACTAATTGAATAATGCGCTGTATGAACGGTTTCGTGCACAGCGCTGGACACAGGTGCTAATTTTTTGCTTGGTATCGCGGTTTGCTTGCGAGGCTGTAGCCTTCGTCTATCCTCAAAAGATAGGAACTCTGGGCTTCTGCATTTTCGAAGCTGACTCGAGTAATCTGACATTTCGACTGAAATATCTAAGTTTCAATCGAGATGAGAATTACGAGGACAACTGAACAATTAGCAAAGCTTGGCGGGTCTTTCTAAAGATTCCATGCCGGAGAAGCTACCGTCCTTTCAAATCGCTGTCCGAACCACTGTCGCTTAAACTTTCCCTGAACGCTTCATCTAACCGCAAGCCGCAGCAATTTTCCTTCAATCTCGGTTAACTAATATCCACGATAAGTGGCAGTCTCCTTAAATGCATCTGTGCCGCCGTGACAGCTACTTAACGAGCCACTCGGCATAGAGAATCGGTGATTTCATGCTGGCTAATAGCGTTGACGGGCCTATGAAGGCAGGAATGTCGATCGGTTTATTCGATCGAGAGCCGCGAAGGACGATCGCCAGGATCCGAAGTCTGAAGCCTGGCCGCGGAATCGGCAACGGAATGCATGAGCCGTGTAAGCATCGATAAAGCTTCGCTTAACCTCCGCCTGTCCGGGCGCATTACTTCGAATGACTGGCAAGCTGCCACAACGGGGTTATGCACGCGGTGAACGCGTGTGTAATGACGGGTTTCGGGACGTGGCACGAACCAACGGCGCCCTCAATGATGGGCAGGGCTCCACCCAGCGCGCGGGACTGCTTTTCGCGTCGGAGGGCCCCGAAATTGCTGGCCGCCGCGAGTTCGAGTAATCACCGGTATCGCGTCGATTGCTCCGACTGCTGCGTCGAAACCGGCCGCGGCGCGGTGCACCGCTGCAATCAGAGCTGCGAGATCGGGCCATGATCTTGGGAAAGATTGAAACGTTCGCGATACTCTCTCTCCCATTCGCTCGGCGCATTTATTTTTTTACCACTCGTTGGATAGCTCGCGGTAATGCTCGAATCTCGCGTGGGTATAATTTGTGCCGAGCCGAGTGCTACGTGAGAGCGGGAGCGTGGATGAACGAGGACAAGGGAAGATCGCAATGAGGGTGAGCGATTTTTAAATTGAAGGGAGGAGTCAAATTCTGAGGGTTGATGATTGTAAACCGTGGGGGAATTCGAGTTTGAATAGATGTTTCTATAAAAATTGATTTGAACGTTAAGCTCACTCGGTAACGAAGGGATCAGGAATTTTACGAGGTGCGGAGGAACAAGCCCGGTACGAGGGGGCTGCAGACTTTCGGCCCCGTCAGATACCTCGATTGTAAACGAGGCTTCGGCACGGGTTTCCTCCTTCTTCATGGCCTGTTAGCTCCGTTCCATTCTGCCTCTCACTGGCTGCTCCCCTCGCTGCCCCCTTCGCCGTGCCCCGTTCCATCGGACCCATTTTATCCCTCGGGCCCCGTGGCCTCGTTCGAAGACCATTGTCCGCGCCGCGTTTTAAGATGCCGCCGCTGGCTTTAATGAGAATTTTAATTACCCAATCCTGGACCGCTCTCGTGGGCCCCCTCCCTTGTAAAACGCTCAAGACCGAGGTGGTCGATTACTCTTGCGCAAACAACGTCGAAAACTCGCGTCTCGTCATTCTGCTGTGCTCGCAGCGGCCGAAAGGTGTCGATTACTCGCGGACGCGCGATTAAATTGCGTTGGACGATCACCTTCTTATCCTTTGTGCGAGAAATCAACTGGAATTGGCTGGCTGATCGATTGATTTCAAGGATACATAGCACGACGTACCCCCGCCATTCGGATGGTGATTTCGGACCTTCATTTCTACGGATCACGTGAAGGGAAAGGCGTCTGCGGAGGAATAATAACTTTAATACACAGTGACACACTATATCTGTCAGAAAGGTCTTTTATTGAGTGGACAAGGATTTCATTTGATTCGATGTTGGGGTAAAATGCCAGGAAAACAAGGCAAGGCTATGGAAGTCTTGGAGGAATGAAAGAATTTATGTTACGCGTTTATATTTCCGTATCAACTATTACGACAATGGAATCTCAATACAGTATTATATAAAAAAATCCATTAATGTTCCGTGCTCATCTGGTCCGGCGAAGCGCACAAGAAATTTAAAAACCCCTAACCCTGACGTTTCATATTTCCTCTTTTAATCTCTCGCGGTGTATTAAATGATTTCGTCGTCATCCAGTTTACCCTTAAAGCGCTGTAACCAGGACGAGTACAGCATGTCCTTTTCCGGTCTCATGGTGTCGCTCGAAAATAATACGCAAGTGTCAGGCCCCTCGTTGAATGGCGCGCCCTCGTTGCTCTTTTGACTTGTTTCTCTATACGGTCCTGGGCTCGAGGAATTCTCAGGTATTTTATCGCCCGGTAATACTTTGGTCATCGCGAAGGAACTTGCTGGCTTTAATCCGGCAGGCCCTGTAGGAATGCCCACAGTACCACCAGAGTTTGCGCTGCCTCCATCCTCCTTCACAGGCGTCTCCGTAACCGTCGACTGTGGTAAACCTTCACTTTGCCTCTCCCGGACAGTTCCCCCTGACTTTTCGTTGATACTAATGACAGACGATAAACCGTCCTGATTCCTTGGGCGATAGTCGATGGTTCCTTTGAACGGCGCGCTGCCGGTATTGCTCAGCTTCTTCTCCAATCCAGCAAAGGGTCCCTGTAGAAACTTATTATCGTCCTTCGCTACTTTGACGTCTGTCTTTTGCGAGGACGCGGGAACCGTTCCCTCTAACGGCAGCTTATCGACGCTAGCCGCCGTTTTATCCATCGCACCAGCAGAGTGAACGATTGTTCCCTCCAACGGTGCCTTTGGCGGCACTTCCGGCAGCGCCGGACTCGTCTTCGAAAGCAGATTCTTGGGAAGCTGAGGTTGAGATGGTGTAACGGTGCCTTCCATGGGATCGTTCTTTATTTTATCGGAAGATATCAATGTGGAAAACTGCATGGCGTTATCATCGCTTGAGTTTAACGAGCTCTTCGAAGGTTCCTTCGTCAGTGGTTTCTTCGGCTGCACCTTCGGGTCAGGTTTGCTGAACTTGCTCGGTTCTCGACTCGTTTTCCAGGTCTTCGCTTCAGTCGATTTCTTCGTCGATGACACTTTCTCTGCGTCCACTATTTTCACCGGTTTTGGCAGGTTTTTAGGCTCCGTTAAGGTGTCCTTCTTCACTGATGATATCTTCTCAGGTTCGACGATTTTTCCTTCGCTCGGAGTTTCTTTGAGCTTCGTCGGTGGCACTGCGATTACTTTCTTTGGATCGATCGCGATGGGCGTCTTGGTTCGAATCACCGTTGCCTGCCTCAACTTCCCCGACGGCTTCCTCGAGGGCACTGTCACTCCGTAATCTATCAGCGTACCATCCTCCCTCTTCTCGATCGGCTTCATGGACTTTAGTATCTCCTTGAGTCTCTGATTCGAGACTTCGTTAACTGTCTCACTTCCTCTTGACAGCTTCTTTTCGGTCGCACTGTTTGTCTTGTCCTGTTCCCTCCCCTTAGCGAACTGGACACTGGACTCAGCTGAAACACCAGCGGATTTATTAGCAGGTTTCTCTAACCCCGTGTCTTTGTGTATCGTTTTTGAATTCTGTACGTTTGCTTTCCCCGCTGGAGCAGTGAATTTTTGAGGTCCCGCGGGCTTCGGGACGTTCGCGATTGTCTTCGATTCTTCTTCAGCATTTGAACCTTCAACTTTCCACGCGATTATGGGCTGTGCATTGGTTACCTCCGTCCTCGGCGACGTTGCTTTCGGGGTTTCCGGTTTCTCACTCATGTTGGCCCTCTGTGGAGTCACTGACACGTACTTGACGGCTTTTGGGGAATGTGGCGTGGAAGCAGTGAACGTGTCGGGTTCCTGTTTCGCAGTAGGAACGGTTTTCACCAAGTTACTCTTAGGGCGAAGCTTGATTTTCTTCCCAACTCTGCCGATGCTCGAAGCGCTGTTCCGTCTCACGTGCTTCGACGTCTTCACACCACTGGCGGATTTTGCTGTCGCTCGTTTCTGCGGACTTCGGACTCGAACAACGCGATGCGTCGGGTCAGCGCCGTCAGACTTCTGCTCTTCATCGGATACCGGTTTCTTCGCGGCTGCGTCATTTCCGGGTAACACAGGTGACACAGTCTTGGGAGGAGTAACAGAACTGAGTTGCTGGTCCAGGGCAGTTGTTTGCGTCAAGTTCACACTATCTCGCGTCTCCGTCGTCGACGTCTTATCTTCGACGGGCGCGGACGCGTCTTTCGGTGTGTTCTTCTTGATGTTAATGTTCTGGAACGAGTATTCGGAAGTCCACCACGATTTCATGTTCGAAGGGGCACGATCCTCGAGCGACTTGTTCAGATTCGTATCCCCAGTGTTTACGGGTGGTTGACGAGTGGGACTCGTGGGCGGTGCGTTTGTATTTGAATCCGTATGGATGACAGTATCGTTACTCTCCACAGTCGAGGGACTGTTTTCCGCGACATTCGGAGCTGTCTCTTGCTTCGATATTGAAGCACGAGTATCGAACGTGGACACAGGGTTAACTTGCTGCGTTCCAGCGACGTTTTCGTCTTTCCTCACGCTCGTTACGTCCGCGCTATTCACCTCGCCGAACGGCGGTTTTGGCGAAAAGAGGGGTTTGGTTCTTGGAGGAATAGGAGGAGGAATAGGCTTCGTTGTAGGGGTCGTCGTAGTCCTCACGCCGGTGTCTGTAGGCTGGTGAATGCGAGGTTCGTTGAATTTCGCGGCTATTTGGAGGTTCAGCACAGGCACCGGGGTCGACGCTGCCCTGGCCAGGTTCTGCGTTTGCTCACTGGCCGCCCTGTTCTGGGACGACGGTATTCTGATCTCCACCTTATCCATGGAGCTAACGACGTCAAGCTTGTCCGCCCTGGCGACGATGCTCTTCAATTCAGAGACCGGCTTGCCGTTGATGGAGAACTCGATCTGCTTCACGGGGACCGTGTTCTCGCTTATGGATATCTGCATCGAGCCGAAATCCGACTGCAGGTTCATATTGCTCGCGTCCACTTGGCCAGTTTTGTCCCTCTTCGAGGAAATTACCACCGAGAGTTGATCCCTGGTGCCAGCTGTTTTTGTCGCTTGCTCGTCGACGTTGATGGATACGATGGACTCGTTCTGCGAGGGCGTCATCCTCAGCTCGATTTGAGGTTCTTTCATCGGTGTAGTGGTGGTAGCCGTTGGCGTCTGGGACGAGCTCTTCGTCGGTATGTTGGAGCCGCCTGGCCTAGGCTTGATATACTGCGATACAGGGTCCGTTGGTTTGTTCTTGGCAGCCATTTTCGGGGTCTGGGTTATAGGATCGTGATCTCCTTTCGGTGCAGTGAGCACCGTGTCATTCCCCCACGCACTCTCCTTCACCTCCATGCTTTCGTCCACTTTCCCCTGCACCGTCGCTTTCCCAGAAATCGGTTTCCTGTCTTTGATCCTCTTCTTGTGCGCGGTAACTACCCTGTCCAACCAATGAGCACGCTCGTGCACCGACTGCAGCACCAATTTCTCATTCGCCCTGGCCTGAGTCTCCTCCGTCTTCGCCGTGATTCGCTTCAGATCCTTTATTACGTCCTCCATTTTCGTTATCCAGCCAATTGGCTCCTGTTTGTCCACGTTGCTCGTCCCCTCGTTGGACAGGTCTTTGGGAACACTTCCCGCGTTACCCACCGGTGCTTGTTGCGGCCTATCGTTGTCTTTGGTGTCCAGAAATGCCATCGACGCATGGCTGAACTTCGTGGATACGTTACGTCTTGGCACCGCGCTGTTCCCGCACCCACTAAAATCAACGCTCACGTTCGTTGTGTTGCTGTACTTCTCTATCATCGTCGCGTACGACGAAGACGCCCTTTCCAGATCGGTGTTGTTCCCAAAAGCTTGCACGATGTTTCTATGATCGTTTCGGCAGTCGTAACGCGACACGAACGCCCCACTGCTGAACTTAGCTTCCTGTTGAACCGCTCCGGATCCAGTGGCACGGAAACTCGCCTTTTTCGTCGCTCTGTCCTTGCTCTTCCACTTTGGAGACACTGCGGACGCTGTGCTGAAAGGACTTCTCTGAATACCGTTAAACGTAATCAAACTTGCGCCGTCTTTTGCGACCCCCAAACCAGATCCAGCGTATATCGTCTCACTGTAATCGGCGATCATCTCCGCGTAGGATCGATGCTTTTTCACAGCCAGACCACCAGTTACGTCAATTTCACGCGGTTTTGAACTTTTCACGTCCTTCGCAGGCTCTGCAATCTTCTCCTTACTCTTCCCAGCGCTGCGTTTCTTGTCGGTCGGTCTCGGGAGCAGACACGTCGAGTGGCGATCTTTGTAGACGCATGGCACTGGAAAGTGTCTCTCCAGTGACGTTTTCTTGGACAAGCTCGAGGTCGATTTCGGTCTGTTGCAATTCGCTGGAAAGGTTATCTCGTTCGACTGCTGCCCCGCATAATGGAGGCCTCTGATATCGTACAGTCTCTTCGTCCCGGACGAAGAGAGCCTCGTGGGTTTCTGCAATCGTGCGTCCGAGTGATGTCTTCTGTATACATCTTTAAGAGGACGCTTGGTTAGTAACCATGCTCTCAATAAAAAAAAAACAGATATCGCAGTAATAATTTAAGGATAAATAATTGTGAATCTTACTGGATGGGACACGATGAGGAACATGAATCCCTAGCACGTATTTCAAGCGATTCATGATCTCATCCTCATCCCACGATCCTCGTGGACGGTGAAAGAGTTCTGTCGGTTCTCGAAGCTTCAGGAGTGGATCGGATAGTATTATTCAATCGACTTTTACTCGTGGAATTTTGAGAGCGAACCAAAGGAGAGGATTAATGGTGTCGATAAGACTTTCCTATCGGTCTCAACGCATCTTGTTGAAATGTCAAACGCGTTGTCCGTGAAATTCCATTAAACAAACGAACCCCGAGTCTGCTCCTCGAATCACTTCAAATCATAAGCGGATAATTCGACTGAACATTCTTTGATTCTCGATGCTGACAACTTTAAAGACGATTATCGTTGGCAATAAAAAAAAAAATCACCTGTCGACGCACAATCGGTTTTATTTCTCAAAGTACCCGCGGCGAGTCCACTGGTATCGAGGATCTCCGTGGCTGGCAGACCCTTTGTGCCATTGCACGTCGTAAGTAAGCCTCGAAAAATGGCACTGGCGGCACTTTCAGCTCGCAGGAGCGAGCTGCCCGCCACGGGCTGATCGCAGGATAAGGATCTGGCGGGATCGGTGCCGGCGTGACTTTAACGCCGGCATCTTCGACGCGGCACAATGCCACGAATCTCGACGTTCGCTTTATCTTCGCCATCTCGCCTTTCTTTCCGATTTCGCGGTCGCTGCGACATCCCCAGAGCATGGCGCGGTACAAAATCCATTACGAACTGTGCAATTTTTGAAGTGGTGCTCGTACATCAAACGTATTCTTCTGAGAAGATCCTACTTTGGAAGAACAGTAAAAGAAATTTACTCGTTTCAAATTAAAAATACTTTTTATTACACTTTATGGGCGATACAAGTCTCTTTCGCTTTTACAAAAGAGTTGATACATCAACTGTGTAACTGCGTGTAACGTGGAAATGTCAGGAACCCCCTGTTTTTGTGATGCTGGTTCTGAAAGTTATCGCAAAGTCAGGTGATTCACATGTTGACGCAGAAGTCTGATGTGTTATATGTGCGCAGTCCTACGCGCAGAAATTGTATTGAATTTCCGGCGAATGGTTTCCTGGTTCCTGATATAGGAGTTCTAATAATACAGATTTAATTAATGTATTTAATTTGTGGGCGATTGGCGTGTTTTCGTTTGGTAATCGAATCTCGAGGACACGCTACCGTCTCGGAACGAACGTTTGCGCGAGTCTCTCCCGCAAAGCCAGCAATTTACGATCCGATCGAGAATACCTGGACTCGGGATGCACCCGGAAAGGTGAAAGCATTGATTAGTGCCGAGGTATAACCTTACCTCCGGGGTAGAGTGCACGTTGATCGATCTTCCACGAACCCGGGATGGCATTCGCCGCCGTCGCTGATGCTATCGCGACGCTACCAGCAATTTGTTGGCGACCTCGGAGCACACTACGCCCGGGAAAATAATAATCCATCCAATTCGGTGTGGAATTTCGACGGAATTCGAGATCGATCGCGAGATAAAAGAACTAAAGGTCCCTTCGACACAGAGTATCCGGAATCGTTAATTTTTCTTTAGGCAACAAACTGGTCTCCAACTAAATTATTCGTGAAATAATCGCCTCGATAGTGAAGGTTGTTGGGAGATACGTAAATCTCAATGCAGTAAGTTATTCTGAATTTTCAAACGTTTGAGTTCTATTGGTTTGGAACGTCCAAATTTTTCAGGCCCCGTCTACATTCTTACCTGTTACCACTCGACACTGATAAGAGTGGAACCACCTCTCTTATCATTTGGAAACACCAAATGATATGAGATTGCGTCACGATAAACTCGTACCTGTAAAGTTGGATAATCTGCGTTACAGAATTGAAAAAGATACACGAGTGTAACGATGTTACATGATTTTCTGTAATTTTGTCTCATCAGGAGGTTCATTGATGAAATTCCATGAAATTGAGGGAAACGGAGTCAAGTCACGAACGAGCTACATAGTAGCCGTTCTTTGCCCCGAAGGTTCTTATTAACTCGGGACCGATCCGAAAAATGGGGCAGCACACTTTATAGGGAGGTTCGTGCAGCACGCCATTCATCGGCGAATACCGAGCAGACGTTTAATAACCGACAACGACCAAATTGACGCCTGCGCGGAGTTACAAAATGGACAAACTTGCCCGCACGAACGCGCAGTAATTAGCGTGTCTTCATAAAAATCCCCTCCGGAGAGGGATCGCTCCCTGTGACTCACGTGCGGCGGAATAATAATAATAATCACTATCATTACGCAGCTTTATCGCGTGCTACTTTACGTGTCGCGCAATAATTTCGACGGGACGCCGTTCTCTACAGGTGGCCAGGGCGTTTGCTCATTCGACTAATTGCTGGGTCCTTAGTATTCTCGTACTCCTTCGTGATTCTTCATGGATCATTTTGCGTCACTCGCGCCCATTCCCCAGTATTTATGTTACGCACCCTGGACCTGTGGGATACCCCCATTATTGAACAACTTAATAATCTTTAAAGTCTCGTGTATTAAGCTTGGGTTCCTCCTGATCCACTTGCTTCATTAAAATCACACATCTAACAGTTACAAATTCAGTTACTAATTCAGTTTAACGTGCCCGAATAGATATTAAGACTATAGATAGGCAAAAGGGTTTCATGATGAGACGATGGCGCTGTTTGGTTTCGCGAACGGTGCTTCTTGGAAATTCGAAAGTCTTGCAGCGGAATTGACCGGTTCTCGGGGAGATTCGCGGTGGCAGATACGTGGAACACGAAGGGCCACGGCGCGGCGTCGTTTCGCCGTGAGCGCCCGAAGTCACGATCTGGAGCTGCACGAAGTGCAGAGGTCGACCCCCGAGGAGAACTTACTTCGTGGCTTGAAATTCCATCGTGGTGTTCGGGGGGGACGCGAGACAAACGAAGCGATCGTGAGCGGAGATCCACGGATTTTCAGGCTCGCCTTCTTCACTTTCCTCGGCATTGCTTCCCTCCCTCATCCCTCTCCGTCGGTTTCATCTCTTTTGGTAGCCTGCACGTAGAAAGCCATCACGAAGTCACGAACGTTATTACCAAACCGCGGAGTCGATCCGCGAGAAACGGACCTTTCTACAAATAACAAGCAGATGGTGGTTAATGAGTGACATTTCGATATTTCGACATTTCGAACAAAGGAAAATATTCTCGATTTTCATCTGTCGTTTGCCTCCCACGCTTTTCATGATCTACGCTTCCCTTGACTTAACCAGGTTACCAAAGAATAAGCGAACTTTAGCGCCGAGACTTTTCGAAATCGGTTAAATACGAGACTACGACACCGCACGCTCGATCTATCGAGACTGGCATATATTGGAGAGCGCGCAATCGGTCGGTGGCTAGGATTTGCATCGAAAAGCAAGGTGGCCCGCTCCAGCCGGGCTCGCGGAACAAGAGAGAGGGTCGAGGGTCCGGTCGTGGCTCGCCTTTACGGCATCCGATCATGCAATCCCTCGCTACGAGGGCCATAGAAAATAAAATGTCGTGCCTTATACGGGGCAGTGGGAAAGTGAGCCGGCGCTGGGGCCCGGCGCGGCTCGGCGCGGCGGTCCGATCTCAGTTGGTTAAGCAGAGGAGGTTTTTGCCAGGCAGCAGGCCGACAACTGTGCCGGCAACTGTGCCGTGTTCTAAATCAAACCTGGTTCGCGACCAGATACCACAAAAGACGTAGGAGAAAGAGGGAAAGGCTGATGGGGGGCCAGCGAGGGAGCCGACCACGGGGAGGTGGACGCGGTGCCCTGCAAGGTATCTTGGATTGGGTCCTCCAGATACCTTAATGTATCCTCCTGTTGGTCCCAGAGCATCGAAATCGCGCTCACGTCCAACTTTACCGTTAGCCCACGTTTATCCTTCGTCCTCGTCATCTTCGTCTTCGTCTTCTTCTTCCTCTTCTACTTCGTCTTCTTCTTCTTCTTCTTCTTCCTCCTCGTTTTAGTCGCTCCCTATCTCCATCTCCACCTCCTTCCTTTCCCTTTTCCCCCAGGCCGCTCTTTATTCTTCTTCATCATCTTCGCCGTCGTCTGTTACTCGCGTCTCCTTAATTTTTTCCGACTGTTCTTCTGGCCCGAGCCAGCCTTCTTCTTCGGTCAATTATCGCTTGGCCGAACTTGATTGACGATCGATTCGGCTCCCTTCGAGCGGCGCAATCCATTTCGACGCACACCTGGGTGGGGTCCCGGTGTCGCGTTTCGTCGAGGTGTGCTCGGTCCGCCTCGCTTTGTACCCCTCGGGCCCGCAGGAAACCGAGACTCCGTGACCGCGCTATCGCGATCCCGTAATCAGACTTCCCCGCGCCGGTAGATAACGCGGGCTGCGAGGCTTCCACCTTGAAGGAACGCTGACGAAAGGGCTGACAGAGGAAGGCGCGGAGCGCGCGCGGTACCGTTAGAGCCCAGCTAGCCACGTACGCCTCGTGGAAACGACAACGCGGAGGGAGAAAGAGGGATTCTAACGTGGCAGAAGTCGCCGCTATATTTCATCCGGCAGTTTTCTACCTTTTCTCTTTGTTTTCTCCGTGCGGTGCAGCCACGTCGCCGCGGCGCGGCGGCGCGCGTCCCGCGCGATCTCTCCTCACGATAAATCACGCTCGCGATACCGACCGAAGAAATATTACGTACGGGTAAACAACGTTAATTTATGTTAATCGCCGACCCGTACTTTACGCTCGTTTATTGCCAGCCTCGCGCGGGAATTCCTGTTTGCACCGGCGACCACGCTTTGGCGATACCATCAGGATTCTTGGATCCTGGGTAGACTGAAATTGATACGGTTGATTTTTTGGTGCGATACCTACAGGTAACCCTGTCCCTTGACTTATACAGAACCCCGAAGAAACTCAACTTTGTGTCTCCCCAACAGTTCAAGGTGCATACATAGATACATACTCGAACTTATGACGCACATCTTTAGCTCCCGAGTGAAGCCACGTAGTAGAGAACAGTTCCAAGTAAAATTCTTTGAAGAACGCCTTGACAGATTCACGTAGTACGGATCGACTTTATTTTGACTTCCGTCTCTTTCAAAATCATGCCCGCTTCAGGTGACGAAGCTGCTGGTACCTTCCCAGCTTCCACCCATCTGTACCCCGTTCAGGAGACCCCTGAAATCCCCGGAATATTCGCGACTTTGTTCACGCTTCCTCGTTCTCGTTGCAGTTCCGAAAGGATCTCTCCCCCCGCGGTTCTTGTTCGCCGCCAGCCCCCGTGGCCATTGTTGTACAGACGTTACACGGTCCTGGGGACAGGGCTGAGGAGACCAGGGGGAGAGAAAGCGAGTGTCGGAGCGCGTTCACCCGCATACAAATTGATCCTTTTTGCCCGGCTGCTGCGTCGCGTTCGGAGCAGACACGCTAGGTGCCGGCCACCGAAAAACCGGCCCGGACACACGGCTACAAGGGGGTTGTCGCGTTTTGTGGAAACAATCAGCAGGTTGTCGCGGAACAGGGATATGAATGCATAAGCAGCGCAGTTAACACGGTTGCTCGCCGTGTTCCACCGGGGCCCCCCTTTTTTTGCCACGGCCCTCTCCCTCAAAAGACGCCGCTTTTATGCCCTCGGTCCCGGGCTCTGGCTCTTTCGCGGGGAGCGAAACAGGGACGAGGGACAAGGACGAGCGGGAGGATCGAAGGAGGCGACCCTCGTGGAGCGTACAGTGGCTCACACTTCAAATCCGTTCGCCACCTTTCCTACGTTCAACCGTATATACAATTATGCTATATACATTCTAACAATTTGAAAAATGAAAATAACAGAAATTTGGAAAATTCCCTTGAATGGAACCATGGGGTTTGACTTTTATATAAAAAATTGATCGTCTATCGAAATGTATCACTTTCGTTCATATGTAATTCGAAACTCGCTCAAACTGTGCTTCCGTCGAGTGACTCAAGTGGGGGTGGTGATATCTGCAGCCCATTGTCTACGTACGAATATTTCCGCATGGATTATAAGCCTGGTTTATTCATATACAGTGTGTTTTACGAGGGCCAGGTGGGTAAGCACGAATGGTGGAGGATTTCCAGTGTGAACCACTGTAGGTGGACGACTCGCGCCGATAAATACACCAGACGTGGCCGTGCGCTGGTCCTCGGGCTGCCTCGATTCCCTTCTTTTTTTCGATCGTCATTTTGCGAACTCTGCTCCGGCATCCGCGGCACTCCGCGTTCGACCGAGCTTCTCCAGGGATTCTTTCCCTCCGTGGGTCCACGGGAGAAGATTCCAGGCTTTTTACAGCGGGATACGCGACTTCCTTCCTCCCTCGTCCCTGCGGATAGAGCTCGTTCGGGCGACGCTGTCCTTGTGTACCGGTCGCCTACGCCCTTACCGCCTTATCGTCGTTTATTATCGTCGTTGACGTGGACGGCCAGCGCGACAGCTTGCATCCATTTGTCAATAGTCGTGCTCCGATCGAGCCGTTCGGAAGAAGTCAATGTTGGCCGGGAGATTTAGTTGGCGACTGGTTCGAGGGGACGAGCTTGCTCTTGGAACATTCTCGTAGATCTTCGTAATTTCGAGGAGAAAGAAAGGGAGGACTCTTTCTTTGTGGCAGAGAGGATTGAAAGAAGGGCCAGAGAATTGTCGCAGACGTTTACATAATCTTTCGGATTTGAATTTGGAAAGAAGCGATATTATTCCCGATCAGGTCTGGACCGTTTCGAGAAAGTTGCTCCGATTGCAACGCACTTTCCAATTTCCAACCACCTTGGGACAAAATACGACATGCGTCGCGGTATAAACGGTAACGTAGCAATGTTTGAGCTGTTTATCATCCTGGTATCTTTATTTTGGCAAGTCGGAGAACCACACCTCTTAATCTCGACCCGTTGACATTAATAAAACAGTCGTATGTAAGATACCAGCTGGCCAGCGACCAACGCCATGGTCTCCCATGAATCTGATGTCAGTCTGCAATCTATCAATGTTCATTGTTTATCGAACGCACGTTCCGTGCCACGCTCGTCTGCGTACACTCGTATACATAAATCTTCTACTAATGTTGCAGAAGGAACCCAGCCAGACAATTTACAGCAAATTTGCGTAAAGTTTATCGAATATCAAATCACGTAATGCAACAATGTTGTGCGCTTTGTGAGTGCTCACCTTGGCGTTCAATTTAGGACATGTAATGATTCAATTAGAACAGAAAATATTGTAGCAATCTTTATACACTCGATGAGGATATTCTGTTCAGGTGATATTTGAATCATATTTGAGTCATGACGTGCTGCTAATAGTTACACAAAATTTACGTTCTCCCTATCTCGCCTTCGCCGGACAGGAGTGAGACAAAAGCGTGTACACCAAACCGAGCCCATAAGGAGACAATACTGTACCTTATATTTGTGCAAAATTTACCTACAGTTGTGCATTGAAAAATAGGGATCATATTTGAATCACATTTGCAGCAATCAATGCAGCACACAATGATTGTAAATTGACATCATCACTTTACATTATATTTACAACATATGTTTTAGTCATATTTAGTAAATTAACATGAGTCTAACGATATAGCAATATTGATCAAACATGTAGTAAATGTATTGATTCATTGCATGATCAAAAATTTAACTCATGAAAGTCTAGCTGGGTAATGGTAACATTTATACAATATTATTCCAATATTTATAGAAACCTTTCCTTGTCCTCGAAAAAATTAGACGCATACAAAATACCACTTAGAGGAATCTGGCTCCATAAATTCTCTTCCTTTAATCACTTAATGAGTGAACTTGTCCCCGTGAATTTCGACGCTCATAGAAATTCGGAGCGTCTACGTTGATCTCAGTTATTTTTCGAGCAATTAGGGGAGAATGTGTAATGGCGGTCACTTAAGCAATAATTGTAATAAAACAAAGATGTGAGGTGCAATATTTCTTGAAAATGATTTTTTTGTAAACTTAAACTATCAACCTATACGTAGGATACGAAAATAATTAATTTTATATTGATTTATTCAATGAAATTACAAAAAACAAAAAATATGTGATTTTCCGCCATCGTCTACACCTACGGGTAATAGCAGTCACGCTGTGGGCAATTGCGGTCTAGGGGCTGCTACATTTTTCGCAAATGTATCCATCCGCTGAGTCCCATCCAGAGGATTCAGAATGGGCCCAGAGGCCACAAGAGATACATCTTAACACACATCTCATTGTCATGGCCAAATTGAAAGCAAATAATGCACTTATTTTCGTCGTTTTCCTTCTCCAGCTTAATTTTTTTACAAATTTTTCTTTTATTTTTGTGTTTCCGTTTATTTTCTTCTAGTTTTGTTTATTTTACACTAGTGAATAATGATAATCGCGTTACGGGCACTAACAGTCAAGTGACCAACATTGCCCGCATACGTGTTCATTGATAAGATTGAAGATTAGAATGAAATTTGATATAAATATATTTAATTTAACTTTGTAATCCTTTTCCTTGATAGAATATCTATATTTACGTAATCTTGAAATGTAAAATAAGCTTCAGAATTAGTACTTACCTCTTACGTTGTGTACACGAAATATTACATCGACGATGTTGAAAATACAAAAAGGCTAGTTTTCCTTGGTTGCTTAGCAACGACGAAGGCGAAATCGTTCGACAATATAGCGAATGATGTCGTGGAACGTAAGGAAAAGAAATTGTACATTTCGGACATACCGTTTTATAATAACAATACTGACCGCCATTGCCAACTGACCGCGATTGCCTCATTCTCCCCTACAAGAGAAAGGTATCGCAAGGCACGGCCACGTGCCCGAATTCGTTCGCGATAGGAGCGCGAATCGTATCTCCGAGGGACAAGTTAACGAGACCAAAGGCAGACACACCCCGCCGATTAGTCACCGCGACGTGTCAATTCGGTCGATGTAACAATGATAAATGCACTTTGTCCGGGCCGACCGGGGAAAAGAAGGGAACGAAACTTTATCGATTCGATTCTTTCGATGTCACCCGTCGATAACGCTCCCAACGAGCTGGCTGGAGCAACTCTGTCTTCTATCCGCTGGTAGACAAGTAACGAACGTGTAATTAGAAACGGGCCGAGTCTTTGTGGCTGCTTCCATGTAAGCGATACTTAACATACGTTTAACACGATGGAAAAATGCGCGCTGGTGTTATTTATGGCGTCGCAGCTTCGCGAGCCGATTACGTTAGAACTCTGAGTCTCGGTCCTCTGACAAGGATTCCTTTGGGTAGCTGGACCTGGCGGAAAGTTCTGTGATATGAGCGACTTTCAGGAAATGTCACAGGACACAGTGACACGCAATTAACTAGAAGATCTGCGTTCTATTGCTGCAGCTGCGAAATTCTAAAAGACTCTGCACTTTCTCTCCCTTATCCAAAACTTTCGCGTTTTCCAAGCTTCATTCAGATCTCACGGTGAAGGTGTGGAAGAAATCTGACGGGTCTGTTAATAACTTCTACATTAATTCGATAAAGAATAAGGAAAAGTACGTAGCACTGTGGCAAAGGCTAAAGTTCACGGAGTTATCAGTGGAGATTTACGCGAGCTCATTAACAATCGGAAGAAAAGATGCAGTTACCGCTAATAACGTGTTTGTCCATTAATCGCGGGGTTGCTGCTGTCGAATGGACCGATACATACGAAGAACCGGTTCGTTCCTCGTAATCCGTCGATGCGATTTTTGCCAAAACGGTCCGGCGCGTATCGACACACTTGGCAAATCGAGCTGTGCCTCCTTGAACGTAACGGAAAGGACATTCTCAAAGGACCACGGTGTAAAAAGCCAGCCACGCGACCAGGTTAATGGACTCGACGCGTGCACGAAATCTTAATCTTTCCGTTGCGACACGCGTTATTACGGTTATTTCGAAAGCACAGCATACGCTCGCTCCAACGAGCAGAGTAATGTTTAATAAGCAGCCTCGGCGTATAAAACTTGAATAAAACTCGGGGACCGGTTATATCGTAACAATGTAATGCGTTTCGGCGACGGTTCTGGCTAGAACACGGTGCACAAGATGTTTGCGACTGAATCCAGTAGACGGTCATGTGAATTAAGTAATTCCCGAGAAACAACCAAGAAGATCTGTATTTATGAACTTAGAATTTGATCGAATGAGAGAGGATTAACAGAGAGCTGGTTATCCAATAATACATTCGAAGAAAAATCATTTGGGGCAAGAGATGGTGACCTTAAATTACTCGTAGCTTAAATCCACGGCAGAGGAATCGTTTAATTCTTCCGAACGGTTAGCCGAGTGATCGGATCCGTTGAGCGGATCCAGGTCTCAGGCAGCGATCTACACCTGGCTGTGATCGCAGTCGCATCCGGATCGTCCTGATGAATATTAAATATTCACGGCCCTTTAACGTAACGTCGTTACCAGCGTCGTGTCTCGGGTCCTCTACGTACGTCCCACGTCTTTCTCATCGGCAGACAGCCTGGTACCACGGCGACTATCACGGCTGGCCCGAGGGGGAGGAACAGAGAGAGAAAGGGGAGGACGAGTGCTCGTATAAGAAGCGAGGAGGCCGAGTCAATAAGCAGAGGCGAAGCGCGAGGAATGCTCGGCAATCACGATCGACACGATCGAACGTCCGGCGATCGCCAGACGAGGCCGAGAGTCGGCACGAAACCGTGGTAATTAATAGACGAGAGAGCCGCAAGGGATGACCCCGACGAGGCGGGCGTAATCAGGCTGCTGCTCGGAAGGGAGGAACCCGACGAAACCCTAGTCGACGTCATTTGTTTAAGTTGATCGCTGGCCGTCGCGGCCGAATAAGGTAACCCGTGTTCGCCACTCCGCGGGGAGTGCGAAAGAACAAAGAAGGAGCGGCCGGAGAGGGCCTCCTGGATCAGATCCTTGCCACGGGGAGAGATGGCTGAGGGTAGAGAGAGAGAGAGAGCGAGGGAGAGAAAGGGTACGAGAAGAACAGACACCTGCTGTTCGCCGCATTGTCTTCCTTCCCTTTTCTCTTCCCTGGCCGGATCGTCCTTAGTCCTCCGTCTCCTTTCACTTGTGCTTCTTCCTCGCCTTCTTCTCTTGGTCCGTTCCGAACAATCCGCGAGACCCTCGGTCGGGATGGCGAAGGTGCGCCGTTGGCCGAGGCGACGACAAAACAATTGCCAGCGTAAAAGGCGGATAGACGTTTTTTCGCGATCGGGCGCTCTATTTCCAAATCGAGGAGCGCGCCGGCCGAGTATGGGAATCCATCCCGGCCGCGCCGAGTCCTGGGAAGCGTGCGGGGCTCTGGGAAAAGTCGCTCTTAGATCGCGGGGACGCGGCACTGCTGGTGGTTTTACGGGCGAACCAGGAGGAGTGTGAGAAAGCGGGCAGAGAAATTAACCGAGGGCGATAGAATTGATGTATGGCCAGGTGAAAGCAGTGTACTCTATGCTTCAAAACAATAGGGGTTTAGCAGTACTATTTATCGAGCAGTTGAAATACTTTATTGCACCTAAGTATCCAGTGTAAATCAAGCCTAGCAATAATTATCTTGAACCTCCACTACGTAAAATCCGTTTTAACTACACATAAGTACTTAAGAGGAAAGTAGGGGGCAAGAGTTATTCATCAAACAAAACGACCACGCTTTCTCCTAACAGCAATGTAGTAAACACTTAGAGTTTCACCGTTTTTACCTACACCATAGATGTCTACATAAATTCTAACGAAGCACCGTTTGATTTCCAGATGTAAACCATCCTCGTGAGACGAGCCATGCGAGGAACACGGTGACGAGACAGCGATGGCAGCAGCGGAAACGCGTCTTCGAGCTTCTTCCGATCTTCTTGCTCGTGACAGTCGAAGGGAGCACGAAGAAGTGGGAATCGTCCACGAGGCCACCTTGGCAAGGCCCATGGGTTCGTAAAGGGCATGAGAGCTCATCATGTTCCAACAGCGACACGGGCCACGAACGCTGTCGACCTGCAACCTCTTCGGCGTGACATTTCTCCTACTGATCGCCGCCGGTAGCTACGATGTGTCAGCGGATCTCAACTCCGAGTTCGTCAAAGGGAAAAGTGAGTTGCTTCGATCGCGAGTCACGAGCCTTGTATTCCAGCAAAGCCAGCTGGAATAAGGTTGTACGATCGCACGACAGTCGAAACAAGATCAAACTGGACGCTCAATGCCATTGAACCACCCTTTGTCTCTTTTACCCTATTACGTTTAGTAAAACTAGACTATGGAATAGAAAAGAGTGGTTTTGAGGGACCAAGTGACCTTGTTCCGACCGTAGATTTCATAAGGAATAAAACTAAGGGAAGTACGAAAGGAGAACGAAATCTGTGAACTATCTACTCGAGCGTAGTCGATATACGTTGCACAATACGATTACCATCGCAATTAAGTATTAGCCTGGGAGTAGGAACTATCCGCGCGATAAGGAGCACGGAAGACGAAGCGCTAACCGTTACCGATATCTCTCGAATTCAATCTGAGATCTCTTCCTAGTCGCAGGGGCGCGCGTACATCATCGCGGCTGTCTAGAAAAGTAGAAAGTAAAGCGTTGCGCCAGCTTTACGGCCGCGTGGGTGGCTGCTCGCCTAGCCGAAGGGTCCCTTTTACTCGAAGTACCTGGAAAGTACCGTTCTTCCCACTCGACTCGAGGTGGAAACTCTTTAAATCTCGCGCCTCGCACCGGCGCGCTCTACGCTAGAGAAATGTTCCCCGGTCGCAGCTCGGGCGGCTGCTTTCGGGGACGCGCGTGTAGGTGCATTTGAGTGTACCAACAACAGGATTCCGTGGCCGATGGTGTCTCGATGCTTGACCCACATCGGCCCCAACGACTCTTGCAGCCACGCTTTTGCCGCTTGCCGAGACCTTTCCCGTTTACTCTTATTGCTTTCTTAGCTGTTTCTGGTAACTCGATTTTCTGGACCACACGCGTAATCCTCTTCGTGATATACGACCGAACTTGGACGATGTACGCGCTCGAAGAGTTACGACACCGAGGACGCCGAGGAAAGGCCCACGCAGAGGCCATTGGGTAATTAAAAGGAGAAAGGGTTGCCTTTTGGGGTTGAAATGGTAATTCCCAACGCAGGTAATGGTGCAAGCACTTGGAGGAGATATGAGACTCTTACAGAGAAAGTTTTGTTGCTTAAGTTTACAGATTGCCTCCTCCGATATGCTTGGTTTATTCGTGAAATTGAATTTCACGTTTGCTCAATTTGTATGGATTGTTGGCGTCTTAGGTGGATAATTCTTTCGTCACCGGTCACCTCAATTACATACCCAAGAATTTATTAATTTATTACCACGAGAAAAGCTACGAATAGTGACCTCCATGGAATATATCGAACGCCCGAGTTAGAAAGTCTCGGGGCTCACCCCGGAACGTAAAGATGCAGCTCGTCAGGCAGATAACCACCCAAGATCCCTCGGGGCGCCGCAATTCCCAGAGATATCACCTAAAGTGGTCCCCATAAAGGTTTCCATTAACGTGATAAAGAAAGGTTGATACCTCCGTGGCCATTAGGCGACGGTAACTTACGCCGTGTCGCTGTGCACCGTCTCGATTCTCCTCGATTCTTTTTCTTCGGCCGACCGAGAGCAGGAGATACGCTGCACGTTGTTGCCGAACGATATCCAACGGGGACGGAGGATTTTTCGGCGCGAGATTAAACCCCGTAGTAAGTTAATCGTCGCACTTTATCGTTCCGAGCTTTTAACGCGTATCGCCTGGCGGAATGAGGCGTCAATTAACAAACACCGAACATTCGGCATCCGTCCCAAACGAGGACGTTGGCACACGGCGTACATAACGAGCCGAAATCATTGCATCGTTCGCGTAATCAATTACTGAGAGAAAAAAACTAGTCTCTGTGATTGCATTCGACTACCTTGAAAAGCTTGAAACTGCAGGGCGTTTGTACACGCGTTGAAACTCGGCAAGGAAGGAGACGAAGAAACGGAACTGAATAAATAGTACCGGCGACAGGCAGGCAAGGTAGAAGACGAGAAGGTGATTTCATTATTTTTTCCGTCACATACTCCCCTTCTCCCATGAATGCGATTTTGGAGCAGCGCTTAACGAAGACATCGTTTCTACGTCTGATAAAAACCAACCACAGTCACGGTCGTCGGTTTGCGGTTTTTTGCGCGGCGAATCGACCCCCCCGCGCGCTTTCAGCCACGTTCGCTTTTACATTAAACGAAATTCGTGCATTGGTTTTTACGGAGGCGGCCGAGCCTTTGATCGAGGCGCATTAATTCTATCAGCTCGGCCTCAACTTTCCCCTTAAGTAGGCGCTCGATACGCCGTCGATCTTCCGGATTACCCGTTAAGCCCCGCGTATCATCTCCAGGAGGAAAACATGTGTCCACTAACAGCGGCCGCTGCCTCTCGATATTTATTATCGTACGGGTAATCACCGTGGCTATCGCGACGCCGCGCGTTAATCTCGGCATTCGAATTTACATCTTTTATACCTCCGAATTTATAGCGCCCCGCAGCAGCTAAATTCTCCGTGAATTACCTATTAAAGTTTTGTAATGAAGCCATAAACTAGCGTTACGCGCAAGTTTTCCACGTGCTCGCGGTTTACGGCCCAATACGAACCCTCTCAGCCTAAAAGCCACTAAAATTAAAAAAAAAGATGCGAACTTCGGAGGAACAAGTCACCGTAATTCTAAGTCTTATTGTAGACCAAGCTTCGGAGCGTTCACTCCCAATTATTCGAGCATGCCTGTCCGACTAATTTCACTTTTGACCCCTGGCATTTCGCGCGACTCCCTTACTGGATGTCCCACTTGACCAGTCGCGGAACGGGTTCCCCGCTTATCAGTTATCAATTACACCGCAACCTCTTCTTGGGTGGCTCGTTCGAATCCCCGTTTCGTCTTCTCCGTCGCGTTCGCCGTTCGCTTCGACTCGTACTCCCGTACAACCTCTTCGTCGCGCTCGGTGAACCGCGAGCATGGCGAAGGTGCAGCCTCGGCAAAAGGGAGGAGGACACGGTGGAGGGCATGAACGCGACGCGAAATAACTTCGTGTGTAATACGACTAGCCCGGACAACTCTATCGGCGTGTGTATGTGCGGGATCAGGGAGGGACATCTGGGAGGCATGCCTTAATTGACCGCTCGGAATATTGACGAGATCCCAGAGACGGATTGAGACGTTGAATTTCCGAGGGACGTTCGGCTTTTTTTGCCAGCCATGAAATATGACCGTTCAATATGCTAGGCAGATATTTATGTACTCGTGGGATTGCGCCCGTTGTAGGGATCCCGAAGAGATCGGGACAGGTTGGGGACAGTAGAGAGCGTTCTCTTCATTTTTTTTTACCCCTCGCTTTTTAAGCGAGCCCCGGCAGGATCTCCAGAGGATGGTTCATTGTTTGTCTCCACGGTCGTTGGAGAACGCTTGTTACAAAGTCTTGGCAATGTGCAGGTTCGGTACACGGATATTTGCTGTCGATCTTCAGCGATCTCTGGCTCAATCTTTCATAAAGATCATAGAAACCTTGACTTTCTATATTCCGGAAGGTAGAAGTTCAAGTTCTGATTTGCAAACGTGGAGCGATCAATTTTCTGAATTTTTGGATACCCTTTGCACCAAACGACTCGGGTCCAAATAAATTACACTTTTGCAAAAAAGTGCATTCTGTATAATCTTTGGGCGCTAGACTTGGCACAGAAAAGTGGGTGTACATTGAGTTTCGTCTGATCATTAATGTCTGACAAAAGACACATTTGACTACTTACATCCTCAAGGTTCCTTGCTCAGCACTACTTAGTATGCCGCAAATAGCCTAATAAGTTTCCTCCATTCACTGCACCGCCAGACCTTTCAGCAGGATTTATTTCAAGCATTTCACGTGCGCAGCAATTATCCCAAAGTTTGCGCCGCTGATGAGCAACCGGTCGAGCCGTTCGCCTGCGAGCAACCGCTACAATCTCGAACGTTCGACAGAAAGTACCGGACGGTTCACGGGCGTAATAAATGCCGGCGGTAATCGCTGTTAAACTTCAGCCTCCATCGAGCGTTTCAGCTGGCTATCACATAAATGCCATTCGGAGTTTAATCGACATCGATTACAGGATCGAGGTATTTCCGACCGCGGTAATAAACGTCGCGCCGCGAGCGTTACTTCTCTATTATTTAGCCAATATCGCCGTCGATGCCCGGCGTCCATCCCTCGCCATTAACCGCGGAACGATACATCGAGTTGACAGAATTAGTTGATTGAATCGCCAGCTTTGCAACGCACATGCGTAACCGTTGCGTAAATGGGTCCGCCAAGTGGATTCAATTAAACCTGAATTCCACGAAGCGATCACGCGCCCCGGTATATCGGATGAGGCGAACCTTATTAATTATTTTCACCCGAGGTCTTTTGCAATTTGCCCCCCGGGGGTGGGGGAGGGGGGGGGGAGGTAAGCGGCATACCAGCGGACAGCCCCGATTCCGATGGTAACAGGTGCGTACTAATAATGGATGAAATCAGCACGCTCGTTACGCGTCACGATTCGCGGCTTCTCTCCCCTTTTTCCCTTGCCGAAGAGTGGCGCGTATCGATGAAGAAATTGGCTGGGAGGATCGACATTGTTCTCGCGTCGATGGCTATAATTGCTGTCGTCGATTACACTGGAGGCCTTTGCGTTGCTTTTAAGAAAGTGGATGAGTCATTAAACTTGATTCCTTGGAAGATAATTTTTTAATCATTCACATACTTAACGTTAATTTAACGTGTTTCCACAGAAACTATGATGAGTAAATTAGTAACATTGTTTTCGTAGTACCAAATCGAAATTAACCCCAGAGTACAAACGTGAATTACATCATTGCATGTGTTGGACCTCACAGGCTGATATCTTAAGAATCTCCAGATCTAGAAATGCATGGATATTTTGAGAAGCAAACTATTTTCAGACTGCGCGTTATCAATTGCACTTAATCTTTATTCAGAAAAATATTTATTACAAAATGAAATACTGAACAAATATCTCTTTAACACTACGGATCATCGTTTCCTGAATTTTTTTCAATATCAGGAGGACTGTTCGCTCGGGTCTGTCAAACCCCACGTGTGCAGTGTAGGGTTAAGATAATTCTCAAGCGCAGCAGTCTAAAGAATTCGATTGCTCAGAAACATATTAAAATATCAATGTCTGTGGGATGCCATTTTAGCGGTTCGGAAGCTTGAATGCGCGCAGCCGTTCGGTAGCTTTCGCCTCAACAATCGAGCAATCGTTCTTCAATACGGACAGCGAAATAGCTATTGATCCGTGGAAGATAAAACGAGCGATTCACCTCGCTGCGAAATGATCCATCGTTCCAGTCCCGGGTTATTCGTGAGAGTTGCACGGCGATCTTCCGCGAGGAGTATCCACGAAGAATAGATGTTTCTCGGTGCACCGGTCGGGTCAAAAGGTGGGGCTTTCGGAAAGTGAAGCCGGGGGTCTCTTTCGCCATTGCCTGACTGCTTGATGGATGGCGAGCCACCAGCCGTTCCCCGAGCAAACAGCCAGACAGGCACCGGCAGGTCTAGGAACAGAAAATGTGGGTGGACGGCGGCGCGAGGGTGAGAGGCGAGAGTGGGTGGATTTTTCATCGATCGCAAATCGAGAAGAGCCATAAAGAGTTTGAGCCAAGCGAAGGGGAAATGGATACGCGCGAGCGAGTCGGCCGACATCCCTGGAACGCGAGATAAAGCAACACCTTGTAAACACGTGGCAACTTTCCTACAAGACTGCACTGTTTTCTAAAATCTTACGAAATAGCAACTTCACTGCGAACGCAACAGAAAGCTAATTTCTCGCTTCAAACATTTTCTCTGTCCTTCAGGCAGGGGCGATTTTGGAGATTTGGCGTCTCTGGGCTAACAAGTTGCCCTTCCCCGAAGTATCATGAAATATTTTAATTTAAAAGAATTGAGACAATTTCAAAATTAATTCAACGTAACTACACTGCAAAGAGTTTCGGGAAAGTGGACGGTGGTCTCGTGGCTGACGTGGGAAATCGAGCTTCTTGCCCGAGTGCAAACGACGTTTGTATCAATCCCGTGTTCTTGCCACCGATATCATCGCATGTCTCGGGGAGTTTAATTGCTCCGTAATCGTCTCTGTCGCTGAAATCTGCCGCTTGCATTCCGAGGCTAAATAGCAGACCGCGATGCGGTTGCGCGTAAGCCTGGACAAGGTCGACAGATGTCCTCGATGGAGGAAACGGAATTCCAGGCTTCGCGTTCGCGCGGTTTGCATTCTAGCTGCGAAGAATTCACACGATGCAGGGTGTTGTTTCTTGCACGGGGATACTTCACCGGGACGGTGGTCCGTTCTCTTCTTGTTTGCAAGGTGAAGTCTTTGGTAACCTGCTCCTACATTTTTAATACTTTCAAGAATCGTGACCAACAGGAAAAGAATTCCCACTTATCTTCACACAGAAAGAGGAATGTCCTCGTTGGCTTTGAAATTGATGATCTCCAGTAGCAACAATTCAAAGATCGAAGGATTACGTGTCAAGTTACTGTCCGAACGCAAGTATTATTGAAATTAGAATCCCCGTGTGTCCCGATCTTAAGGATGAACCGTTACTCAAGAGCCCAATCGCAAGCCCGAGCAAACTATCTAAGTGTCGGGGTACGGTAGACGCTGCGAGGTCCTAGATTGCAATCTCCCGCGTTGCAATCTCTCTTCTCCTGTTCGTTTCCTTGGAAAAAAAAGGAACTACCTTACCCGGAGGTAATGGAAACGATCATAAATCCAGAACAGCGGGAAGGAATCGGGAACTGTTCGTGGGGCGTCGGGTTCGATGGATCGAACAATGGGCGGCGTACAGCGCGCCCCTTTGCCGATTCAAAAGCTAATCCGTCGAGCAGCTGGTGGATCTGTTCGCGACGTTTTATCGAATCCTCTTCCATTCTACCGCGTCGAATGCCTCTAACGAGTTGGCCTGACCGTTCCCCGCCGCTCCGCTAGCTACTCTCGATCCGATCGATCCTCGTGATCGAGCCCTGTGAAACAGCCACGTTAGATCCCCCGCCTCTGATCGATCCACCCTTGCATCACTTCGCTCGGGCTTTCGAAGCTAGATTCGTGGGGCACGATTCGAGGCGTGCTCCAACTTAAATCGGCTGTCGAAGCGTGTCGAGATAAAGCGCGTCGATAAAAGCAGCCCGATCCCCCCATCTTCGATATGGCAGGTGCATAGTCACGGTACGCCCGTTTTTATGATCGCGCGACGGTGGCAAGCGTATTTACGGCAGATGACGCGGGTATAACGAGGCGAGCGCGACGATAAAGAGAGCCCTGTCGCGGTAGTCGATTTGGGATCGCTTTAAACTGTTCTTGCACGCTGCCATATTCAATTGAGCAATAACTTGCCGCCTTTAGACAACTGGCCCCCCGATCATCAGGGCTGTTCATCGATCCATCACAACGCAGCGAGAGGTTATTAAAATTCCTTCGACACTTCCAACTGTACTCTGTTATTAACGAGATCATAGGTTCACCCGCATTTATCGTAGACAGGAACTCCATTCCATTTCGTTACTGTAAGCGCACTGACTCGTTCCTCCTCTACCGCGTCTTGCGACGTACTCTTAAGCATCCTCTATCGCGTACGCGAAGGTATACACGTGTACGCGATCGACACGATGATCGATGAAACGCGAGGGTGATCGTGAGAAGACGACGACGCCCTGATAACCTTGGATCCCGATCGAGATACGGAAGATCGCCGGGATCTCCACTGGATTCCCACGAGCCGGGAAATTAGCATGTGTTGCGTGCGTCACGATCCATGGCGCCTCGAGACCGCTTCCACCAACATTAATGCACGTCCTGGACGCCTGACACGGTCCACCGTCCCTCTTGTTGCTCTTCCTCGTTCGAGCGGTCGGGACCGAGAAAGGCGAGGAGCCTGAGGAAGATGTACGTCTCTTCAGGGGTGGTCGACGCCCGATACGCGATTCACGCGGGATAGATAGATCGCGAGGCATCGAGTTCAGGATCCACCGGAGCGATTCCCTTTGTAGGCGCCTGCTCGACCCGCCGCGTGTTAAATGTCAAACGTTCGCCACGAGGGGAGGCTCGGAGAACGAGAGAACCGGATGGCACGGATTCCCGCGAGGAAGACGCGCCATCGCTAACGGGACCGATCTCCGGATTCGATGCGTTTCAGGAATATACGTGAAGTGAATTGAATTCCTTTTCTTCAACCTACAACCCCCCGTTTTATTATCTTACGCGCCAATTCGTAGCATCACTTGTCTTTCTACTCTTCACTGTGCCATCGTCTATAATAATCGTGTCCTTTCCGTTTTAAATTCGTGGCGATAATACGATCGCACGCGTGAAAACGATCAGATTGAACTCCGTGCGGGCCCCGTCGAGGGGCCGCGTTCTTAATGCTCGCTGGAAATTAACAATTACGTAGAGATACGATCACGCTGACAGCTCCGGGTCCCCTCTCGCGCGAGCAACGTCCGCCGTGGCAATTAAAATATCCACGGACGAAAATCTATGGTCTCCGGTACGCGATTTTCAAAGGGCACGGCCGAACAAACGTGTCGAGTTTTCGTATCTGCGTGTTTATCTGCGGCCAGGCGATTCCATAGGTATGACTTGGGGCCACGGACCGTCGAGTAACTCCGGCTCGTATATTAAAATCTCCCCTCGCGTCCCAGCTGGCGAAACCGACTCGAAAGGGAGAAGCAGATTGTTATCCGAGGTGCAACAGCTATACGCGCACGCTCTGCGGATCGTGGATCCGCGATTTAAACTGCGAGGCGGCCGACGAGATGATTTATGAGCCGTGGCATTCGATAATTCAGGATTCTAGAATCGTGGCAGGGGTGAAAGTGACTTTCACTTGCCGGATAGATTAATAGCTGCTTAGCCTAATCGCGTTCTTTTACCGAAAATCGTTTTCGAGTGTTTGCTAAGATAATTTTCCAATGTTCGCGAGCGTTGACGGTGTTGCTTGGTGTTATAAAGAATCGTATATTACTGGTAGTGGAAAGATTACGAGGGATTAATGCAATCGCTAGCGTCTTGGAGGATGCAGGAAAGTTAATGCATAGCGACCTTGACCACTGTGCTTCAGGTGGGATGTTCATACATGACCTTCGACCATGAAACCAACCTAGATATGCATCTGCTTCTATTGTTAACACGGGTCACTGTTTCAGCGTGTTGACCGCGGGCGAGTTCCCCTTATCTGCTCTTTGTCTCTAAATGGCATACAAATGCGAGGGAAGAGCGAGCAGGCGGTTCACTCCATCCTTGCACCGAGTCGAGTGTAGATTACCATCGCTCATGAATCGGTGAATCGAATCTTGAATGAGTCTGTGCATTTTTAACGCTCCAGACTGCCATTTGGAAAACAAACAATGAATAATAATACCGTAATCTCTGAAATCCAGCATGATTTATGACGTTATTTTATTCTACGAAGATCTGGATTTCAAAGCGTTCCCCTTATCTTTAAAAATAGAGACGCTACTACTGAACGTTCAACTTCCAACAATTCTGACCAAAGCATCTCATCTAAAGTCCCAAATATTGTCCCTAAAATGTGAAAGTAGTATCGTAACCTGTGCCCTGTGATCTCAAGAACGACGCTTAGCCACAGACAAGTAAAACCAAGTCGTGAAATGGCGAGGAACGAAAGACAGTAATGGTAGAAATGATGTCTACGAGCAGTGGCCGCGAGTTAATGCCATCTCGGAGGGCAGACGCGAGTTCGCGTGCCTTCAGCAGACGCGTGGTTCGGTCCAGCGGCTGCTGAGGTTGCCCAGGTGAGATGGGAACGAGAAGGATCGAGAATGAACCACCGCGGCACCGGTGGCGAGGGAGAGGGCGAGGGAACGAGACGCGAAGAAACGCTCGAAGCGTCGAGGCGAGAGAGAGGCTCGAACAAAGCGCATTCCACATGCCGTCGTTCGCTCCTTCTCCACGCTGCCCTCCGTACTTCATTTTCGATTCCTCATTACTTCCTCGCTCCTGCCCCCGGCTATATTAACACGCGCGGGAGATGAATATGGTAGAAAGGACGAAACGATTCCTCTGGAACAATCGTGCAGAACCCTTGAGATCGTCAGTCGCGTTTGGAGTCGTGGAGCTGAACTTTTTCTCGAATCGGTGATAAATATTTAAGTTTATCACTACTTCAGTCGTATAACGCAAACAGAAAACCAATAAAGTAAATATATAATGATACATAATGTTTTTGCACGGTAAACTTCAGGGGCGATTAAATACTCCGTCGCTGACTCGCATGAAAGAGTTTAGTCGATTTACGTAACAGTGCACAAAAATCGTTTGCGTAATCGATTATAGATCGGAGCATTATGCGTCAAGTATTTCCTTTCGCCACTCGAACCGTATTATTAGGGCTAATTTTCCTTCGAGTTTGCGTTCTCCTCGATCTGTATCTATTATGCGCGGCAATTTTTTTGGCGCGTCCAGTGGAAAGTTTCGTGCTCCATTATCACATCGTAGGAAGTCTACCACTGTAATAAATCCTTTCTGCATTGTATTCAGTCTCGTAAAAAGAAGAGGAAGAAAAGAGACGAAGTTAATGAAACTCTATAATGTGGCATATATTGATCGTCGTCAAATAGGAAGGTCAAAAGTCTCCAATAAAATAAAGCAAAAGCGAAGAGGTGGAAAAAGAAGGTACATACCGAATCGCTGCACCGATCTCGGAAGATCAGACTGAAGAAGCGCAACGAAATCGAAAATAAAGGCACGAGATCTGGAAGTAGACGGTGCCAGAGTATCCATAGCCATCGACATAGCAGCCCTGCAGGGAGCGGAGAGAAGCTTAACCGCAGACTCGAAAGCAATAAACCATAAAGCTATTAATGTTACGCCCTGGAATGGTTATGCCACGGTTATAACGTATACGCGCCACTACATCCTCGAGGTTGTACTCTATCTGACCGCTCTGCTCCTTGGTCTCCATCTCCGCTCCTCGATTCCGCTTCGCGCGGATCGAGAATGCAAGGCTGAGGCCCAGGCTGTAAGTCAGTTGGATCAGAAATGACGAAGGGGCCCGCCGCAGCTCGTGCTCGCAATAATTTTCCGCGTGGCTCTCGGCCTGATCGATGCCCCCTCGAAACAGAGAAAAAGGATAGGGCGCGATAATGGAGGTTCGCGCGCGAGGATCGCGAGCGGAGAAAAAGGCGGCCCTCGTCATTATGCGCGGCCAGAAGTGACGTAGCCGATCGGGGGAGACCGCGGGATATCGGGAACCGGTTCCTACGGGACCGCTCGATTTCCCTTATCGCGAGGCGAACAATCGATGTGTTTGCTCTTGGAACGGGGCCCGCTCCGGAGCGAGAAGCTGCTCGAACGTAATCGGTCTCGCGATCGCTGGGAGAAGCCTGTGTGGTAGAAAATGCGGTTAGCTTCGGAAATTTGCTCGATCCTCGAGGGAGTATCGACGTGTGCGTAAATGCGTATCGAGTCGAAGCAAACAACCTGTACGTCCCTTTTCTCCTTCTCTCTTACACCCCGCAGATATCAAGCCACTGAATTTTTACGAGGGTGGAATTGAAAAGAGGGGTGCTCCGTGCACAGTGGGAGCTGAAGATTCAGGCTTCATTTGACAAGCATCCGTACCCCCAGCATTCCTGCCTCGGTAAATTTATTTTCCGTGAAAGAAAAGTAAAGGAACACCACTGTACGGAACACTGAGGAACAGAGTTCGTCGCCGAAACGCAGCAACCCCCGACGAAAATATCCCCGCCGTGGCTCGTAAACACCGTTCGCCCATCGAACAAAGAACGCCACCGCCACGCACATTAATTCTCGCGCAACGGAGGGCTTAAATAAAGCCGCAACAAAGGGAACCCACCCTTTATCCAAGCCAATCCGCCGGTGTCAGGAGTCAACGCTCGTAACGCTTACCCCGGCCTGGAGGATGGCAAACTCGTGTTTACATCGTGACTTTTATTAGAGAATCAGTGTCTCGGTGTTCGGTGCGGCACGACGCGAGCTTCACCTCCGAGGTGGAGGGAGTCCATTGTTCCACGGCGTCGGGCCTCTCGCCCGGACCGGTGTTCCTAAATTATTGTTTCCCCTTCGAGCTTCCAGTCCCACTTCGGCCAAGCCAGCCACGGCCGCTCGTCCGTCTCCTCCACTCCACCTTTCCCCTCCTACCGTTCCCCTTTCTGGCGTCTCTTCTCACCAGCGATTTTTTCCCCCCCGTCCGCCTCGGAAGGAGCCCGGGCCCGATGGTTATTTCGCGCGTTTACGATACCCGGTCTTTATTCCGTCGGATATTTTGGCCGAGGGGGCCAACGAGAGAGATCCCGATCGGCGGGGGCCGCGGGGCCCACGGGGGAAGAGGCTCCACGGTGTGTATCGATGTTTACGAGGCGAAATAAACGACGTCGGCGGCGCCGTGGCCGCTGCCATCGGCGTGCGGTTATTTCGTATTACTTTGGCCCTTTAATGGCGTCCTAAAGTGCCGCATAAAAATCGACGCTCGCCTCCTAGAAGGTGGTCGCCGGGACCCACGGCGAACGCACAACTCTTTCGCCCACAAAAGAAGTCTCGCCGCGGGATTTCGGTTTCGCGTCTCTGCGCCCTCCCCGCGTCTCCCTCCGTCCCAGCGGCTCCGATCGAGCTCTTTTTGCCAGGCAGGTTCACTCATTGGCGAGTCCACGTGGCGATGGATTCCTCCAGCGTTCGCGGATTCATCGACGTCGACGGTGTTCCCGAGCGACGATACATTATGCATGGCTGGGAATACGGTAGGCTCTCTTTCGCGTGAGTCCAGCTTCGATCACCGTTTCGGGAACGGTACTGGAGAGACTCGTAAATATGGCAGGCAAAGAAGATGATTCTGATCATGCATAGGGGAGACCGTTGTAAACTGAGGCTCAGGGTGAAATGAGCTTTCTTAATTTGTTCTTTAAAAATAGAATATATTTGCAAATTTTGGTGACGTAATAAATGTATGTAATATAACAATGATAATTATGCACATTCAGATATCGAAATTTCTCCATTTCTTTCAAGTTGAATTTTCATATAGGTACTCTAAGTTTATTTAAAGTATTGCTATTTGTCATTTACTAATAGCAGTGTTTAAATTATATTATAAATCTATTTCCATACATTTTTATTGAAAGGGGAAATTTTTATTCTACTTCAAACTTTTTTAGGGTCACGTTACTCTCTGGTCTCCCTTATGGTTATATGGTATATTATGGTTAAACAGATTATACAGCATTTGTTCCAATGCATTAGTGGTCCAAGGTGTATGACCCTGTCTTAGTACCTATATTCATTGTGCTGGAAGTTTCTAGTTAAGTCTCCGTATCGTACACTTTCCGAGACACTAGCCTGTAACACTATCAATTTTGCATCGTACATACACGAGCGTGAATTTATAGACACGTAGGGTATTCGCGCGAGAAAACGACACCCTAGCAAACCTTCCTAGAAACCCCTAGATAATTGGAGATCGGCCGTGTTCACGCCCGACCCTGTAATCGATATCGCCATTGTCTTCCAGAAGCGTGCAACCTTCGTAAATTTAGGAGAATTTTAATCTCGAGGCCGGGGAGTTCGCCTGGCAATTTTCGTAACCCCGTTGTCGAAGATAATTGCCATGTTTCTGCAGCCCCTTGCCCCCCGGGGTACGAAATTGGCCGATGAATCTCGTGGCAGCCATGCCACGGAGGGTCTCGAACGAAAGGGAACGTGTTGCTTCACCGACCTCGACCAACACTTCTGCTTCAACCACCACTTTTCTCCCCTGTCTAAACGCCCATTCGGTTATCGCGCGTTCCCCTTCTTTTTATCGCGACGTCGTCGTAATTCACCCCCTTGACGCGACGCGGTTGGCATCGGCTGTCTCGTAATTCAGTCACCCGGAAACCTCGCGGAAACACGCGTTTCGAGTACGTCATATGCTGTCGACATCTCTGACGCGTTTATCACTCGACCATTTCGCAGCTACTGCCTCGAGAATTACCATTTCAGATATACGCCTCTTTTTATGGTTTTTGGAACTTCCTTTGTATCTTTGAAACACTTTGGACGGAGCATTGGTATCGCTCTCGTCTCAAGAGTGGTGTTGGATTCATCACAAAATATGTATGTGCTGCTTAAAACGCACTAATTCTTCTGTAGGACAAATAATTTTCTAATTAACCGGAGATGCGATGGCAAGGAGAAAATGAGACTTCATACTCCGATCACATCGTTCGCCATTTTTTTTAAATTAAATTGAGTTTGGACGCTTCGAGCGTGAAAAGTATCAGCGCTGGTGAAAACTCGAGAAGAAGCGGAGGAAAGGAGAGGAAAGGGATCAACACGTCCCCGGTGGGTTCAGTGCGAGCTTCTACGCTCCTTATACTTCACCTCCCCAAGAATTTCCATCGTATCGCCGTTTTGCTCGTCACGGAGCAAAGTGGAACGAGGCGCGCACGTCGTGCAGAATATAAAAGGGCAGAACAGGGGGAGGAACGATTCTGTTGTAAAATAGCCAACGAACAGACGGACGGGCGAGTCGAGAGATGTACGAGAGTTTCAGGCCCGCGGCGTTGCCTGAAAAGGAAACCGACGGCGCCTCCAGTTAGCGGAAGTCGCCCTTCGACTAGTTTTACACGCAGCCCAGGCTCCAGCTACGCGGGCAACGAGGAGCGGTAACGCGTTATGTACTCGCGAACCCTGCTAATTAGTCCCTCGGTATGTGGACAACGATGGAATTTTCGAAGAAACTCGCGGCTAATCGACGGGAGAATCTATCCTGCAGGGATCATCAAGGTCTCGATGAGTTTGTAAATTGTTTCAAATGAAATTCTTCCCGTGGCTGCGAAGGAAATAATCCTTGCTTCGCTGGATGTTATAAAGAACACGGCATAGTAGAATTGGGCATTATCTGAATAAAAAAAATATTTAAATATTTATTCGACGAGTATATTCGAACTCAACATTTTTATTTAAATAAATTCTTGCCCATCTCTCTGGCATAGGTACATGTAGCTAATAGGAAGAGCCAGAAGGAAATCTCACTTTGCGCATGAGTGCATAATCCCTTCTGAAGTATGTTGAGATTACTGGTAAATTACATTCCGCCTGTGGCTACCTCGAAGTTGCCCAATTTCCCACGATCCTCGTCAGTCTATCTCTGAACGTATATACGTTCTCTATACCTACAGATACCAATCAGGTGCACCCAGTGGCTCCCTAGACAAGCGACAAAACGCGCTGCAGCAGGGTGCCGACCGAATGCCAGCAAATTTAATAACCCTAATGAACTTCTTGCGAAGGGGAGCACGCTCGGGTACGTCGCGATCAAGGCTTAGGCCGTGTTTCTCGCGCAAGAAACGCGGCAGTTTTTTTTATCTTCCACGGCGATTAGGACATTAATCTTCGGCCGGGACGAAGCGCAGAAAACGCAGCTGAAAGGGCCGCGGAGCTTATTCGCCGACGAGAGTCCCCTGGGCCGATGCAGATCCACGGTCGATCCGCATTCTCGAAGTGCGTGGCGCCGTGGTTGGTGCGCGCGTTCTGCATTCGTCTTCCAGGGGGTAGCATCTGGTCGGTACAAAATACCGGGGCCCGGTTCCACCGTCCCGAAGCATCCTTTCCTGGTCCCACAACCCTTTCCTCTCCACTGTCCCACCGATGACGCACCTTCGCTCGCGATGCGCCCCCCCAGGTCGCGCAAGAAGGATGTCGTTGCGCAATTATTTTCGCATGATTCCGATCGATGGGCCAGATTAAGACCGCCCTTTCGCCCGGGCCTCGCCGCCGGTGGAACGCAGCGTCGCGTTCGTTTGCGAGCCGCGTTACGCAGCAAAACCGAATTCCGAAAGACGAGCCCGGTACGTGCGACTATGCGCAAGACGGGGCCAAGATCGGTAGCTGCGCCCTTACGCCCGGGGGACGAAGACGTAAGCTCGATGAAGAAGTTTCGGGCGGTAGGACGGGTCCGCGTTCTGCGACGTCTGTCGATCATCGGCGAGCGTTTTTGCCGGGGAGCGTGAGAGGCCGCGTCGCTGTCGATCGGTGTTCCGGTTATTAGCGGAGTTATGAATGATATCGCGTCGATACTCGGCGGCTGAGTCGTTGCCGGCGTGAACGATAATTGATTCGATTAGGTTTTTTGGAAAACTGACCCACTAAAACGCTGCTCGTTCTAATAGCGTAGCGCCTAGCTAGAAGAACTGAAGAGGTTTCGGTTCAATCAAGGAGGATGACGGCTAGCCCTCCAGTTTCAAGGGAACGATGCACTGAAACGTATCGAAACACTTTCCTTGGGACCTAATTTATGTAACAGTGAGCTTGCCAGAAGGAGCAGTGGCATTGCGAGACAAATACGAATCCACCATCGTTTGGGGTTACGTTTACGCGCGGTGTCGATGCACGAAGTGCAACACCGAGGTATTCCGAGGTGCTGGGAGTACGTACGTGGTTACACAACGAGGTCCTGTGCTCGCGTGTTATGGAAGTGGTTCGCCCACCGCCGCGGCACGCTTTCGAAGCTTAGAAAGCTATCTATAGGTCGGAGAAGCGCTTTCGACGATGTGGGTGGCGACCTCAGCCCGTTCCGCTCGGTGGCTCTATGGGCAGGAAGGGTCGTTGACGCACGGAAGTCGTGTGACCAGTGCTTATATTTCAGTCATTTACTAAATGACATTATGATTCAATCGATAGTACAAGTATGTACTCTCTAATCGTACATATCTATTTTCCAAGTCGCTTCATTATATGAATAGCAGTAGAATAGGAGGGGTTCGGTTCTCATAGCGACTGCATAGATATCCTTTATTTACGAGATCACATTGAATATTCCTTCCTTCTTGTTACAGTTTGCATCGGAACCAATGGCCGCCTCTCCGTTCCGTCCAACAAGCAGCATCACTACCGGAATCTTCGAGACCGGTACACCAACTGTACTTATGTCGACGGCAACCTGGAGATCACGTGGCTCCAGAACGAGACATTCGACCTCAGCTTCCTCCAGTACATACGAGAGGTCACGGGGTATGTGCTCATCAGCCACGTGGACGTACGGAAGATCGTTCTGCCGCGGTTGCAAATCATACGCGGTAGGACCCTCTTCAAGCTCAACATCCACGACGCCGAATTCGCCCTGTTCGTTACGATGTGTCAGATGCAGAACTTGGAGATGCCGGCCCTTCGAGGTAAGCGCTAATAAGTTCCCTTCTAATTTCCCCTTTCCTATCGATACATTCAAAAATTGGGGTCTAAATCCAAATAATCTAAGACGCAGTAGCATCCTCCTTGCACTTTAAAAACAAACGCACTGTAATGGGCCATTTAATAGCATCTATGCTCAATATTATATTCAACGGAACAATAAAACTTGTTCGGCGCAAAGCAGCTCTTCGCTGAATTTTCTACACTCGCGGTAGGAGTTAATCACCGTGCGATACACTGTGAGATGCAGGATAACTCTTTCACCCTGGCATTAGTGCCTCGCTGTCGAGTGTACGCTTGAAGGGAAGTAAATGATGCGTGTGGTTACCAGATATCCTGAACGGGAGCGTGGGCATGTACAACAATTACAACCTCTGCCACATCAAAACTATCAACTGGGACGAAATAATCACTGGCCAGGGTGGGACGTACTTCTACGTGTACAATTTCACGTCGCCGGAGCGCGTCTGCCCGCACTGTGATAAGAGCTGCGACCAAGGATGCTGGGGCGAGGGGCCGGAGAATTGCCAGAGGTACTCGAAGACGAACTGTTCGCCCCAATGCTGGCAGGGCAGGTGCTTCGGGCCCAATCCACGAGAGTGTTGCCATCTTTTTTGCGCCGGTGGCTGCACGGGCCCGAAACAGAGCGACTGCCTCGCCTGCAAAAACTTCTTCGACGACGGTGTGTGCACGCAGGAATGCCCGCCGATGCAAAAGTAAGTAGATCCACAGAATCATTAAGGGCGCTGCTGTATCCCCGCCGATGAGCTGTGAGTTTCGAGTCACTTCATATTAAATCCTTAATTGAAGATGGATTAATTGATTTAATTGTGTGAACTTAACGGGGCAAGCTCTGACATTCACGTAGAGGCCACTATAGGTGAGCTGATCCGTTGACTCGCACTACTGTGCGATTGAATCGACTGTAATTAAAGTTATACTATACAAATGTATATATTTGCCTGTCACGGAGTACTCAGATACCGTGAACAGTGATCGAGAGCTGAATGCATGAAATGATTTTATATGCGCGTAATTTTCAAGCTTAACACGTTTGAGAAACAGTAAAATGTTTGACAATGGTAACCTTATTCACAATAAATCTTCAGCGTAACGTATCCAGTATCGATTTCTCGGTTTAGAGTCGCGCATAAGTGCACACGCTTGCAGCTCGAATCCCCTGTAAATTTTACGACTGCCCATTGAAACGGTGACGCTCGTTTCAGGTATAATCCTACGACGTACTCGTGGGAGGCTAATCCTGACGGGAAGTACGCGTATGGTGCAACCTGCGTGAGAATGTGCCCGGAACACCTTCTGAAAGACAACGGAGCTTGCGTGAGGTCGTGTCCGCCGAAGAAGAAGTCTCTGAAAGGCGAGTGCGTGCCGTGCGACGGCCCTTGCCCGAAAACCTGCAAGGGCGTGGAGAAGGTGCACTCCGGCAACATAGATAGCTTCAAGGATTGCACGATCATCGAGGGATCGATCACGATTCTGGACCAGAGCTTCCAAGGTTTTCAGCACGTCTACCCGAACTTCAGCTTCGGCAAACGATACGAGAAGATGCACCCGGACAAGTTGGAAGAGTTCAGCACGCTGAAGGAGATCACCGGCTTCTTGAACATCCAAGGGGACCACAAGGACTTCAAGAATCTATCGTACTTCCGGAACCTCGAGGTGATCGGCGGGAGAACTCTCACCGAATACTTCGCATCGCTGTATATCGTGAAGACGTCGCTGGTCTCGTTCGGGCTCAGTTCCCTCAAGAAAATCTACTCCGGCTCCATCGCCATTCTAGAGAACAAGAACCTGTGTTACGCGCAGAGCATCAACTGGACCAGGATCAAGAAGTCGTCGGAGCACGAGAGTCTGTTGTCGAATAATCGGAACGAGAGTGAATGCGGTAAGCATCGTTGTCTATCAAGCACCGCGCGACGGTAACATCGACAGCTCAGTAATTTATAATTGGCTTTACTCTAATTACAGTGAAAGATGGATTGGTGTGCGACGAGCAGTGCTCTGAGGAGGGCTGTTGGGGGCCCGGTCCGGCACAGTGTTTATCCTGCAAGAACTTCATTCTGGGGAACGATTGCCTTGAAGACTGCAAAGCGCCAGGGTAAGGGTACACTCGAGCGAGTGAAACTACTCAACAAACTTGTACGAACTTCCCAATAACATGTGTTCCTTCTGTTGTGTCAAATTTGCCCACCTCAGATTGTGGATCGAAGGTAAACTACGTTAGCCTGAAGGGACTTTAACTTTCCGTTTCACGCGTCGTATAAACGCACGCAGCTTCCGAGCATTGCTTTTGCCCGTCGCCAAGCGCCGTAAGTGATTCGAATTCAGACGCTCACGAGCTACCTTTGTTCCGCCCTAGGATTTACCAGGCGGACGAGAAGACCTGTAAGCTGTGCCACGAGGAATGCGACGGTTTATGCAACGGACCAAACGCGGAGCATTGCACCAAATGCAAACACGCGCGAGACGGCCCGTTCTGCGTGCCCGAGTGCCCGTCCTCCAAGTATAACGACAACGGCGTGTGCAAGGAGTGCCACGAGAACTGCGTGGGTGGATGCGAGGGACCGGAGAACAACATTGGACCTAATGGATGCCACAGCTGCGATAAGGCGATCATGAACGATCATGTACCTGAGGGATGCTTGCAGAAAAGGGAGCCCTGTCCTGACGGTAAGCGACTCTTCATGGAGCACTTCATAGATAATATTAGATTTTAGATAATTTTTACCTTGATCTCTGTATTGTGGTTAGAAGACATACTGAAATTGTCAAATCAGTAGAGCATCTACTTTGAATCATACTGCAAAGATGATTATGTAAAGATAAGTATAATTTTTTGTTGAAGGGCATTACTACGAATGGATAAGTCCTCAGGAACAAGGATCCCTGAAGCCTCTAGCGGGGAAGGCCGTCTGCCGCAAGTGCCACCCCCGTTGCAAGAAGTGCACTGGTTACGGTTTCCACGAGCACGTTTGCCAGGAGTGCACGAAATACAAAAGAGGCGAGCAGTGCGAAGACGAGTGCCCCGCGGATCACTTTGCGGACGCCGACACTCAGCTTTGCATACCGTGCTTCAGCGAGTGTCGAGGGTGCTTTGGACCGGGCCAAAATCAATGCTACAAGTGCCGGAACTACAAGATCAATATGGAGAATAAGGTTTGTAATAAGTAATTTGAAGAAATAAGTGACACGGGAAGAAGCTCGATAAGGATGCTTGAATTACACGAAGCCGAGGCGAATTAAATAAAGTAATTGGGATAGCTGACAAATAGAAGGTTTAGTCACTAAGCTTCCACCGCGGTGTTTCTAACCATGAAGTCTTCTGCATCGTTTCAGGTCGAGGATACAGATGGCAACGCGACAGCCTTCAACTGCACGGAAACGTGTCCTCCCGATTATCCTCACAAGATCTTCCCACAAGACAGCGAGCCATACTGCTCCCTGGAAACCGGCCCCGGCTTCCAATTGGAGAACGAACTTCAGCCAGCCATCCTAGCCAGCGTCGTGGTGTTCACTCTGCTGTTCATCGTGGTGGCAAGCGTGATCATGTACTTCTGGCGTGTGCGGGCCAAAGCAAAGGAGAACACGGTGAAAATGACGATGGCTTTGACTGGTTTGGACGACAACGAGCCCCTCCGCCCGACTGGTGTGAAGCCGAACCTGGCCAAGTTGCGCATCATCAAGGAGGAAGAGATGAGGAAGGGCGGAATTCTTGGTTACGGTGCGTTCGGCAACGTCTACAAAGGTGTCTGGGTGCCGAAAGGGGAGAACGTGAAGATACCAGTGGCTATAAAGGTCCTTCACGACGGCACCGGGGCAAATACTTCGAAGGAGTTCCTCGACGAGGCGTACATCATGGCCAGCGTGGAGCACCCCAACCTGCTCCAGCTGTTGGCCGTGTGCATGACCTCGCAGATGATGCTCGTCACTCAGCTGATGCCGTTGGGCTGTCTGCTTGACTTCGTGCGCAGATTCAAGGACAAAATCGGTTCGAAAGCGTTGCTGAATTGGTGCACGCAGATCGCTAGGGGTATGGCCTATCTGGAGGAAAGAAGACTGGTTCATCGTGATCTCGCTGCTCGGAATGTTCTCGTACAAACGCCCAATTGCGTCAAGATCACCGACTTCGGCCTAGCCAAGCTTCTGGACATCAACGAGGAACAGTACAAGGCTGCCGGTGGCAAAATGCCGATCAAGTGGCTGGCCCTTGAGTGCATTCAACATCGAGTGTTCACTCACAAGTCGGACGTTTGGGCCTTCGGTGTGACCATCTGGGAGGTGCTGACGTACGGTGGCAGGCCGTACGAGAACGTGCCAGCTCGAAACGTGCCAGAGCTGTTGGAGAAAGGCGAGAGGCTACCTCAACCGGCGATCTGCACGATCGACGTGTACATGATCATGATCAAGTGTTGGATGTTGGACGCGGAGTCCAGGCCCAGCTTCAAGGAGCTGGCGGAGGATTTTGCGAAGATGTCCAGGGATCCTGGTCGATACCTCGCCATCAAGGGCGACAAGTACATGAGATTACCTTCGTATACACTACAGGTTAGTATTGCGACCGTAACACGTAAAAAATCCACCTCCCTGAATGACTCAATTCCTTCGTGTATCACGGGAAGAATTAACTTGTTTCATTGCCTTCTGAATGGAACATGTTCTCTTCTAAATATTGCCACTTCCTCACTGTAATGTGGAATATTCCGATTTCAATGTTAAATTTATAATCTCCCATGTTCGCAGGACGAAAAGGAGATGATACGAAATCTCGCGTCAGCCATGGACGGTCCCGAGGCGCTGGTGGACGCTGACGAGTACCTTCAGCCGAAATCTAGGGCTCCCATACCGCCAGGGCTTTCAACATCCAGCGCTTCCGGCTCTCCGCCGGACACGCCCGTGAAAGCTTGTTGGCCGAACGGGAAACCGCTCGCCGCCGACTCTCCCACGCCCCAAAACCAACAGAATTGGGACAGGGAGCTGTTAAGGTTCGGGGCGAATCATCGAAACGGAAATGCATCGCACGAGCCAGGAAATTCCGCGCAGCATGCTCACTATGCACCACCAAATGGGCATTGTGGGCACGGCGGTGTGTCGGATAGCTCCAGCTCAAGATACTGTTCGGATCCGTTGAAAATGATTGGTGTTAAAGGTAAAAATAGTTCTTAACATCTTGCCCGCTACTGTAAATAAAAGCTGCTGTGGAAATGCTAAGTGAAGCTACAATCGGAATAATTATTGTCTGTTAAAGATTGTGACGTGACGGACGACTGTTACGACGGCGAAGTGAACTCCGCCCATCAGCAGGCTCAAGTAGGAAACCTGAAGCTGGACTTGCCATTAGACGAAGACGATTACTTGATGCCATCGCCGCAGTTGCCGACGAACACGACGCAGTACATGGATCTCATAGGGGACTCGAAACCAGCGGGTAAGCATCGATAGTATTAAAAATTACTATTCGCTGGAAGCAATTCCAGAGGCAACTGCTTTAAACACCGGTGTGTTCGGTAGATGAAACTTTATTGCACAAATGCTTCCCCCTATTTTCTTTCGTTTTATTCTACCAACGAGAAGAAGTTATTTGTCGACGCCAAATTTTTACGCGACCCCTCATCGTTTCCAGAAATGGAGCCGAAGCGAGTCAACAACGGTTACCGGAAGTACCCTGAATTCCTGACCATCCCAGGAAAGACGTCGCTAGATAATCCCGAGTACATCATGTCGCAGGACGAAGGGCCGTTGACCCCGCAAACTTTAGGCATTCCAACGCCCGATCTGGAGAAAGTACTGACGAACGGAACGTTCGGGTCTCAGGTGAGACAAAGGAGTTCCGAGGAGGAGTCCGACCACGAGTACTACAACGATTTCGATCGGCTGGAGCGGGAGTTGCAGCCGTTGAAGCCCCTCAGGAAAAACGAGACGACCGTCTGAAGCCGAGCCTCCTAAACGACGCTAAGCAAGGACTGTTCACGTAGTTCCAGGCCGGAGCTGGAGAATTCGGTATCGTTCGGATAGTCGTTGCTCGAGGTCGCCTCGATCTCGACGGAAGCGGGCGAACAAACGAGCACGAACAGGTGCACGCACGAATCCTGTTCCCCGAAACGGGGATACTTCAGAGTACTTAGAAAGGACACTTCTCACGAGTGCCGTGTTTGATTGTGATTAGACGTAGAACGCGTGGACTGTGCTAATTTCACCAGGAAGATGTCACCGCCGCGAGGGGAACGACTCCCTCGCGGGCGACAAACTTTTACGCGCGCGTACCATGAACGAGTAGTGCAAAGATAATCTTAATGTGCCATTTACCGTGGCTTGTAAATAAAGTACTGTCTACCACTTCGTTAAGGCTACTAAAAGTTTAAGGATCGACGTGCAGTAAATGGCATAGACAATTGATTCTCTCTTATCTTCCATCTTCGCTTCCGACCTGCGCAGAGAGGTCATAGCGATAGGATCATGGATTTCATACTTTTTTTTTACGAAAGTAGAAGGAGAATTACCAGACACGTGGCCGAGGAGTTGCGCCAACGTGCATCATTCACGGAGACATTTTACCGGTGATGTTTCTGCAATCTGAAGGTGCGTTTTAATTGAGGTAAATCGCCCCATTAAGGGGCACGTAAGGATATATCCGTTTTGGAGCAAAGTATCCAACACGACGTCTGAATTAGTTCAAATTAGATTGATTTTTATGTACAAGACAAATTTTTATTCCTGGAAAAAATCAGATTTTCCAGTAAGTAGTTGGCTGTGTAATCAACACATCCATCACTGTGACCTCCCGTTTTTAGTCGCTGACTTCGTACTTCCCCATTTCCCCCCTGCGTTCTGCAGCAAATGGGTTCCCCTGCATTCGAGCACAACGTCTGAACCGCAAGTCACAGAATAATAATGCGGACCCCCTGTTTTTTAAAGCATCGTAATCGTAAGAACCTATTTTCTACGGTTTTTATTAAACCTTTGTCAAAATCCTCCGTAACGTACTTCGTTTGGAAAGCAAGTCTCTTTATTTCAATCTCAAACCGAATCAGGGGGTAGCAGAAATTCTACGCGGAATCGTTCATGGATCGTGCAAAGATCCGACGGAATTTAAAGCGCCCTGGGTGCGGTACATGAACGCGGTTCACCGTTGACTGTGATAAGAAACGTTCTACTGCTTCTCGAAGACATTCATAAACATCTCAGACTGTCATCGATCCCCCTTTCAAGCTGCCTGTTTCATATCGCAGTAAGCTACGACAGTACAACGAATTGTCCTACTTAGTTTACTGCCCGAATCTGAAGACTTTCCGAGTCGCGACTCGAAGATCGGCCAGGGCTCGATCCACGACGAGAGAACCAAACGAGAAGGAAGAGTCCTCGAAGCTCGACTCGTATCCGAATCTTGTCTCGCGATTCTACTTAAACTTTACGACGCTCTATTACTGTTTTATTCTTTTTTGTTACTTTATATGCCATCGCCTTCGCGAAGGGACCAATGAAATTGGCCTCGGGCCGTTAAGCACGGAAGCATCTCGACTTTTATATAGGAAACGCGTCTGTACATAGACTAGTGGTTAGCTAAAAAGTAAGACTTCTACGAGCACGTAGAGAACGGAGAGTACTTGAATAAAGCTAAGCAACTGTATCGCGTTAAGAAGGAATATACAAAAAGTGGGAGGAAGAAGAAGAAATGGTGGACGCGGCGCCAAGGTACGGGAATTTTGGTCACGCTGTGCCGCGCGATCGTAGGATCAGGACGTGCCATGTTGTGTACAGGGAGCAAGCGAAAACGGCGAGCACTTTGTTGCACGTGTTCCAAAAATCGGGAGATTTCGTCGGGGAGCCTAGGGGCAGTGCCGCCCCTAGGTGCGTTTCTATTTCGCGAGGAGAGGCGCGCGTGTGTGCATGGGCGTGTGCGAGATTGACGATCTCATTCGTGGCGGCGGATATATATCTTATCGTTAGAGGAAATAGAATTTTAACGTCGCTCGCTGCGCGTGCACTTCTGTGATAAAAATGGGGAACAAGCTTCGGAGGTAAAATTGACGATAGGCGTTCGTTGTTCGTTGCCGCGGCAAAAATAGAGGACGATCGCCCACGGGTTTCCAATCTCGTCACACGCGGAATGCAGTATCATCTTATTCCCTTAACGATATAAGCCAATACGTGTATCGTGTACATTGCGTTAAGTGTTATCAATGGTTACGTTATTAGCGATTTCTATCCTGTAATATATTATCGTTCCGTTTCGTTGCTGAGCGGATATCAGCGCGGTGTCGCGGGGTCAGCCCCGCGCGAGGAAAACGAAGAAATAATTATTGTAAAACGTGTCTTTCTCAATCCCTCTCTGCCCTTCTCTGTTCCCGTGTTCCATGATGTTTATGCGAAAAGAAAAAGAAAAAGGAGAACCCGACAGAAGCAACGAGTGCGAATTAGAAATTGTACAATACGTTCGTATCGCCAAGATAAATAGCTGCGAGGAATTGCATTTGCCATTCGGTTGTGGACATAGAACTTATAAAACTTTATAATATCATTGTATATCGTAAAGAAATTATTGTAATAAAGAACCACCATCATTCTTACGACGCTCGACGACTTCTATCCCCCGTTTCTCAATTCCCTTAACACCATGTAAAATTGCACATCTTTTTAATATATAAAGCAGAAATTTTCTATATGTTTGTGTGTTTGTTTGTCGCCTAAAAACTTTCGAACGATAAACTTTGGGATCACGAAATGTGCCTCAGTTCATTATGCCTGATTACCTAATTCGGATAAATGTGAACATTTTCACAAAAAAAACTTGAATTTTTTTTTTTTATAAAATCAGAATCTAAATTTCGGGCGAAGCTGAGTAGTAAAGCTAGTAGCTTAATAAAGAAGCTTAGCTATTAGTTACTGATTACACTAATTCTTGCATCATAAGAGAGTCTCTCAAAGTAGACATTTTTTGATTCACGGAACGAATTTAAAAGGAGACTTTGTATTACAAACTTTAATTCCAATGTTACTATTGTCAGACGATTAAGAGGAAAGTGAAAGCTTATAGCATCGTACGATTCAAACATTATACTTCCGCTTTGAGTTTAATTCGTGAGTCAGTATGCTGAGGAGATAGTGCTCGGTTACATAACAAGAATTCGAGCAACTGGAAGCACATAAGTTGTACCGAACTGTACGATTATATAATGACTAATAACAACCTTTTTCCCACCCGAGTTTCTTTCGTTGTTATCACCAGTGGCGTACAAGTCACCGTGCGGTGTGTGCATATGCTTTCTCTCATTTGCGACTTCGTTATTCAGTGTTTACAGTGATCATCGGAAGCAAATGATCTTACAGTTTCATTACAGAATTTGCAACCATTAAAAGTGTAATAGAAATACTTATTTTACAAAAAAGAAGCTGTACCGAAGAGTACAGTGTAACACTAACTACCAGAATATTTCAGTGTAGTTTCTTTTGACGTATGTACATTCGCAATAATCAGAAGTTCCCCGACAACAAATTGCACAGAAAGAAACCAGTAATTTGCTTCTTGGGACCAAGGGAATTGATAAGAGCTCGTCAATTGTACATTGCACACAGCCAACGCTCAACATGGAGACAATAGATGACCCACATTTGAACCATCTTTTTGACGGTGATTCAGTGTTTAACGTGTATAACGAAGGAGCTGTAAATTTATCCGTTGGTGCCCCGGGCCCCGATCTACTGCAATATTGCGTGGAAATGATAAAGTCAGCGACGGATCACAGACTGGTAGGAAATTTATTATTTATTACGTTACTATTTTTAACTTTACGCTAGTTCTTGAAATACGTAATAAAAAAGAAATCGTGGAATATCGAGTCTGCTACATCATCTCCCTTAAATGAATAAAATTAGATATCCATCACTATGCTATTAAGCTTAGTATTATTTATTTATATTCGTTTCGTTGAGCTTTGTAACGAATGACTCATTTATCACAGAACTAAATTTCGTACTATATACTGAATGAGTATTCGGTTTTAGGAAGAAGAAAGGAAAAGAGGAAAGTATTATCTTTTCCAATATGGCATCACAGCAGGCCTATGGGAGTGTCGCGAAGAATTGGCAATGTTTCTGAGTAGACGATATGGCGATCCAGTGAAAAGAGAAAATTTGATATCGACCTGCGGCGCATCGCATGGCCTCCAGCTCTTACTCAACACCGTTCTTTCGCCAAACGGAGTAATTTTCGTAGAAGAAGTCACTTACATGATAGCCTTGGATGTTTTGAAACAATTTCCATTAATGAAAATAGTAACAGGTACTACGTTATATGCTTTTAACAATTCTTTTTTTCCCAATGTTATATTGCTCTTATCGATCGATTAAAAAATGCATTTCCTTTGACGCAGTACCGATGAAAGACGACGTAGTAGACGTAGAAGCCTTTGAGGAAATAGTCAAAGAGGAGAAAAAGAATGGTAATTTCCTTCTCAGCGACGAGAAGATATTTTGGGCACTGTTTTACACCATTCCCACTTTTCATAATCCTACTGGATCAGTGTTACCTCCGCGTAAGCTGCGATTTATGCTCTTTATTAATCCATCCACAAATTACTGAGCAATCTACTGATTCGCCCGACCTGCTAATTTACGACAGAAAGCTGCAAGCGCCTGGTGGAAGTAGCACGAAATAATTCTATAGTCGTTGCCTGTGACGATGTGTACAATTTATTGTACTATGGAAATAGCTCTCCACCACATCGATTATTCTTTTATGACGACCCAATAGATCCCAACTACAAAGGTGGCAATGTTATATCAAACGGATCATTTTCGAAAATTCTCTCCCCGGCGATTCGGTTCGGATGGATCGAGTGCAGGCCACGGATTGCAAAGATCTTTAGATCTTCGTAAGCAGAATTTCTATCTCCCATTTTAGTGCTTCTCTAATTTCGACGGTGGAATATCGATATCGTCCACCTTGAAATTAGGAAATTGGAGTATGCGAACGCACTTTATCGTGCCTGCGATAGTCACTTAGTACCTATTATTTTACTAGGACTTCGTAAGAATTCGGAAACTTTGCAGAGGGATCTTACGCAGCGGAGGCGCAGTTAATCATTACGTTTCTGGTATTATCACGAGTCTACTTCATCTGAAACTTCAAGACGAGCACCTCGATAGACTTATTAAAGTATATAGGGTAAGTTTCGTGCATACCTGACAGTTTATGACCATTGCGAATGTAAAATCTTTTGCGTAGGAACGATTGTCAGTATTGTGCGAGGTATTGGATTGTTATTTACCAAAAGACTGTTCATACCAGCGGCCGGGAGGTGGCTATTTTGTGTGGATTCATCTACCATTAGGTACGTACAAGAGTATACATTTCCCTTTCGTTACGAATTATCAGTCCTGTAAAATATTCATCTTTAAATCGAATTCTACAGAAACAAATGCTAGTGATTTTATCAAATGGTGCCAGGAGGAACATAAAGTATCTGCTATACCAGGAGTAACGTTTTCATACACAAAAAAGTCTCGCAATTTCTTACGAGTCAGTATAGGATTTCATAAGAAGGAGGTTTTAGAAATTGCTTCAAAAACTCTTTGCAAGGCTATTGCATCTTATATAAAAAGAAACATTTATTCCAAGGAATCATAATAAATGACAAACTTTCTATAGTAGTTTTACATGGCAAGAAAATGAAATTATTATCGTATCATTTGTAAAGTATTAACACTTAAGTTTCCAGCTCATTTTGTTCTTAATTTAAGAATGTATTAATATAAGAAAGCTATACCATTCTAATCATAAAAGAGTGTATATTATATATTACAAATTGTAATGATTACTAGACATTATTCAAATTTAATATATCAAATCTATTTCGTGAAGTATATTTTTTACAATAAAGTAGAAATTAATTATGTGATGATATAATAAACTGTAATCAGCAATAGATGTCTAATACAACTACAAAATATATATACATACTTTTCGAATGATTACAAATGATGAAAGATCCCTTAAATAAATATTAAATAAACCGATTACTCCGATTCACCTAAGAGTTCTTTCTGTTTCGTTTGTAATAATTTCTCCGCTTTACTAATGTAGTCGTGACTTAATGTACTTATGTAACCTTCGACTCTGAAAGATAAGTCTACGGGTAAATTGGATTTCTTTTTTACATCCTTTACATGCTTATTCCTCACGTCAGTAATGTTATTTTTGCATTTGATAAAATATGATTTGGCTGTCTTTGCCAGATTTTCCCTGTGTTCTCTCGTCACTCTATCGAATTGTGAAACAAACTTAATGCAATTTGTATACTTTAAGTTTACTTCGAGTCTGTGAATCATCAATAGAACTTACTTGGGTATCTGAATGTAAAGCGTCGTGCCCTCTTGCTGGGGATTTAAATTCATTTGAGATTTCGAGAGCGTATCGAGGATATTAGGAATTGTCTGTGGAAACGCGGTCACATTCATTACTATCATTTTAGGTTTCCGACTTATTTGTACAAGTTCTTGAAGCTTATAGTCGTCCCCGTCGTGCTTTACTATTAGATCTTCGATAGCGCCTGTGCTCGTGCGTAGACCAATATGCTTTACCATCTGATCTTTAAAATCTTCCACCGCCTTGTCGAATTGCGACAATAAACGATCAACATTCATAACTTCGGATATTTCATTTAAATTCACGTGTGCAGGGGTAGCTTTCTTATCGCTTCTACCTCGATCTTTACTTTTCGACAATATACTCGTGGTAGAAAATTTGTTAATGTTATTGAAATTAGCGGGAGAGCAATGCGGAATAAAATGCACATCGCTACAGCGAGGTATTGTTAAGAAGTGCTTTGAATTTTTCAAGTCGCAGAAGCTCCTTACATGTTTCATTGAGCAATTGTTTAATTTAAAAATCTGAGGCCTTAAGAACCTTTGCAAGTTTATTTTTAACTCCACTGAAATCCACATCTTTGAATCTTTCTTCTCTATCCACTTCCGGTAATCACTAACGCAATAAAGAACGTTTACTTCGAGTATTAGTGTTATTAATAATAATCAATCATCAATAATCAATAATCGCTCGTTCCAACACAAATCGCAAGTCAATGAGAACCGAAGCTTCTCCTTAGAATTATGTGATTCACTAATTTATACAGTTGCATACAGTCTACATCTCATCTCGGCTCTTTCCAAACAATTCTGAACGATAAGTATTACATAATAAAGTTTACAATTAATTGCTTTTTACTACGTTAATGATTTATTTACTTTATGGATTACGGAACGGTACAGCCGCCTAGCGGTGGCACCTATGAACTGAACATCCTCCCGCACGAGTAAATGTTATATATTTATTTATTGATTTATATTATACATTTGGCGAATCTTAGGTTTTATCCGGATCCACTGCGAGCCATATAAAAAATATTCTTAATTTATTGTTTTTTTTAAGACGAATTAAAAACGCAAAACAAACTGCGCCATCTAACGCTGAAAGTTAAGAACGATCACTCTCCATGGCACTTTATTTTCATTAGATACAATAGTGTTCTCTGATTTGTAAAATAGGTTCTTTAAAAAGTAAAAAATTAACAATGCTAATGTATAACATCCTGTACAATGATCTACAAGACGTAGAATTCATGGAATAAATAAATAAATATATAACAGAAATCATTTGTAGATTTTTATTCCAAGTTCTTTTATAAGCAGATTCATGTCACACTCTATATCCACTTATTATTGAACGGTGAATCCTAATTACGCGTTGTATGCTATATTTGTTTAGTTTAATTGAAAAATTTGTTATGTAGCTACTAAGGCGCAAGTATCAACCTCGCGCATTGTATTTTCAAACCGCCTTTATGATAACATTATTCCTTATATGTAGGTCATAATTAGTTTATTAGAACAGTGTAGATACCTATATGTTTTAACACAGTTTCGATTTTCTTCCGAAACTAATCCCGCGGGAATATTACAGTTGAATTAACACGAATTTACGTAACTTCGAACTGAATGCTCGCAACGCGTGTTCAAATTTCAGATTGTCCGAGTCACGTGACTCACGTATCTACAGAATATTTCGTGTTTCAAACGAAGCTGCGAGAACAGTCGCCGATTCTTTCACATTTACGTCTGTACGATTGTTGTGAACAGAAATATGTTAAGTTAGCACTGAATTCGATTTATACGTAAGTCTTTGTGAGAAATGTTGCAAACTATACCCTGCAGTGTTTGCCGGAATTAACAAACCTGCCAGCGTTTAAGATCATGGGGATTTACACAATTTAATCAACACGGTTCAGGATTTATCGTAGTGGTTAGTTGTTAGTACATAAATTGCGGGAATAAAACAAAGAACTGGTATTAAGAAATTTTCTTTTCACTACGTAGTCAGTACCGCTGTAATTAGGTTATTTTTTACACGTATTTGCGCACATTATTTTACCTACAGCAATTGTTTATACTCGTCTTTTTTTACACTGTAAACAGAAATGACCCAGTGTACAAGAACGTACTTTTTCGTTTGCGTCTACATGTTTTCACAGATGTTTTCACGTGTTATTTTAATTCTGTCATAGGTAGCGTTAGTTAAGAGATACTTGAAGGCAGCACAAATGTGAAAGAGTTGTTAACCACTGTGTGGAATATTGATATTGCTAATTGAGAAGACTGTTCGACTGAGTTTTGTAACGCCTGGTGCACACAGATATTTGGAATATATTAAACCCGAGATACAGTTCCAGGATTTATGACCATCAAATATGAGTAAAACACCTGTATCTATTCTGCAAGAAATGATGGTGAAGAAACAATTAGTACCTAACTATGAGCTTATACACGACGGAGGCGGCACACACATGAATACGTTTACCTATCAAGTGACTTGCGATGGTCATCGCGCGTCCGGTACGGGTCGTTCTAAGAAGGACGCTAAACACGAAGCTGCGCATGCAATGTTGAAAGTTATCGCTTCGTATAACGGTTATCCGCAACTTCCGGCGGCAACGGAAGAACCAGTAAGAACGCCGATAGCTCCGGTGGTTCCAGAGCCACAAAGGATTCCGCCGAGCGTGCCGTTTCTTAACGCCGTTGGTATCTTACAAGTAAGCAGTGTTCATGTACTTTATTCGCTGTACCATGGCGGCGTTACTTAGGTACGTATTGTTGCAGGATTTGTGTGTTGAGAATAGTTTACAAGAACCCGAGTACGTTCAAATTAGCGACGTCGGGCCGCCGCATGCAAAGATTTTTACCATTGAGTGCAGAGTCGCTGCGTTTAAAGAAGTCGGCATCTCTAGAACGAAAAAGCAAGCTAAACAGGACGCTGCTAAGAAGATGGTAGATAAAATAAACGATTTGGTAGCTGACATGAAAGACATAGATTCGCCCAGTTCGGAAGAAGACGAGAACATGAAGGAAGAGACGCGTTGTAACGACATCGCGAAATCCCGTTACCTTACATTATCAAGGTTACCTACAACAAAGAAACTTAACTTAGGCTTTAAAGTGTCGGAATATCATATTAAAATTAAGAACTCTTTTAGTAGCGAAGCACGCGAACAAATGGTTGAGAAATTGAAATCTCTTATTCCACCAGGCCATAGCGATATTTCCGAGGAGTTTGTAGACTATCTATCATCAGAGTTTAAAGATTTTTTGTCAAAGATCGATCTAGATATTTCGAGTATGTCTTTAGAATCTGAAAGCTTAGAGTCCCACATTACAGTTATGAGAATTAATACTGTACTGGACATTGTTCAAGTTGGATTAGGAAAAACGAAAGTGGAAGCGGAATTTCACACGCTATTAAAATTAATTAATAGCATGATATTTCTTTTGGAATAAGTGCAGCCAGGGTAACTGGAACTCTGGAAAGTGAACTAAGTTGATGGCATAAATTTTCGCAAGAAAGAACAGAACATTTTATTGGGAGATCAACATATACTTTACTAAAGTATCGTCTGATTTACAATGATTTCAAATAACATAGGATATTTCTTTATTTACGAAATTTTTGTTTTTGTTGAAACGACGTTTCTTACACTTGTTAAAAGCCGATCCCTCAGATTAGCTGTAAACGTGTATAGACCATAATTTAGATTTTCGTTATCGCAATGGTAGAAAGCTCTTTTTTCAAGAACATACAAAGTAGTTTGTATTTAATATGCATTACGCGTGTGATAATGTGCCACCGGTCGATACGGCAAAGTTATTTCTCTTTTTGTAACGAATTACTACAAAACGCAAAATGAAATAATTTCTAAATTTTAAATTTTTCTTAAAAATGAAGTATTTTTTAATTTTATTAGAAATCATAAAAATGACCAAGGAGCTTCTGGCCCATTCGTGATATAGTTCTTATTTCTTTTGCAGAATTTTAAATGGTCCGCGATCCAAGGTAGAGAAATGCGAAAAAGATGTAAAGAAATGATTGCGCTATTAAAGTTGTTAAAGAGATTTATGTATTTATTTTATACTGCTGTTGCACTATAGATTATATGTATATGATCGTGTTTATTTTTTATTTTCTGTTTTTGTTTGGGATCTTCACAAACAAATTTGCGAACTTTCACTTTCATAAGTACATAGTAAAGATGGAAAGGAGTTAACGATAAACGATATATTTTTTTAAAACACGACGAAATAAAGTGCAAGACGAGATTTTATAGCTACGCGCTTATAGTGTTTATTTTTATGCGAAGTTTTGGTTTTTGAGCTCTAAACGAATATTGTGAATTCTCCAAAACAAGAAGATAAAGTATGATTTCTTTTGTATACAAAACACAATAAATATATGGTGATTTGGAATCATAGAATTGGCTTAGAATATATTGTTTCAAATGCTACCCAATTCAGCTTGTTGAGAATGGTGATTCCGAGAGCGCGTGAAATGAAAAGAAATCGACGTGGTGTGTGAAACTCTTTATTTCATTTGATATCGCATAAAAGCGCTACACCTCGTAATGTCCAGTGTCGAGGATTATGGTCGGTCTCGAAATCGATCGATCCCACGTACTTTGTGTCCGTTCTCTGTGGCTTCCTATATATAGGGCATTCATAAAGTTTCGGATCTTTCCCTGCCGTTGTGTTTATCGCATAAATGTAAATCACGGGCATCTGCTCGTACAGGACCTTCGGTTTACTTTCCACCAGCTTGCCCGTTTTACGATCGAGCGATGCACCTTCTAGGAACAGGCCGTGAACGTAAACCCCTTCCTGGGGCTGGTTCTTCATGTCTTCCTTATTGAATCTCGTAATCAGATTTTGTAGAACGACCGAGTCGAGGGCCCATCCTTTGTGCGCTCGTGTCACTTCCTGTAGCATACGAACAAATTTCCTTTTACCATGTAAAAAGCATATTTCGGTTATTTTGCTTCGAACTACGCTTCCAGGCACGCAATCCACTGAGACCCACACGATACTTTCGGTTTCATAGGAACGCGAGCTTATTTTATAGTTTAAATAGTGTAAAATAACCGAAATAAAACTCCGTTTATTACAAGCAGGTGAAACATATTCCCCACATTTATCACATTCTTTATTAGTAAAGGGTATCAAAATTCGTATGGTGGTACATTCTTATCCCCATGAAAATGTTTGCAAAAGTTGTGAGTAAAAGTTAAGTAGATGAACGTTGTAAGATGATTAACTGTAACTTTAACTAACTTGTCGCATAGCAGTTAAGAATCCCTGGGGATTGAAGAATCCAGTCATCCAGAAGACCTTGGGACGTCCGTGGATGCACCACTGCCTAAACTGATGGTCCCGTTCCAGAAGTTCTGTGTACCAAAATCCAAGCGTCGCCGATTCCCAAGATATCTTCAGCCACTTCTCCGGGATGCGGGCGTCGTACATTGCATCGAGCGATTTCCGTAAGCCTTGGCTCATCACGATGGTACCCTCAATAGCCAGCTTCAGATCTGTCAGCGTGCTACGCACTTCTTTGATTACTCTCGTGATCCTGAGAAACACATTACCATTGACCAAAGTCTGTTTTCATCGAATGAAGATGAAGGAATTAATGTAGGACCTTCACCTATCGATCTCCTGCCTCAGGAATATGTTCATGGGCAGCAACGCTCCCATCCGTTGAAGCGCCTCTTTCACTTCGAAAGAGTTGTACTGCTTCGGTAATTTGGATAACATGTCGTTAGCCAACTTGTACACGACGTTCTCTCTGGTCTCGCCACCCTGCGCACCTCCCTCTTTGGGTTGTACGCTCAAGATCGTGTCCAGTATCCCCTTTGCCGTGTTTATTTGGTAGGTGATGTCCGCGTTTGGATGCAATCCAAAGACTTCCGGTGTATCGGTGGCAGGCAGTCCATCTATGTAGTCCAAGTATCCTTGCAGGTTCCTGGTCTGCGGCACCTTGTATCCGCGGTAAAACTCGAAGCCAGGCCGTAGCAACACGTCGCAGAACCAGACGTGCGTAAAGGTGGTCAGCAATCGTTTGTCGAAGTCATCGGTCACTCTGCCACCGTATTGAACCTGTGTTGGAGGATTGACAGTCGTACGACTAGAGACAATGACGTAGCTCATCCTTGCTTTAATAGTATGTGTTTTACATTTCAATAGCGAATGGCCAACTACGAGGAAACTATTTTGTAATAATGGACTTGTTGGAGCAGGATTTGAAGATCGGTGATGGATTCGATATACGCAAATGAATAGTTCAGTATCGATCACCGATGGTCACAGCAATGCCGATGATTCTTTATCAAAAGAGACCTACAGACCTCCCCAAGCATGTAGCAGACAGTTGGCCACGACACTCCTCTCTTTGGATCCATATCGTCCAGATGGTTCTGTATAAATTGAACCGAAGCGGCGAAGTCAGCCTGATTGAACTCGTACGGTATGTTCCAACCGAGGGGTCCGAATTTCCTTCGCTCCTGCACCACGGTGTGCAGAAATGCAACAGCGTACAGTAACGGGGGCCATTGTGACTGCGTGCTGTAGTCGAGTGTGTCCTGCGTTACACTTTGGTAAGTCCTCTTCAAGCTGGCTCTGATACCTTGAGGTGGTTCGTTTGTAAATTTGATCGCCATCTGGGGTACAAAGTCGATTTGAATAATCGTAGGTATGAGTTAATTCTTAATGGTTTCAATGAATAAGACACAAACCTGTAGTAAACCAATAGGAAACTGCGAATGGACTTCGGTGGTCATCCACAGTCTGAATGCCTCGTGGACGGTATCCGTTTCAACGAGGGCGTCCATCACTTCCGTGCAGAAAGGTAGGGACAGATGGATGTTCTGCAGTAGCACCCATCCGCCGATGTTCATGGCGTCCGAGATCAACTTTCGCGCATGAAATTCTTGGCCTTGACCCATGGACACTGACCTTAACTCTGTAACAGTAATTGTACTCTTTCGTTAAATCTTTCGCTACTTGGGGAGCGGTAATCAAGCAATCTATTAACAAAGCTCATTCATCCGTGGCTTGTTTCTTCTGTACTTTTCGCACTGAGGAGATTAAGTTGCTTACGAATAGATTTCTGCTTTGCCAACGCCGTTATTTGTGGACTAGGGTCTGATCCAATCGATAGTATGCATATAAGCGGGGTCCTCACTTCGGACTCCAGCCAAGTGACCTCCAGATCCAAAATCTTGGCCTCTCCATACTCCTTTCCGAGAGATTCAATCACGTAATTCCTTGCTTGGGACAGAGTTCTATCTGGGCTCCACGACCTGATCAAAAGTAGCTTTCTGAATACGTCCAGCTTCTTCTGGTACCCGCAGGGAAGATCCTCCTCCTCGGGTTTCTCTTTCTCGTACCACACTCGCCACTCTTTCTCGTTGAATTCGATTTTTGATAGTACATCTGAGAAGGTTTCCAGTTTACTTATCTCGACTAGATTTAGCCAAGTAATGTCAAGAATCCATTTGAATGGTTTTGGGGCGACAGCATTTAGGTCCAAGGACGCACCTCCCTTTATAAACGCGTTGAATTCCGCGTGAGAAATCACGCCCCGCTGGCAGTCTATCTTCATTCCCAACATCAGCGTGAACAACGATTTGTGCCTTTCGTACAGGCTTCTCAATGTGAAGGCCCACACTTCGTACGTGAGGTGGCGGAGGATTATGTTTATACGGTCGCTGGTGATGGGGCTCTTCGCCGACTTCGTGATCGAATTGTCGAATATAGTGAGAAACTGTCTTAGCGAGTTCTGGTACATCACGTTCACGTTACTCATCTCCACGATGAGGAAGTACAATATGGAGCCCCTCGAAGCAACCGCGCGGAATTCCTCGCGGGCTAGGGTGATCTTCTTCTCAGTCAAAGCGGACACCTTTAGCTTCTCATTAACCGACTCCGCCGTTGTTTTCGTTTCTCTGAGAACATTTATGAGCGCTTCATCGTCCACTAAAGAGCCTTCGGAGGACGTGAGTCTATGTAGAAGGGTACTCTCGAGTTCCTTCATCGATCGTTGGTTGGTCATGACAGATTCAAAGAGGGCTACTCTCTCCGCCTCTAAATCAGCCTTCTCCATGAGGATCACTCTGCCCAACAGCTGATCCTCTAAGCCTAACATGGTGACAGTGAAGTCGATTATCGATGTTTTCGCTGAGATCTCTGGGCTGTACGCTGGGTTCGGCAATTTCGTTGTGACGTACAGCATAAAGCCTGGCATCACGTCGCATTCCTTATCTCCAACGATCACCTTCTCTATGGAGCCAGATTTAATAAAATTCTTCTCGAGCACGTTGTCGAGCACTGGATCCAGCTCTTCCGCTATATCTTCTATGAGTAACGGTCTGCCTAGAGACAGACTGTCTTCCAGGTGGGTCCTGAAGTACTTGTGATTGAGGGAGGTGATCTGTAACTCGTTCATGGCCTCCTTGTTCTTGATCCACATCTTCCCCTGATTTTGGGGATCTACCAGCAGGGGATACGACGATGACTTGGTTACGATAAGCGCGTTCTGCACGGAGAGCTCGTCGTTTGGTAGACCTTGAAGCGTCCATTCAGACATGGTCGCACTGTCGACCAGCATGCTCGTGATATTCAGGTTTTTGGTGAAGGGAATAGACTTGGTCGCTAAAATGTTCATCCAAGCGGACACCAAGCTGGCTCTGTACTGTTGATTGTATGGTCCACAGTACGATAAGAAGCCTGTAGCTAACAGAACGTCTCCTACTAATCGTCCCAGTTGTACTTTGAATTCGCTGCTCTGCTCAGTCCAGCGTACCTTCTCACCTCCCAGCCCGTTGATCAGCGCAGTCGCAGCAGTCATTTTTCTGAAGCACACGTTCGCAGCATCCATCAGCCTTTGTTTCTCTGATACAGCTGAATCGTACTGTTCTTTAACCGCCTGCAGAGCCATTTCTCTCTCAGACAGTTCCCTCTCAGCGTTCGCCAGATCTTCCATGGCTACCTTCAGTCTCGCTTCTTGCATGGCCAGGTTGGCTTTCAACGGAAGAACCTCTTTATTCACAGAGTGGAAGAAAGCCATGGCCTTGGTCCAGGACAACAAGCCCGCCACGTCACCGCAGACTCGCCTAGCGGTTTCCATGTTATAGTCTTCCATCTTAAAGTAAGGCTGCAATAGCTCGACCATTTCATTGTTTATTATGTCCTTTGGATAATTCTGTAATTGAAGAAGAAACGTCGTGCTGGCCATCAGTTTCAAGGATTCAGCCCAAGAAGGCTTTGGGCAGGCCGCAGTAGTGTCTGCTACGGCCGATCCAATCTTTCGTTGAAACAAAATTAGTACGCAGTCCATGATTCTCATGATGAGATGCGGTGGTCTGCCCAGCTTTCTGACGGTAGCTATATGAGCAGGCTTGATGGTGTTCAAAGCAGCCTCCGCCTCCTCCAGCGCTGGCTTAGCAGCTTCCAGTTTCTCTTCAGCCAGTGCTTTCTCCTCGGCTATGCAGGCCACCAGTTGCTCAGCCTTTTCTTTCACCTTTTGCACTTGGTTCTTGAAGGCTTCCGCCTGCATCGCCCTCTCGGTTACCTCTAACAAAACAGTTTCTGCTTTCTCAGAAGCTTGCACCAGTTCCGTCTCCATTGCGGCGAGGTCCCTCTTCAAGATTTCGACCGATATCGAAGCCTCCTCCAGCTTCGCCAGGCCGGTGTCCATTCTCTTAGCGCCCTCCCCAAGCTCGTGCTGTTTACTGTGGTAGATGTTCTTGTAGCCGCCGATGAAGTTCAAGTACGACTTTGGCGTGACGTGGGTGGCTCGACGGAACCTCTGGAAATACTCTGCCGACGTGACCGCAACGATGTCTTGTATGGAGCCCAGAGCGTTCACCAGCTCAGCCTTGACTTCGTTCGTGCAAGCGATGTCGAAGTCGTGCAGGAAGTGTTTGGCGACCAATATCAAGGCGTCCTTGGGCCAGGGCTGGAACCAGTCGATGGTGCATCCTGATATGAGGGCTGGGAAACGTTGCGCACGGTTTCGGAACTTCTCTCCGACGGGAGAGAAACAGAAGACCACGTGCAGGTTTTGGCAAGTTCGCTGTAGAAAGAAATCCATGACCAACTCGTTGTTGATGGACCGTTTCGGGTTCTCGCGTTTTAGAATAGGAGTCAATTCTAATATAATCTCCTGTTGTTCGTCTCGCGTGAACAAGTTACTGATCACGCCGGAGCTGAGGATGTTGTTTAGGTATTCCAAGAAACCTTCCTCTTTGATATCCAGATCGGTGAATATGAAGGTGGTCCCTTTACCCTGAGCTCCACACGCTCGGTAAAGGTATCTGAGATCTTCTAAGAAGTTCGCCACGTTGTAAGACCTCGTCAGAGTGATTTGGAAGGTTTTGTAGCCAGCGATGAAGGAGGACAACTTTGTAAGACTCTGTTTGCCCGATCCCCCGACACCGACCAGCATCACGTTCCCTTTCGGATGCCTGATGACCCTGGATATCTTGACCAAGTGCAACATGGCGTCGGGGAAGAATACCAAGTCCATACCAGAGCCCCTTTGCATCTCGTTGAACTGCGATAGGAACATTTCCAATCTATCTCGGAGAGTTTGATCGTCGTAAACTGGTTCGTACACTTTTGGCAACTCAACGTCGGCGTCTTCGCTTTCATCGCCAGTGGGTTCTGGAGCATCCCTACGAATTACAATTAAATTATCAATTTCATGGTACATGGTGTTCCTCCTACATAAGTGAAGCATGAAATGATTATTAAACAGTACAAGATATGAGAAAGTTTGGCTGTATTAATTTTAGCGTAGAATCAAATGTTTACCTCATGAAGTCCACGAACGCAGGATTCTGGTTCAGCATGTCCACGTATCTTTCCCCGAGCCTGTCATTTACAACTCTTACTATCTCTTCCTCGAACCACTGTTTATCAGCCTTTATAGTAAACCTATCACTGAATACGCGGCTGCATTCGTGCTTCCACAGCAGCATCAGGACACTTTCTTTGTCAACAACGGTAGACAGTGTGCCAACCATGCCTTGCCAGATTCTCGATAGATCTCGGAGGCTGAAAACGTAATGGAACTTAGCTGGGGTCGGCAGCAAGTTGGTTCTAGTCCTGTCCCAAAGTATCCTTGTCAGAGGGACCATCTTTTTCACGAGACTCCTGACTTCCACCGAGAATCCTCGTTTAACGTTGTAGTGGCCCTCCCCCAGGGCGCTGAAGATTCGATCGATGGACGCCTCGTCAGGCAACGTACAATTGAAGATGCAAAACTGCCGCTTCAGTCTCGATGGAATATCGTTTCTTCCTCCGCCAGGCTGGCACATAGCAGCGAGGAACGTCATATCCACGATGCTGGTGAAGTCTCCAGGCTTCTCAAGGGAGTAGAAGCCCTTCATGTCCATAGTCTGACGGACGATTTCGTTGGTGACTTGGTCACCCCACTCGTTTATCTGCGGTAGATTAATGTCATCCACGAACACCATCATCTTCTTGCCTCCCGGCGGTCCAAACGTGTTACCTAAACGTTTCTCCACGTAGCTCTCAATCGTCTTCTGAAATTGGCACGGGCTCGTGGCCGAGCTGAAATTGAAGGACCGGCTCAACGTGGTCTCAGGATTCGCCTTTCTCATGTACGACTTCATCATGACCGTTTTAGCAGAGCCCTGCTCGCCTATTAGCAGCACAGCTTTATCTTGACGACCAATTAAGTCAATCAGATACTGTATCCTCACGTTGTCAGGAATGGGAACCAGCACGTTGCTGTAATCAGGTGACGAGTATTCCGGATACACGTAGTTGGTCACCATGCTCGCCCACGTTTCCCATTTACCCTTGTCGGTTACGTAGAAATCGAACACCATCGCGTCAGGATACTTCTCAGAGGTTGGCAGATCCATACTCGTGAAGTTTTCGCGGAGGTACGAGTCGTACTTTCCTCTGTCGGGCTTTTCCAAAAGCGCACCTATGCCCCAAACCAAGGCAAACACGTAGAGACGTCCCACGTGGTCCGTCGTCATTGGTTGACGCTTCTCTTCTTCCATCTCTTCATCCTCCTGCTCCTCTATAGGCGTCTCAGGGGGAACCAGGCCCTCGAGAAGACACAGCATCTGTCGTACTATGTTGCATTGAAGGACATCGATGGTCAGGGTCAGGACTTGAGTACTCCATGAGAAAACCTGCGACGATGTGCAAACATTGCCATAAAATTGATACAACTTCTGGAATCTGGAATCACAGCATCTACAGGCTCTTGAATATTCTCTTACCTGTGCGAAGGAATCTGCGAATCGTTGACCGAACACCTCCTCCTCCAAGGGGGTTCGTGTTTTCAACCAAGCAGCCACTACGGGGTTCCAGTCGAGCCCCGAAGAGCTCATGTACACCATCCCGTTACGGGACACTGTGGCGGGGCTAGCATTGTCGATGTTATGGGGTTCGAAGATGATCTTGCACGTGGGTGCCATCGACAAACGGTCACCGTTCGCCAGCGTGAGGGTTCTGTTGTCGTCCAACACGGAATTCAAGTTCTCGATCCAGATACTGTCGACGGGTCCATCGAGGACCATCCACACGTGCTCTCCTTCTTTTAGTTTCAAGGTTTTCCGCCACAGGGCTGAGAATATCCCATCTGTCCAGTCATTGGTCGCCACGTCCAGTCGGCCGAACATTTGGGCGGCTGTGATGCTCTTTGGGTTCATCCTCATTTCTCTGCAAAGTTGGTGTCAATCATCGGTCTACAAATGGAGGAAACTTCCTACTATTCCTCCTTAATGATGCTCAGAACTTGGGGCTTGTTTCATGGGCGATTATTACCCAGAAACTGACTAAAACCCAGAAGATCTGTTCATCAGTGTTGAGACTACGTAAATCTCGACTGGGGGCATTCTGATACGCTCATCATCTGAAGTTTAATAAATCGTTCTGTGAACATGCTTAAGTTCGATTACCTATGGAAATCACCACAATGCGTCAAAGCTCTCATCAGAATCTGTATACACGTCGTTTTCCCAGCGCCAGTCGGACCCAGTGTCATTATTCCATGTCTCACACTCTGAGTCTCGTATAATTGTATCAACTTCAACACCCATGGTGGATGGCATATCAATCCGGCTTCTTCCACTTGTTGGGATATAGCAGCCTCTAACTCTGGGTAAGACGTTTTCTCTAGAGCTTGATTCGGGAAGAGATCCGCCACCAGGGAGATGAAGAGTGGCTCATCCTCGTCTGAAAGTATTAGTAGAGCAATTAAAAGACATTCACGATGCTTTACAGTCATGAACTCTGACTGAATTATACTAGGCAACTTCTACTTTTAAGCTGTGTCAACTTATTTAGTGGCCTTAAGCAGCAATATTACCTATTAATTTCGATAGATTCATGTCTCTCAACACGCGCATGACGATTGTACTCTCAGAGTCTTTCGAGTTCACTCTTTTCGACGCTCCCAAAGTTCTCAGTACGGATAATATGTTCCTTAGACCGAAGTCATAGTGAACCTTTAAAAAGAAACAGATTGTCAACGCTTACCAAAATATTCATTCGAACTTTCCTAACGTAGAATTACCTGTTTGGTAAGTTGTTCCTCGCAGAGCTTGTACAGCGTGTAAAACTTACGAGCAAGCGTGATATTCTCCAAGAACCCACAGCTAGCCAATTTCACCCGAATAATAATTTGTCTATCGGGTACCATCATGGCAACGGTACGAAATTGAATTTTCAGATTCTCTGGTAGCTCCTTCCTACCAGCGTATCCAGGATTCTACAACACGCATTCTTCAATTACAAGCCATGCAGTTCTTTAGTTCGATTTTCTAATACAACATGCTTCATTGCGTGTAAATTATCTTTACCATGGTTATGAATATTCCAAGCTCAGGGCACATGTCTATCAGATCGCCGTCAGTAAAGACGAATTGCTTCTTCTTCTCCTTCTTCGCGGCAAGAACGACCGCGACTTGTTGAGCAGCGACGGATAGAACTGGTAGCTCAATTCTGTTGAACTCGTCGAAGCAACCCCAGGAACCACTCTGCGCCAGGCCTTTATAAATTCGCCCCAACCCCCTGTAATCCATTTGATCGGAACAGTTGAAGACCACCACGTACTTGGCCAAGGTTTTGCCCATGTCCTTCACTGTTTCAGTTTTCCCAGTTCCAGCTGGCCCGCATGGTGAACCGCCCATTGACATCGACAACGCTTGCGCTAGAGTTATGTAGCACCTGCATAGGTAAATAAATTCGAGAGTTCATCCAGTGGAGATTAGATGTAATTCGTTGCAGTTACCTGTCCGTTAATGGAGTGATAACTAGGCGTTCCGTGCAGCCTAGATATTCATTTTGATACGTAAAATTTACGTCTGTTATGCATATCGACGTTTTGTCTAGGTCTTCCTTGAAGTAAAATCTGCATTGCTTCAGCCACTCGAAGTCGTTCACCGATCGCACGTTCAAACGGCACTGTACGAGAAATTATTTCGAGATATGCATATGCTTCAGTGGATGGTTGTAAAAGGAATCTGAGTAATAGTGACAAAGTACACCAAGCTTTTGTTCCAAGAACGTACCAATATATCAAAAATGTCGCGTTGATGCACGTGTATAGTGATCAGGGTCTCAAATTTCGTTCTCTCGATCTTCGCGAGATCCCTGGTAGTCTGATCGATCAAGGTGTTCAGCAAATCGAGAAATCTGTTGTTCGTTTCTGTCATGATTTTCTTGTCCGCGCGAGCCTGCGCCAAAGCCATTTCACTATCTCTGGTCCAGACCATCTGTATTCCGAGCAAACCGATCTGGGCGGGCATTTTGTCCAGAAAACCAAGGAGATTGAAGTTCGTGTCGTTGATCATCGAATAGCACTGCCTGATTATCGAGTGCAGAGATTGTTGGGACGTTTGCAAAAGTTGCATCAACCACGCCTCCACCGAACCCTCCGCTCTCACAGCCTTCTCTAGCTATTTAATTAAAAAGTAGGCGATAGATTACCGTGGGATCTTCTATTACTGTGCATTTCTAACGTCCCTGATACCCACCACGATTGTTTCACCCTCGGACGATACGATAGCAGTCATCTTGTTGTATTCAATATCGTGAAATTTGACGTAACGCGTGTTATCGAAAATGGAGAGTAGGTGATTCTGTATCGTATGAGAATCCGACGCTTGGCCCAGTATCTCCAATAAAGCGGGGTCAGAAACGAAGAAGAATCTTGGGAACATCATACGCTTCTTCTCTAAATACCTGAAATTACAGTTACCATTGAATAACCGTCAGTGTTCGTATATTCCACTGAACACTTTCACAATCATTATAAAGTCAGAGGAATATTAATCACCCACCCGCTCAGAGATTTCTGGCACAGTTCCAGCTGTTCCTGCAGATGAGGGAGAAGTTGCTTCAGCAAATCATCCCCCACGCAGCAAGGCACCACCCCCGGGGTTTCGTGAGCCCTTTGCATGATCTTCTGCCAGCTTTTGTCGATTTTGCTGAATCTTTTCGCCTCTTTGGGCAGTTGCTTCGCTATGTCACCTCCGACGAACACCGCCTCGAGGTAGACCCACATGTTCTGCACCAGCAGCCACCTCTCAAGTATTTCGTTGGTGTTGGACAGATCCGTGAGCCACTGCTGTATCTGCTTGCGGAACGGCGCGTTGTATCGATTGGACATCAGGGAGCCGAGGACCATCAAACTGTCCTCGAGCTGGCCGATCGTTTCGGCGGTGGTGTCCCCTCTCAGCAGTAATTCTCCTCTGTTGTTGAAGGATATGAACGTGAGCTCGTGGGACGACCATTCGTTCACCACTGTCCTCAGCTTCGCCTCGATGTCTTTCTCCTTCATGGCCGAGATGCAGATGTCCTCGATGTCCTCCTTGTACTTTAACAAAGGCGCCTCGAGGATGTTCTTCAAGCAGAAGCCCTCGCTCTCGAGATCGAACGTGTACCCCGTCACTTCCACTATCCTATGCCAGTGGCGCGGCTTCATGGCTTTGTTGGCCATCAATTCCAGAAGCGGGCACATGTCGTTGAAGTCGTCGATCGTTTTCTTCAGGGCGAAGAACGCCGGCCATTCCTTCAGACCCTTTGGCAGCTTGCGGCACCGGTTTTGGAACTCCATTAGCTCGTTGTTTATGTCCTCGATGTTCACCTGAACATTATATCAACGTCCTTCCTTATACGGTACACCTTCAGTCACCGATATTGATGAGGTTCCTTTTTCGGAGATGAAAGGAGAATGGGGAACGAAGAGATTGTGGAAGGAGTGACTTCGTAGGAAGATCGACACAGGAATGCAATTGCTTCTTTCCTTTTCTATGCGATCGCGTAATTTCCATATCAATACTAACGGTACTTTAGTAAAAATAATTTAGCAAAAAAAAAAGGTTTCGATTATTTTCGCGTGGTTTAGTCGATCGGTTTCATTGGAAATATCTTACCTCGCCCCAAGGAATGTCGTAGTAGCTGTTTACTCTGTCGATGACGTCGTTGTATAGTTTATACAATTTCTGAAGCAAATTCAGCTCCTTCCTGATCTGTGACAACACTGGATAATCCGTCATCGGTAAGCCAAACAGTTCTTCGCCGCTTTGGTAAGTCTGCAGCTTCCTCCACATCCCGTCGAATCTGTTTTGGAACAGAATCTGCCTGTCAGAGGCTTCTCTTGGGCTCAGGCCCGGCTGCATAGGCCCCGAGGACCTGTACTCCGCGCAGTACATTTCGTTATCGAGCCGAAACTTCTCGAGATTGTTTCTGAGATCTTCTTCAAACTGAGGCTGCAATCTCAACAGCAGTACATGGCTCTCCTGTGCTCGCGTGAGCAGCTGCTGCCAAGTGTACCTCAAGTTGTCGACTTGTTCTAGACACTCCTGGTCCACTGGCACTTCGTATCTCGTCACTATGTTGAAAGCTTCCTCGATAGGGTCGATCTTCAGCTCCATGTCCACTTCCTGCTCGCGAATCTTCTTCAGGGTGTCCATGATGAGCCGCACATCGTCGAGGTCGCGAATCTGACGGTCCAGCTTCCGCTCCATTTCGTTCATCAACGCGTAAACGTACTCCATTTCGCGTCGATACTTCTTCTTCATGGCTTGACCGATTTTGTGAGTGCACGCTGTGGAAGCAACAACAAAGTTTATGTCAATGGAGTATCCTTTCGCTTTTGATTTACAAATTGTGTTGATATCTTTATATAAATATTTATAATTAGTTCTTAGTGATAACCTTTGATTTCCGTATAAAGACCATATTTCAGTTTCTCTGTAGAGATAGCAATAGACGTCCCGAAGATAATCATGTCTGGTTCCGTAGCTAGAAGGTCTTCAAGTTCACTGTGCTTCCGAAGGGTGGCTTCAAATTCTGGCAAGGAAATTTGCAACAATTCCCTCATGCTGCGTTCGTCTTTCCAGAGGAATTTGTAAGGTTTCCACCGATCGATGAATTCTGCGAGATCCTGTAACAGCGTTAATACACTTTTTCCTGGATTCAATAAAATTTCAATACCCTTAGAATCCTTAAATTACTATAAACTTGATTACTGGCTTAAATTCCTGCATGGACGTGCTCAGTATGGACAACAGTTTGATCACTTCCTTGTTGTCCATCACCAAAGCGTGAAAGTTCCTCTCTTGAACGGGGAAAATCGGTCTTTCCTCCGAAATAATTTTGTACAATCTACGCCTCCTAATTTTTGGATCCTCTGGCTCCTCCAGCTTCTTCTTCGCAACCTGCATTTGAGCCCGCATCACGATATCTGCGAAACTCCTCCTTGGATAAGCGTGTCCCCAAGAATTCTATTTGATTAAATAATCCAGTCTATCATTCGCTAATATTCAATGCAATCTTTCATCGATCTGAAACCTGAAAATCTACCTTGCTGACTCTAGAATTCCATTGCGAAACACCCCTCGCGACGCCAGCAATCGTTTTACCAACCAGTGACAGGACTTCTTGAACATCGTCCAAGCTAGGCTTCACAGTCACTACTGGTATCATTAAGGTTGCATGCAGCAGAAATATCGGGCTCGGTGTCCCATCTGTTTTAAGAATAATAATTAATTTAAGCCCCTGCCTGTCATTCTTGAACGCGACATTCATATTCCATCGAAAGGTACCTGGATCGATTTCGCGTATGAATCGTTTTCTGATGGCGTCCAAAGAGGTTCTGGTGACCTTTATTAGAACGTCCACGACTTTCCTCGAGTAGTATCTTCTCATTTCGGAAACTGCATTTCGCACCATGTCCTGCATACCTTTTGGTAAGGTACCCGGTGTCACCAGAAGTTGATGAGGATCGTCGAACAGGTTCCAGACCAACGACCAATCCTGCTGGACGGCTTGGTCCACGTCTTCGTCAGTCTCTGTAAATGAATTGCGTAATAAATCGCGATAGAATGATCTGGGTAGTGAAAGATATTCTGCAGCGCGGAGGATGTATAGCGAAGTCCTCCAGCTACAGGAGATAACGTCACGTATCACCTTCGGTATTGAAAAAATCAAATTGGTTGGAATTAGCGGCGCTTTTGAAGTTCTCCGCAGCGTTCTTAACGAGATCCAGTACTTCCTCGACCGCCTCTTCCACCATCATACTTTTGCGATATAAATCTACCGCTGCGAGCCTGCATATTTCCTCGGTATTCTCCACGAATTCCTCTATCGTCCAAGGTTGATCGGAATCTGGTAGCGAGTGTAAGGTAACTTTCTGCATGCTTGTCAGCACTTGGAGAATCCTTGAAACCCATTAACACACGAGTCTTATCATTGAGCATGCCTACTAAATTCCTTAACCCATCGATCGATTCCAAAAGCTTGATGATGCAGAATTTTAAACCCCACAGAGATTTCTATCGCGGTCTATGCACACCTGTTATCGTACACATCGTGGACTCTCGTGATCAGAATATCGAACTCTTTGATCTGCTGCTTGGTGCTCTCATAGAAATCCTTCCACTCCGGATTGGTCCATGTCAGAGAAAACAGTCCGGGCTCCAGTAGCGATGCAACGCGGACTAAATGGGGCAGCAGTAGTGGTCTGACTTCTAGTTTAACACGCCTGGCCGTGGAAACGAAGCTCTCGATCATCAGGTGCAAGGAGTCCGTGATCAGCGTGAAATGATCTTTCTTCGCCAGGATCGTTAACGCAACGATCGGTATTTCGAGATTCAGCTTGGCTAAACAGTCAGCTTCGCGAAGCAGCAGAACCACGCGGCCCTCTATGTTAACCCTGACTTTCCCTGTTTTATCGTCTACCACCAGCAAATACCTGGTCGTTGAAACGAAGTGGTTATTCGAATCGATTGCAAGGGGCTGATCGATTTACCGTTTCAAGCAGTCTTCGATGACCCAGGAATTTTGATGAGTCCAGACTTCAGCGATATCCGATCTGTATTGACTGAGAACGCTCAGAGCATGGTGGTACCTTTTTTCCAATTCAAGTGTGAGTTGGAGTGTCTTCAGCACAGGGTGACTAAACACTGATGTCGCCAGCTCGTCGAGGTGTACCCTAATTGTAAATAAAAAGGTAGAGAATGTAGATTTGATAGTAGAAATGGGGCGAATGACGGGACATTTCTGTTACTTCAGTGAATTGGCCCAAGTCAATCTTCCAGCGATGGCTGGCATGTGTCTTGGCAATGGTGGATCGTCTCTTTGTCTTCTAAACAGTTTCAATATCCTGTCTATTTCACGGTCGCAATATTTTACCACTATGTTGTATTTCTCGTCCAGCTTTGTTAATGGTATCTTTTCGCTAACCTTGAATGAAGGAAGTTTCGAATTAATTAGATACAGATTATGTGCACGAAGGATCGTATTAATGCATGTTAGTGAAGATTTGTATGGTAATTTTGATAATAATACAATTGTGTGATGGTATTTTATGGATTGTTAGGTTTACACAAAGCGTTACTTCACTTTTTCAAATCGAGTTAAAAATCGTATACCCTGAGGCGTCTCCCAAACGTCGGCATAATTTTTCTCGATGATATTGCCGATGTTCTGCTTCAGAACATCGGTCTTTGTCATAAAGTCGTCGTAGTCGGTGTCGAAATCAGCATTTCTTGGGTCCAGATAGTCGTAGGATTTAGTAGTAGCTACTTGTTCAGCCTCTTCGAAATTCTTTATCGCGTCATCCAGTGCTATTGAAACAGAATTCAACACAATGATCACAGAAGAAGAACCGAAAACTTGCAAATTTATTCATGAAATTCAGCGTATTATGTTCCAATCGATATCGTCCAAAGTACTCGAAAGTGAAAGGCTTTTGTACCTTCCCCTAACAGTAGCCCCTCCATTCGCCTTTCGAACAGGCTCTTGTAATCCTGTATCAGCTCGAACATGGTCAAAATCTTTCTTATCCTGTCGCAAAAGGAATCGAACCTCCCAAACACGTGGGTCTCGGAGAACGCGAACTCTTGCTCCGTTATAGCTGGCGAACATCGAACTAATCTGTAGGTTTCCCTGTAAGCCCTTCGAATGCAATAGCATTTAGCATTATCATCTGCTCGGGAAATTAGACAAATACGTATGGCATTAAATTTTACCATTACTTGTTCAGTCTTAAGCAATGCTTCAGCTTCGATCGGGCAGCTGCACGGTCTTGACCCCAGACAGACTCTCGACCTCTGTTCGTGACGTAGTCTCTGCAGGCCACGATCATCTGGTTCGTGATCTTTATCATCAATGAGCTCGTTCGTTCCGAGGTGTTATAGTACCTTGAGACACTATATATTAAACGAACTGTTTGTAACAATGACACGAGGGAATCTCGCATTCTCACCTGAAAGTATAAACGTGACATTGAGTAGCTTTTATTTCAAAATCAATTTCGTCTGTTACATTAAAATTGGGAGGAAATGTTCCCGATACCAAATTACATTATTCAATTATCTTACTGGATCGTCCAAGTACAGACAATGGCAGCACTTCTCCAGCGCCTGGATGAACTTTGCATTGTCTTTGGCCTCGTTGTAACAGTACGTGACTTCATCCTCTGTGTCCACCCAGTCTTTTATCAGCTTCGAACGCGCGACTTGGAGGCACAGAAGTGACATTCGTATTTCATGATCCTACAAATGTATAAGGCACGTGTAAAGTGTATCCCTCAATTTTCATGAACGAAACGGCACGATTGTAAGAACAGGACCTGAAGCTTGTTGACTAGTTGACTGAACTGCGCTCCCCTTCGTTTCCAATACTCTAATTCTTGCTGGGGTCCGGAGGTGTCGTTCTCTCGCTTCACCTGCTTGCTTTCCGCCATGAAATCCTTCAGCTTCTTAATCCAGCTGTTCACCCTCTCTTCTATGAGGTTCACAGCGTTCTCCTTCGCTATGAACGCTTTGGCCTCCTCGAAATTGTGCACCCCCCGCATCAACATCTCGTCGTTGTCGAATATTCGTCCTTCGTGGGCCACCTGTTCACAGACTGTGGAAATATGTCACATCTTACATATCAGTCATGTAATATAATAATTTGAAGGGCGAATGGATTGTCACCTTTCAGCGCACTGCAGAAAGACCTCAAGCCAGGTAACAGGAGACTCTTGATCATCGGACAGTCATCTTCTCCTTCTGAACCGGGATGCGCAAGTGCATCCATGAATACGTATTCGACCACTCGCTGGATCGCTGTTATTATTCCCACCTTCTTTGTGTCTATTACTCCAGTGTATAGGTCCTTTTGAAATCCTTCTTCAGGCAACTGCTTCGAGGTGCTGATCCTGAAATCGGATCCTTCCTCAGTCAGAATTTAATCCTGACGCTTTCTAGTATACCTCCACTTGAACTTTTAAACTCAATCTGTTCTTTGTAACTTGATTGCTGCTGAAGCTACCTAAACATGTAGATGCATATCCCAGTGCAAGGGGTTTGCCATCCATCGGTCAAGAACAGTTTCTTCTTCACCAGCTCCTTCGTCTCTTTCTGCTCCTTAACTTTCGGTGCTGGCGCAGTGGGACTTGGTCTGGCACTCGAGACTTTCGTCTGTGTCTGTAGAATTCGATGACTATATCCAGGGTACTCCCCCGTCGTTTCAGTAACTTTCGTTCTGACAAATTCTCTGAGAGTAAACTATCATGTTCCTGGAAAAGTGACTTAGGCGAGCCTTTACCGTTTCTGGAGGGCGGAGAGCTTCCGGTTCCTCCACCTCCTGGTAATACCAGACTAGGGTGGACCTCATGTGCGGTAGGAAGAGTAGATTGATTTCGTCGAGCATGTCCCCCTCGAATACGTGATCCATGACCTCCGGGCGCGACAGTTGCGTCGCATCCATCAAAAGCTGGAAAGCGAATTCTAGGCGAGGGTCCATTTCCCCTCTTCTGGCCTTTCTCTCGCATTCTTCCCGGCGTTTCTGCGATGAGGATGATAGGCGTTTATTCTCGTCGTTACACTCGCAGAGCGTGAATGTACAGAGTGTATGTACGTGGTATGGGCCAAATGTTTTATGGATGCTTGAAAGGCATGTAGCGCGAACCTATTTCGTTCTCAAAAGGTTTCATCAATTGGGAGTAAGATGAGGTCTTTACATAAGCCATGTCAGGGTGTCGGATAATGGGTAAGTGACATGAATTTAAGTATTCATTGGGTGTACAGTGGTATTTCGAGTAAGCGAGCTTGTCAGGCTGACGTGGGAAGGACAAGGTGACTTTTGATAGAGGACTGCGATGAACTTCATAGCAATTACTCTACAATATCAGAACCGAAAGTATATTCCCTCTGCAGTGGCGCATTCAGGATTTAATCTTGGGGGAGCCGAGTTGAACGGATAAAAATATCTTTAATGCAAAATCAATACAATTCTTTAGGGGATTATACAAATTTATTTAAAGAATAAAATCTAGTTTTCTTTGCTTTTTATAAAAGCCCCTGCTTTGAGTGCGTCACTGTAGGAGAAAGTGGTTCCGCCCCATCACTAGTCAGACAGTAAGGTACATACGTCGCTCTTTTCTCTTGCTCTTCTAATTTATTCCCTGAATTTGTCACATGCTTTATTTTGCTATTGTGATAGTACTTAAACTAGTGAAGAAAGTATATGACCATTGAAATATAAAAATAATTACAGTTCTGCTAGTGGCGCATTATTCGTAAGGTAGTTCTACTTGTACGTCTCGAACCGTCATTCCATAAGTAAGGCTTTAGCAGGTTCACAATATTATTTACTTTCTATATTACACGATTTTATAAATTGATAAGCAACAAAATGAATCGTGGCTCAAATGGTTTACAATGGCGAATAACATAGCCGCGTGTTTCCCTTCAAAAGCGGAGAAAGGTCGATTCACTAGAACAGAAGCTTCATGCTTAATTTCCTTCGACTGCTGAGTAAAGTTAAAGGTCACGATCTTCGTAAATAACAATTTTACTAATGCTTCAAATAAGAAGAAGCAGGAAAAAAATCAAGAAGCTAAGCGTATAAAACAGAACAATGGAAAATGCTGAACCTGAAGGTCATCCCCTGCGCCCTCCTCGTCGCTGTCCTCCTCCGAATTTCCGGAGTTTTGCTGGACCAACATAATTGGCGCTTGTACGAACATTTTGCAACGAATGGAGCGTAAATAGCCGAAACAATCACTTGACAAAGGGAAGGATGGAACGAAGGAAGGAAGGATTCACCGAGGGTTCCACTCACAAACTGAGAGAGCTTTTAACAGCGAGGAAAGTGGTGCAAGGGGCGAATGCCACAGGTTCGTGTCTGGTACCGCCCTTCTACGTATCGTTCGTGTCATGTGGGAATTTCCTCGCGAATCTACCAACAGCAGTCGCTAGCAGTGTGTGTGCTTTTCGTACCTTTTGCGGTGAAGGTGTCGTGAGTCGACGGAATAATGCATTATTGATGACGGAGGGAAAGTGATGAGGATGTATAGCAACGTTGGGGGTGTAAATTACCGAATACGAACTTTAAATTACTGCATACTTGGTACCACGAGAAATTGTATTTATATCGCTGCATCGTAGCTTTATTTTGCTTTCTCCTAATGGAAAATCGATAAGCTAATGGTATACATAATTCATGATCAGTTCGAGTCAGAATTTTAATTATAAATTTAGAAATAAAATTCACAAAGTAAAAGTCAAAAGCAACAGTATTCCCTAATTCGTACCAAAATTCTAAATCACACAGCATTCAGTGAATCATTGCAATCATTCATAGTATTATTACGCAGGTCAGCACATGTAGTCAAGCAAGGCATTAAATAAAATGGTAACAAATACAATTCCTGTCGGAACACCATCGGTTAACAATAATCTTTACGAGCACGCAACTCGTCACACGCAATCCCAACACGTCAGCTAGCATTTCTACCAGAATCAGATGACGCATCGCTTGGATAATAAATAGAATATCCGCTTGATAATACGCGTTACATCACGAGCATTTCCCAAATCAATTCACCGATCATAACGCAAGTCCATTTCGCATTTGCATAGAGAACTAACGCGCTCTTCGCATGCAAGGGTGCAGCGCCGAGCAAGGATTGCAACGCGTGCAAGAATCAAGCCAGATAACGATCGAAATTGCAAGAAGCCCGCGCGTGAAACGAATCTCGCGTGAAGCCGTTTAAAATTCAGAAATCCCGGCGTACCGTGCTCGCTATCTCTAGATCTAGGGGTAACGATCCCGCGGAACATTGCCAAATTCATGCAAAACGGAACGTCCGATTATCTACGACCTTCCGTAACAACTTCGCCCGTTATCAGAACCGCCTATCGCGCTAATTGCTAAATCGCCCAATCGAGAAGCCGCGCGAGCACGGTGTCAATTAAATGCACGTTTCCGCCTTTCGTCATTGCTTACTCTGGCTTCCTCGGTAGACTCCGTCATTTCGACGATTTCTCTTCAGCTCTCGTAACGGCGCACCCCCGAAACAATCCACGTCCCCGTGCAGTCCACGTCGTAATGCGACATTAACTCCGTTACCAGGTCTTTTAGCCAGCAATCATCCCCTGTCTCCTCTACCTTCCCTTTGTTCCTACCACCCACACCACTCGCCTTAACGATGTATTAATAGGTAAACGAGGGGGCTACCTTAAATTCCTTGGATTCCTGGTCGAAGCCATGGTAAAACCTGCTAGCACCGAGGGATGTCCAAGAAGTTTCGAATAACTCGGCGAAAGGCAAAGCGGTGCCGGAGGCACGACAAGCAGCCTTATCGAGCGAGGAGCCATTATCGAGATAAGGAAAGGGGCACCGATGACTAATGTGCGCCGGCACTGATTGGCCTGGCATCGAGTCAAAAAGTCGCTCGCGAGCATCGACCGATGGGCGATCACCGAGAAGGCGCAAGTACTAATTGATTTGCACAGAGGTAGTTAGTGGTACGTGGGCGAGATATCGGTAAATAACACCTAAAAAACCAACCCTGTTCACCCTTCCGTCAGAGTGGCTTCCCTTTGCTCGCAAATATTTGCACAGAGGAATTTATACTTCTCTTGGGACATCCAGTCGTCCGAGGGTTGATCGTTGAGTGTTCCTCATCTTGCTCTTTGAGGAAGCCAGCAAGTGGAACTATTTCTCGTGTCCCCTCTGGCTATAAATTTCCTCTATGCCATACTTTAGATTTCTGCGATCTAAAATAGAACGGTTCCGCTGCTACTACCATCTGAAACTCTGCTTCATAAAAATTCAACGCTATCAAGTCCGTGATTAAACGAGGCGCGGTTCGCCAGAGATTCTCTCGCCAACCTCTCCTCGAATTTCGTTACGTCCTCTCTGTAAACAACAGAAGCGTCTGCGCCACGCGAGCAAGACGAAGATTTGCATACGCCGGCAATAAAATGGTATCGATTAGCTCATGAGAGAACAATGGAGGAGGCTGGCAAGAATTCAAAAGTTTGCCACCAAGTATCGCTGTTTCCAGGAAGCCGCTCGATGGAAGGGGTTTTCGACCCTATTCCAGCCCCCGTGCGGCGGACCGACCGCGTGTATCGACTAATGTCGAGGTATTGACTAATGGCTGCTGCGCCGAGCAAGTAGTACCACTCCGTGTCAGGACGGACACACTCCAGGCTACGAGGCCTCTTTCACGCTACCGCCTTCTTTAATGATTCGGCTACCGATCCTAAAGGAATATTGTGCGAGATTTTTCCTCCCTATCATCTAGATCTACAATTTTTTATACAAAAGGAACAGAGTGGATTCGACGGCTTCGAACTTTTAACTAATTTTTGTAAATTCTGGAGCCGAGTGGTAGAAGAATAACGTGGATCTACCGTGACATTTATATTAATTAGCGTGGTAATAATAAGAACGCTATATGAGCTTAAATGCTACTCTTCTTTGCATCCTCTGCAACTCTAAAAACGCTCTATAGGCTCGCTATACGTTCTAAACTTAGTTCGGTATCGAAGTTGTCCACGAAATCGATTTCTGGCTGGACGTGTGAGAAGACGATGGTGTGAACAACACCTACGGTCACATTTACGGCTCCTCTGTGTAAAGACGACGGTTAAGGCGCATTTATGTAAGGTATAACGTAGGACTCCGTCGGCCGACCTACATTTCCTGGCCAATGTCTGGAAAAAAGGGGTCATGAACGCGCGCACGCCTATAGGCGAAGCGTACGCGAGAGGGCCGTGCACGATGATTTTTAAACTTTAATTCCGTGGAACGACGGTCGACCGCTGCATAGCAGGGGATTATGAATTCTTTCGGAGTCCGAGGCTTTCTGGCGTACATCGCGTTCCTTGGTACTCTTGCTCGTATTTGCGTTGGATGCAGCGAAGAGGGACGCCCCGAGGGCTTCGAATAATTCCTCTTCGTCCAACACGCGAGGACAAGAGGAAACACGAGAGGTTCCATGCTGTGGATATTCGCCTGACTATTTCTAGTAATTAGACCATTTTTCCGGATGATGATTTCGTGCTTATCAGTTGGCGAATCAAATACCATTATTCCTTAAGCAATTGGAATCATTTGGGGTTTATAAAGAACTCTCTGAACAGATACGTTTAATAATGAAATCTATGAAATTTTAAACGAGTGGCCTCTTTTAAGGGAGGAATCCCATTCTTAGGTCGATCATTTATAACTCCTATATTTCTTATTAAAAATTAATAAAAAAACTAACTATTGCTTCCGCAAAGATGCATCAAAATATGATCCAAATTTCAAATGAATCAAATCGCTAGTTTCTTAAAAAAAAAATGCAAAATTTCGCTATGTTTTTACCTCAAAGAATAGGATTCCCCTTTAAGCGATCGTACGATATCATAATTTCTATTCCTTTAATATTGTATGCAAGATTGATCGATAAACATAGAGGCTCTCGAACTAACGCGAAGTAGAAGGATGTGCAGTAAAATTTGTGATGCTAAAACTGTTCGAGGCTCGCAGATCTCAAGTGGTGCATTTTTAGGGGCGCATGGTACTTTGGTAAGGAGGATAGGATAAATGAGTTCGGAGGTATTGGACAGGTGTATAAAAAGAAATTAGACGTATCTATGATCTCGCAGTTTATTATTGGAATGTCATGTTACTATACTATGCTCTAGGACAATAATCGTTAATATTGTACCGTTATCGTCAAAGTCATATCACGACGTATCTAGTACACCCGTCATTGCGCTCGGACAACCGGAATTGCACCGCGATTCGAGTTCCCATCGCCTCGATTACAAATTTCGTAACGGTTTCAGGATGAAAGCACGCGGTATTTCACGTATTTACAACATGCACGGTTTCGCTTATATACATAGCACGCATGGTTACTGAACTCCGTCGAATTTCATCTCGACGAGAGCGTCGCCGGTACACCGCGTCGATGCGATACTGCCGTCTTTGCGCGCAAAATATAACAGATAGGTAACACCATTCTCTAACGCATGCTTGCATCCTATACAATCCTTTTTACCATTTAAGTCACGTATTTTTTTGATTGTTTACGCGCAATCGAATATTTCAGCGATCAAACGAAGCATCTCGTAACGCGCTCGATTTCGCAAGCGCATTTGTACATTTGAAAACTAACGACGAACTTGTTCCTTGTTCTATTCCGATTAGTCCATGTTAGAAAATATTTCAGTTGTTCCAGAAATACAAAAAAATTCCAAAGGTTTTAGTTGAAATATTGCAAAGTGGACGTGACTTCTTTTTGTATTTAATTATAATTCATTAAAATGGAACACCCATTATGTCAATTTACACGAGGTACCTTCCCCTTTATTTTCTTCTTCCTGCGTTTTACTTTCATCTCTGAAATGGCTCTATTAGTCTATTGAACGTGACGACCCCGATCGAAGAAGCCGGCAATAATTTGCTGTATTTCATTTACCAATTATTTCCACCCAACTCAAGGAGGCAGGATTTATTTCCATTCTTCCGAAGTCAACGAACTGTGCACGCCACGGGCGAACTGCTTGAAAAGGGCATTATTTGAAAGCAACGGACCAGTTTCGCTAGACCATTAGAATTGACAAGTTTCTTCGCGGTTTTACGGCAAGGAAAATGGGGCGAAAGAAACGTCGCATTGACCGGCACCAGTATCCGTACTTGAAAAGACTGACGACCAGTCGAAACCGACCAGTAAAAATGAAATATTCACGGGCGTTCCACTCGTGTTTACCACACGAAGTAGGGGTTTCAGTGTCGCGACGATCATCGATCGTACAAACACATGATGAAAGCGAGCACACCGCGAGTGATCGATCAACCTTCCATTTTAACAACCACTTAAAATATGCAATAACAGCACGTCCGGTGGCGAGGTACGTTACAAAACTAGTACAAAACTAGCGGCTAGGTACAAAAATGTAATTAATCGTTAATAATGAAGGCCGCCCGGAAAACTGCCAGGGACCAGCTCCACGATTTCCCCTTCACCCTTACTCCCTTCCGTTTCATTCTTCCCCGACGTAATTTTCATTCGCGTTGCGTCCAGAAAAAAAAAAGAAAGACGAAGAAAGAAAGAGGCAACGCTTCGGTGTTTCTTTGTAACGCCGCCACCATTACCCTCCTTTTCTCCTTCAGCGAGTTTCGTACGCTTTTCAACTGCCTCCCGCCCTTTCCTCGGTTCCCCTTGAGCGACTTTAAAGTATTTAGAATCTCGTTACCGCCGAGGAATTTAATACTGCTCGGTTTTTGGCGGTGCCACGGGCGCACAGTGACGTGAACGTTGGCGGTGCGCAATAACATATCTCTCTGCCTCTTATGTGAAGTGGAGTAAACATTTCAAACAGCCGTCTCAACCGATCGATCCTCCAGCACATTCCAAACAACCGCTCCGTCTTCTTCCGCGGGATATAAATATCGAAAGCATCGGTTTATCCTCAAACAGTTTTACCGAACGTTCCTAGGCAGCATGGAAGAGGAGCTCTGAAAGCTGCCGAAGCTCGTGAAGCTCTTTTTGCCCGAGCGCGAAGTCGACGCCTCGAAGATAGATCCGATTGCGATTCGACAGAAGCACAAAGGGATTGCTTTGTCGCTCGCGGAGCGTTCCCGTGAGCTAGTTTCCGGCGTCGGGGCGGCCAACCCTCCAGTCAATGTGCACCCGAGAGATTGCATCGTAGAAGCTTTCGAAGCTCGCGACCACGGATCTGGACGAAAGAACCGCGTCGCGCGCGGTCTAATGTGCGCGACGCACACGGCGAATAGACGGTCGAAGATGAAATCATAGTTTCTCCATTCGATGCGCCGCGTCGGACCCCGGCTAAAAGTCGTTGAAGAATAGTGGAGAAGGGAGAGACGCCAGCGAGCAGAGCTCTGTTTGTCAATTGTCTTTTTTATCAATTTTATTGGAATTATTAACAATGCGACGGGTGACGGTACCCTGTTACTCTTGGCGGGGTGCGCTTCGTAACTCGTTTCCTTCGTTTACGTGGTACAAACAGAATATTGACTACATATATTGCCATCACGCTTCGCTTTACTTCCCATTTGCTCAGATGTTGCGGCGCGCCGAGTGCCTTTCGCGAGCCAATCGGGAAAGGAAGCTTTCGTTGTCCCTAGTTGTTAAGAGCTAACGTTTAATTTTGATTTTCCCTTTCGACCGGGGCATGAACGATTTACTGATATCCAACGCCGTCACAATCAAATAGCGATACCGTGACTCGTCGGCTTGGCAAATAACTAATAATAGACACGCTGCTCCTCGGTAAACAATTAACATTGCACGCGTCACTACGCACGTTAGACTTTCTCGCGACGGTCGCCGAACAGCCGGCTGAAACGTGGAAATCCGTGCCGAGTACTTCTTCCCCTCGTTTCCGTTATTTTTTTTTTTTTAGCCGGGGTGCTATTTACATGGGCCAACGTTTCAACTATAACGTAGTCAAAGAAAAAATCTCCGTTTGATTAATTTCTATAGTTGCGACGCCGGAGAACGTCGTCGGCTCGTCCCCCGGTTATTTCGGACGCGTTTCTTCGACCGTAATACCCTGGCGATTGATCGGAAAGCGTTACCGTTACTTGCCCGCTTCTAGCTTATCGATCTGTGGATTGGTGTCGTCCACGGAAAATATCGAGGGAACGCTTGACGCCTCGCGTCGTCGTCTGTCCGCGTTTTCAGAGCACCTCCGGGCACCTTAACCCTTTAATTACCTCGGTATATCAAAATGGCACGATAAATTACCGTCGCGCGACTAAATGGTACTCGCGGCCCCAAATGGGGCGCCCACTTACGATTTATTTATCAGAAGAGCCTTAGGGCTTAGTAAAACACGAAGTCTAGAGTAAAAAATAGAGTAGAAGCTGAGACTTTCTAGACATCGATTTGCGTATGGAGTTCTCTTTAAAGGGTTAACGTTCATCATCCAGAAACCTCAGGATCTGCCCACCGTGTTGGGAGTGAGCGTCGCTTTAGAGCGTAGCGGGAACAATTTTTACCATGCTTCTTTTTATCATCCTCTCTCTCCCTCACACTCTCTCTCTCTCTCTCTCTCTCTCGCTCTCTTTCCCCCTTTATCCCCTGACAATAACTTGCCGGGTCTATTGCCCTATGGTTTGAGAATTTACGATAATTGCTTGGCCTCATTTGTTCGGTGCTTGATGCAGCTGTGCTTACGAAAGTTTACGACGCTATAATTTGACTTACTAAAGAGAAAAGGGACGCAGGATGGATAGTGTGCAGGCGAAATGGAGTCAATAAAGATCTGCACTTGTGCAGCGATTAAGGTCACGAAATGAAGAATCACAGAAGGAGGAAGTGTTTAATTAAGACAGGCTAAGAGTAAGTAACATTGGGTGTATATACCTTGTAAGCACAACTACCTGAATATATCGATATAGTTTGTAAATCGCGATGAGATGCTCCTCTCAAGACTTTTAGGCTTCAGAAGTGCAAATCGCTTGCTGCTCGTTTCGCACATAAACTGCAACTGAATATTCCTTATCCACAGAAATCGAATAGAGAACGGAAGTGTTAGTTTCTTCTGTTTCGTTTTCAGTGCGCGTAACTGCATCGACTGTGCGCGAAGGAATTTCGCTGGGCATAAAATTCAGTCCACCGATGCCGAAGTCTGAGAGCAAGAAGAGTGTTTTAATTCAGTACAGCCCCCTGATTCGAGGAAGCTGTCGAAAGCTCGGCCAAGATCTTGAGAAAATAGGGTCTCCTTGTTCTTCGTCGAGCTTGCAGATATAGTAGCTCGCCGTTAACATTGACCTACGCAGATCGACGAAAGGATACCTTAGAAACTCTTGAACGAAGCAGTTGAAAGAGTGACGCGGCGTCTAAACCTGCCTTCCCAGTGAGTTGCTTCCGAGAACGTGAGCTCGTGCCCGCATCTACGAAACCATTGCTTGAACATATCCTAAGTCTTTTTTATTTTAATAACACTTGATTATGAATACCATTCTGGGGCACGGGCTTTCCGCTCTTGAAGAAAGTAGCTCGTGTCCCCTCGCATGCCCAAGTGTCGCTCTTAAAATAAGGCGACTCGACTGGCGTTATATGAAAGTTGTAGCTGTACACTTGTAACTGCTCTACGCGACTTTATTCGCTGCGGAACACCGGGCTATAAATGTGCTGCTCGTTCTATTTATAGCGCTGCTTTCCCTCCACCCACGGAAAACAGTTTTCGCCAAGTTTTTGCCCCCTGCATTGCGCTGTCTTGAATAAGAAACCGAGGCGTCCAATAAATTAGATTTTCAATAGAAAGGAGCCGCGGTTGAGTAGGCTGACCTTTAACGCCCTTCTTATTCAGCAATATGTATTATAATCGCGAACTTCATTCTTGATTTACCTGTGTTTGAAATCACAAACTAACCGGAATATCACGAGAAATTCACAATAAAAAGCCTGATAAACGTTTCAAGGGAAACTGAAGCCCGTTTGATAAAAACACCGGTGTTTGATAAACCTTTCGCGAATCGCATTCAACGCAGATTTTGCTGCGTGTCCAATAAATCATTCTCAGAAGCAGCCTCTCCAGAGTCAGACACCGAAAGTGATCCGTCATCTGGACGAAGGGTGTCGAGTGATGCCTGAGGGTTGAACGTTCAGGAGGAACATTGTCTATCATCCTCAGCATATGTACAAAGGGGAGGTCCAAGAGAAGTCGTTCTTCAATTTCTGACAGAGACGAGAGAGAGAGAGAGAGAGAGGGGGGGGGGAGAGATAGAGAGGTAAAGGGGCGCCGATCGCGTCGTCGAGTAGAGGAGGAAGCGCGTTAAAAAAAGCGTAAAATCGTCGCGAATCGGACCCCCCTCGTCGATTAAATCATGGGCGTTCTACGGGCGCGCAGATCGACGCGGCGTCGCATTCGTAGAGGCATCTCCGTTAATTGACCTAGTGTTCTCTTTTTTTTGTCTTTTTTTTCTGTTGTTTTTCATTGTGTACATCAGCTTCCCGTTTTTATTTTCTCTTTATCCCATCCTGCGATTGATTCGACTCGCTGCGACGAAACCCATCTGCTCCCTAATCTCGCGACGGTGATTAGTATCATACAACTGCATCGGTTCGCGCGTGGAAGCCTGCTGCTCTTCGTTCCGCGACTCGCTACGATACTTATTGAGCGTGATCTTACGACGTAGATAGGCAACGGTTAGTTATCGAAACGCCCTCGCGTACGCGATCGTTTCGCGAAGAAGGGAAAAGCAAAGACGAACAGGGTGGGGGGTGGAAATAAAGGAAATGGGGGAGCGTCGTCGCACACCATCGATCGAGCGGACACTGACGAATCTTTGTTTGAGCGAAGCGAGATTGGAGACGGTGTGCAGGCGCGCCAGCGAACTCGACAGTAGTCGTCCATGCGAGAGCTCCGCCGACGCCTCGCGTCCAAGATCGTCATCCCCTGGCGCCAGGATTCTCACCAGGCTGAGCCTCGATTCCATCATTTCGCCCGTTCGTCCGCGCTTCCTATCAGCGCTTCTGTCTCTCTCAATTGATTAGCAAAGGCATTAGGAATACCTCGACGATAATAGACTGTAGACGTGTCTGTGTATATAATCGACTATATTTAACTTGAAATCGTATAGAAAAAGGAATATCCTTACGCTTATACGTTTACGTGATCTGAATATTTTAAAGAAGCGAGCGAGCGCGCCCGTCGCCGAGCGCGCCGTCATCTATGTCACTTTTAGTTTAGTTTTATATCTTTTAGCTGCGTGAACGACAGACGTCGGAGTCATAGTAACGCGCGACAGGGTTCGGTAATCCGATAATTGAACTCGCCTAAAAATAGAATCGAGGATGATCCGTTAAATTTAGTACTGCTCGAATCCCGACATTTGTTACCGGCACCGTTCGATTACTCGTTGATTTAGATTATTTATTGTACTCGACCGAGCTATGAACTCCCCTGGCGGATGCGGACTCGCTCGGCTAGGAACGCGACTCTCGGGGGCCCTAAAAAATCTTATACAAGTGAGACGTCGCGTAAAACGGCAAGATATTCGAAGCGTCCTAAAATCGGCAGCGGCTGAATTGCCGAGAGTCGAAGAGATCTTACATCCGCGCCGGGGTAGTACCACGATGAGCAACCGTTTTCAAAGCGTCCCCTATTCTGTGAATCTGTACTCCACGTTTCGCGATGCTCGGATCAACGTTCGTCGCACGCGACGCGCCACAACGGTCGCGGTAATCGTCGATCGCGTTCGATCGCGCGGCGTCCGGGCGGTACGACGCAGGGTTCGTTTCTCGCGGAACGGAGAATCTCAGTCTCAGCACCCGGAGAAGATTCCGAGAGAACGGCGACGGATACGAGAACGACCTCGGAACCGAGACGAGAAGCGATGCTCTAGGAATGAGGCGCGTTGCAGAGCGCTCGCGAGCGCAAATAAAAGCGTTTCCCCTCTTGTTCTCGTAGGCGTTTTGGCTTGTTTAATCGTCGTCGTCGAGGCCGAGCAGTTCCGGCGGAAGTCGTCTGTGACGGCAGCACAGCGTCAGACAGAGGACGCGAACTGCCAGGCGAAACTGCGGGCTCAGGGTTGCGAGGACCACCGCCTTCCAGAAACTGTTCGTCACCCCCAGCCAGACCACCGCGAAGTGCAGGAACGGCACCTGCAGCGTTTCAAAACGGGAACGTTAGTTGTTTAGACGTTGGGAATGCTGGGTACCTTGTGGGATATATAGGACAAATGGATCATGAACACCTGAATTCCTACGGAATAGAATTTAGGTGAAGTTGTTAGAGTTATAAAGGTTATTAACGGGTTTTCCTGTTTCAATAGAATTAACTACTGTCTACTTGTTGAGAAACCTTCTACAGACAGATTGAGTGTCTAGACGTAGCTTTAACTGTATCGTCTTCTACTAAAGTGTTCATAGTTTTAGTACGTCCCTAAGAGGATATACTTCTTTCTAATCTGCTCTGATATAATCTCAGCCATTCCTTTGCTCTCCCTACAAAGTGTCTTTAAGTAGAGGTGGGAGAACGTGGTAAAGAGAAACGTTAGTGAATAGTTGAACAAAATCGACTCACTGTAATGGAGAACATTGAAACTGTGATTTTATATCACAACTGAACTTGTCACGATTAATCTAGAAAATCCATGACCATTACTTTTCTCCACCCTGAACAAAGGAGCTTTCCATTTACCTTAACTCAATCGTGAGCTTTTATTTTTCCTCCCTGTTACTACGACCATCTAGCAGGTGCTCAAGAGTTTTCAGACAGTTGCTCTTACTTTCTAACATCCCGAGAATGTCGGAGGCTCGCGTGGTTAGTGTCTCTGGATTTTATGTTCCCCTGGGCAGTTTTTTAACATCCCGTTGGGTAATAAGATAGTGTTCGGTTTACCTGAGGCGGTCCGTTAACGACAGCGTATATCTGGAGACCGGCATACGGGGCCCAGGACATCCAGAAAGTCATCACCAGGACAAAGGACATGAGGTGACTCGGATTGCTCAGGTTCTCCGAGAGAGCAGTGGCGTACTCCTTGTCGTGTATCAGCACACCGGACCGCAGCCGCCTCATCATCGTGAAGATGTAGGAGTAAGTGTAGACGATGGTGATGACCGACGGGCCCAGCACAAGGATCGACAAAGTGATGGTGTAAGCAGCCATGTTGCCCCAATCCAGCATACAGATGAACGCCTCCCGATCGAATATTGGCTTTTGGAAACCTAGCAGTGGCGGGCAGCACATCATCGCCACGCTGATCCACGTGAACACCATCCAGCATTGGCATCGCGTTTTCGTTTGCACGGTCTCGTATCGCAGTGGCTTTCTGAAAAAAACACAAGTACCGCGTGCTCAACATGTATTACACTTGCATTAAATTACGTAGGAATGTATTTTGCCATCGAATTAAATTTCTCAGACATTCATTGTGAAAAAGAGTAGAGCCGCTGAATCAGCTTTATAGCTCCACTGCACTGTTCCAACAGAAAGGAAACGAAGTTACTTTAGAGGTAATGAAAAGTTGCTCGTATATACCTGATGGCCAAGTAACGATCCACGGAGATCCACATGAAGGTGTAGACGGATACCGCCCACAGGGTAACTTCCAAATAACCAATGAGGCGACACACGATGTCCCCATAGACCCATCTTCGTATCAGCGCCGGATACACCGAGAGCGGAACCACCAGCAGACCACAAAGAAGGTCCGCCGATGCGAGAGACAGCAAGTAATAGTTTATCACCTCGGAGGGACCTATGCGGTGTGACAGTCATTATTTATCCGGAGTAACCAGCCTGGAGCGCCTACTTTGCGCTCAACGTTACGTTTTCAACGGTCTCTGGCAACAGGGTCAGTGGGGCGGAGCTTTAAATCAACAATATTCGCGAGGAAATTAAAGGGTGCCTCGGTGATAATGAAAGGTGGCAATTTTTTACAAATATGACGATCGCGTGGTCATCTGGAAGAACGTAGAAAGATTATAGGTGACGTGGAACGAGCTTCTAATACACTATTCGGTAATTCTGCCAGCAATCAGTTTCAAACATAAAAATACTGTTACCAACGAATGCATTCGTTTAATTAGATTGAATTTAGATTAAAGAAACAACCACAGGGGAGTACTTCTTGAACAGTTATCTCTTCAACTTTCAAAACTCCATATAAACGTGTAATCCATCGATATACCCAACAAATATACACAGTGATCGCGTTAAATCCAAATAAAGAGGGATGATTTACACCACAGGAACGATTAATTCTATTATATCCACTACTACGGTCACATATTTAATATCTATAATTCTATACCAACAATTCCAGAGCACCCTGTATGTTATTTTAAGTATCCGTAAAGAAATGGTATATAACGGGGGCAGGGTTTCTTTCACACGCGTCGCCTACACTACGGAGAACTACCCTCGAGTTTATCTCGCAGTGAATCACTCTCTACCATTCACGCAGAACATTCACGTTGCTATGGAGTACTTACCACGGAAATTGAGGTAGGTGGCGATGATGAGGAGATTCGAGAGGATGATGGCGACACCGACCACGAAGATGATGCCCGCCTGCATGAGAGCCTCCAGCGAGGGCTCATCCATGCCGCCACCCTTTCGAGCTGCATCCCCCCACCCGCCCTTAGGTGCTGTTACCCGTCACCCCCCCCCCCCCCCCCCCCTGGTTCAAGACTCTCTCGACGAGGCCAGGTGCTAGGCCCTCCTTGGTAGCTTGCACCTGGTCCGCCTTCGCCTCCTGGATCACTCTGCTTCCCTCGGTACCTGCCCTGCCGGAGGCTGTCAATCCTCCACCGCCGACGCCAAACCTCGCGATCTTACGCGAGCGTACCTTCGATAACGAGGTTGTTACTTCGAGGATCTGGATGGAGGATCGATGTAGCCACGTTGCTGCAAGCAGAGAAGCAGAACCGATTTGATGTCTCGTTTCTTTTACGTGGACCGCATCGCGGACCGGTGATCTGGCCGGTAACGACGGTCTGCGGTGAACGACGGTCGCGAACTGATCGACGCGAAGGGAACGAGACCGGTGAATGGCGCTGAGAAGAAGACGCGACGATTTTTTCGTTGAACGCGACCGTTTGATTCGCGAGAGCAGAAGCGAAGCGGCGGGGAGACACTGCGCTTGGTTTCGTTAAAAAAAATTGTGTATCCTTCGAAGAATTGTGCTTCGACTGGCCCTTCAGAATCCTAGTACGTATCTTTTTTGAGACCGTATTCCATACTCAAGAACGGACGTTAAAAATCCAATACCTCAAGCCGACCATCCTAAGATACCGATCGATACGTAACTCACGGCATAAAAAGCCATTCATTACTGTAACCACTTTCGTGTTCCATCGCTGTCAATGGAGGGTGATATCATCTTCTGCTTCGCTCGGCACAGCATTTACGCCAGCAGATTTCACTCCCACGCACGATTCACGAAGATAGGATCCGGCAGGACGGGATAGAGGGCAGGTTAGGGGGTGTTTCGAAGGCGGACACTTGCGAATTGAATCGTGGAGGGTGGATTGTTTGGCGAGCGCTGGGTAGGGTGTGCATAAAGCATCGTCGGCAAAAACCGCCAGCGCCATGGCAACCTAGCTGTCTTCCCCCTAGTTTCGTGCAACGTTCTTAGAGCCACGTAGCTCTATCCACGAGCCAGGGGAAGCCTGCACGGACAGTGCACGCGTCCCTCCCTCTAGCCTATCGACCGCCATTCATAATTCAGCCGAGTCGATCCTGAATGGAGGGCCGCATTATGTAGCCATCCGCGTAGGCCGTGCATCATCGCGCTCGTACGAATTAAAGTGGAACGTTTGTGTTTTACACAGGACAATGTGCGCGCGGTGTTTGCGCGCGAATTTCCGCCGGAAAACGTCGACCAGGGAAAAACAAACGGATGGAGCAGGGTGAACGAGGCTATTCACGCTCTTCACGTATACGTCCGCGGTTTGCTTGGATTATTAAACCATTTTTCTTCTATCATCCATCTCTCTGTCCTGCCTCCACGCGTCGCGCATTAAATACTCTCGATCGTGTATTCTGTTATCGCGCGGGAGGATTAAATACTAAATAGATAGTGCGTTTGTTGCATAGAGATCATCATATTTGCCCGCCGACGATGCACAGTCGATTAAAACCGCCCGTCAAAGCACCGTACACGTAGTTCCAACAGCCAGACGAACCTTGTTAAACAATTCTCGGCGTTAAAGCGTTCCCTCGTGCCTGCGCGTGTTCGGAACGCAACATTTTCCTATTCCCTTGCCTCGATTAAAAGCACTCGCAGGCGAGGGCACCGTACGGTACCGTCCGGCCGTAACCGCGATTCCCAATCCCAAGATAAACATCATTAAAACATCCTCGAAGCGGCACTCGCGTGACGATCATTAACCTCGGCTCGTAAACTCGCGAATAGATGCTGAAGACAGTCTACCGCGAAAAACGCGCGCCCTCGACGGGACGATCACCCTCCAGCACCACCCTACAAGGCAGGGAACGAGCCTCGGCAGAGTGAATCGAATCGACGCGATGCTAACTTGCTCTCCCGCGCCGCACAACGCCGCAGGAACGCGCGCGAGTATCGCGAGGCTCGTTATTGGTGGACCTCGGCCGATAGCTTTGACGGCGGTTCATAGATAACGACGGATTACAACGGGAGACATTTCTCTTGCTCGGCTATCAGGCTTTCTATCGGATTGGCTTTCAACGGGAACCGAGGGTGGTTCTAGAATCAACCCCCGGACGTGTAAATCGCTCTAGATTCCCCGTGACACAGTGCACAGTCGGGGCACAATCGACTGTGGTCACTGACCATCGTTTTCGTTGTCTGAATTGGAACGGAGATAGAAACGGTGCAAACGATTGTCGATGAAGTATTGGTGGGGCGAGTTAGAGTGGGCGGAACGAAGTATGACACGTACAGTGGTCTTCTTTAAAGGCTTGGAGCCTTGCGCCTCAGTTGTGTGAACTGTAAATGCATCTTGAGTCTTTTGCGTTAATATTGCAAGTCGAAGTCAACGTTGTCGATACGCGGCGTGCGTTATTGATGTTTGTGTGTCACGTTATCATTAGCAACGCGGTCAGGTAGAATTAGGGGTATCTTGGGTGGTGGTTCGTTAAGTAGATCTTCGTCTGCTTCGACACGCGACACTCGACGACGGTCACGTCTGTTACATAAAAATTGTGGGGCTTAATGAAGCCCCTAGTCTCGTGGAGCGGTCGGATTTAGAATCACGTTAGCGTCTGCTCTCTTCTGCTCTTCTAGTTTCCTCTGTTACCGTGTAACAGCCTTATCATCAGTGGTCGACGATGTCACGTAACGATATCACTGCGGGTCCTTGTTTCTTCATTTGTTTCTGGAAAATCGTCGTCTATAGTGGCCACCATACTATAGGTACCCTCTGACGAGGGTAAAATAATTGTTCTGATCAAATTAATTGCACTCGAGACAAATGTGTGTAAAAAGAAAATTGTGTTAAATGGAAAAATGGTAGCAAGGAGCTGGGTAATTCCGCGGTCAAAAATAAATTGGACCACGATAATTAATTTATTTTTTAAAAGAGGATTTACTTTTTGGGGATTTAAAAATGTGGAGACAGCAATGCCAATAATTGGCACTCGCAAAAGTGAAAAGTGGAGCGTGATCTTTTTCCTGTCTCTGACAGGATCTTTTAAATCACGCCTTAGTCAAGTGCACGCGTTGACGGCTTTTCAAAGTCAATTGTCCGCAAAACGGAGCCTGGCGTAAAAAGCAAATATCACACCGCCATTTCAACTTCCACATTTCATTTTCCACGAAGAGTTATCTTCTTTTAGAACAAATAGAATTGCGTCCTGGAATTGTTTATCATTTTGGTAAATTCTTATTTACACTCTGCGTAAATTTCTGTATTTGTTATTGACTGATTCTATTTGGTAAAAGAAGCTTGAGTATCAGGGAGACTGGCAGGTTGTACTATTTGTTACTAGAACAGAATACACAAAAGTGAAAGAAAATGGAGGAAGACAAAGTATTTCATGTACTCTGACTCTTTCAGAAGATTCCCAAGACTAACGAGAACCTCAATTTAAAAGGCACAGAGAGAAAACCAAGCCAGAGTGTACGACAAGCTTGTTAAATTGAACGTTTCTATTCTGTTACAAAATACTCCATTCTGTTGAAACGAACAAGCACACTATCATTACATCTACTTGGAATCAATTTTTACAAGCATTGCATTCACTACAATTTATGAATCGAACACGGTAAAAGCACAATTCAAGTCGTCGTAATTTTATATAATTAGCAAAGCAAGGTTTATCAATCATTTCCCACGAATTTAATTCTTGGAACTCGATAGTAGTTTACTTCATTCTAATCATTAAGCTCGCATGTAAACTGCAAATAATAATGCCAGAAAATCGGTCGATGAGATTGCAAAGAACTCGAGAAAATTATGTGCACCCATTAAAGACAGCTTTCATTTAGCAGCGCGAGTATCGACCAAACGAAAAGTGCTATAATTTATGAAGAAACACTTTTACTGCCTGCCCGACACGCTTCTCGGGCGAGTTGTTCGGAAACTGCCCCCGTTTTTTATCTATCGTGAAGTTTTGAAACTAGAGAAAGGAGAGAGTAAACTTCCTTTCGCCCTCCATGAATATATTTCACTTGGGCACGATTTATTGAATATGCAGCAAACTCATTGGCGCAGTTTACGGTCACCGGATCACAAAGAATTTATATGAAACGGAATTATTCAAGGCAATCAATTTCCCCGTTGATTTTAATCAAACTACAAATCATTCTCGTCCCGCGCGTCGTTCGAAAGCGAATTAGTCCACGTGGCTGACTTTATTAAACCTTTAAATCACGTCACGGCTCGACTGGCGTCCCGCTTTCTGAATTTCGCCCTACATAGCAAAAGTTATTATGCTCGCCACCGCGGTGCTTTTGCAAAGTGCGCTTCGATTAATGAGAAAACTTCCGCTATGAGGGGGCTCGCTTATCGATATTCTTCGTTCCCATGATTCGCGCTTCGATCGCATAATTCATCGTGAAACCGCCACGCAACGAGCACATTTCTAAAAAGTAAAACAAAGAGGAAGATGAAAAGAGCATGACCACCGATACAAAACTACATGCTGTCATTCAACGATCGGAGTATCCTTTTGTTGCCCAGCGGCAATTTGATCGTTTCGATTCGCAATTGTCAAGTTTCAGTCTCAATCGAAAATAAACTGTTTTTTTTAGCTCTTCACGATGTCCCGTTCAGATCATATGTGTTTTCTGGATGAGAGGAGCACATATGAGCGGGGATCGCGCGACTCGTTCCCCAACTCGGGGACTTTTAATTCGCAGTTTCACTCTTGTTATTTAATTTTGAATCGATCGTTTAACTCGACCCCAAAGTTCATTAATTCCACTCGTATGGGAGGACCAAGTGTTCCATTAAATTATAAACTTTTAAATTCACAGGGGGTGATTCTCGTTGAGAGATGACCCAGTTAACAGTTTAAATAACGTCATCCTAGCTGGTGGATCGACCTTTCGTGTGCTCTATCAACAACGATTAACGGAGAACCGGACAGGTTGCTGGAGAACAAACGAGCGACAAAAGGGAGAATAGAAGGCGAACGGAAGAAACGGAAAACAGAAAAGGGGCAGGAGAGACGTGGAGGATGAATGCAGCTCAGATTGGTGGCTTTTTTCCGGCGGAGCACTTCAATTATCGTTGGTGCAAGAGGAAGCCCTGGTGACGGGCATTCGAATCTTTAGCTCCGAAATTTTCGGAGGACTCAATGGTAGATATATAGACTCCAGTGCTTTCGAATACTACTCGGGGCTAGGAATTTTTGTAACTTCTGCAAAGAGTGTTCCAGACTTAGAACGCCTTGCATGCTCCGAGTGTCCTAGAAGTTTCGAACATTTAGAAAATCTTTCTTCGGAAGAGGTGAAATATGCAATAGAAACGTCTGAAGAGATTAAAGCGCGAAGGACATCCGTCAGAGTCCATGCATCTTTAATTGAAGAGTTACTGCTTATAGCAACCGGGCCAACATTGCTAGGGATTTTTCAATTAATAAAGTCAGGGAGAGTCTGAACGAATCGTTATATTTTCTGTAATCTTGGTATTTGTTATCCATAGAAGACTTGATGTATACGATGCAGCCTTTACAATGTATTTTTATATGTTCGATTATAGTGCACGCGTACCAGATTAACAGATTTCACTTTGCAACTTATCCTCTTTAATAACTTACTCTGTCACTGAAATACGCGAATGTTCTTGTAAAATCGAGCTGGCTAGCTTCACGAGAGCAGCATCCCCCGAACGAACGGAAACTTTATCCGAAACTTTCGACCGATTCTGAAGCCGGGATCCGCACCCTTTGCGGTCGTACCGCGAATTTCCTCCCCACCCTGTATAACCGCGGTACATGCATACACGGCGGGGCGGCCTCTCTTGTTTAGTTAACCGAATATTTGCCCAATGATGCGCATGTCGTGATAAGCTGACGGGAGCACACAGATATGCCCGAGTCAATGTACATCCGGCGTCGATGTACGTGTACATCTATGTATTTTCCGCTCTCCTCGCCTCGTGACATCAATTTTCGAACGGCGCGGTGTGTGTGTGTGAGAGTGCGCGCGCTCGCGTCTCGTGGATGGTTGCACGCTGGTGTACGTGTGTGCGCGCATATATCAAAGGAAGCCGAACGTGGGCCACACTGTGAAAAGGGGGATGAAAGGGTTCAGCCGAAGAAAGAGAAGGAAACGACGGGGAGGAGAGAGGAGGTAGGAGTAAAGGAGAGAAAGAGAGGGTGATGCAGCGACGGAGGCGATGAAAGAGCAACAGCAAGGAAGAACGTCAAAGGGGAGCACGCATTGTCCGATCTCCCTCTCGCTGATATTCATTCACATTTGATTATGGACGGGTAGAGAACGATCCCGGTATTCGAGGATGCCCCGCGTGACAACGGCAGCGAGGAAGGAAGCCTCGGGATGGCGAGGTGACTTTAATGCGAATGGGAACTTAACCTTCCCCGCGTTCCCGCCGTTCGATGCTACCCGACCTGACCGCGGGTCTCGGGCCACGTCGCGTCGCGTGCACGACGGAACGACGGTGCACAAACAGTGCATACGCATCGGCCGACGGGCGCGTGAACGGCTCTGTCAGGTCGGCGAACAGTCGGAGAAGCGCGGGGATGAATGAAGAGAGAAAAAACGTTTACGTCCGGTCGACGCACAGCATCCCTGCACCGCGACGTCGCGCCAGCGTGACGCGCACCGCCTATCCACTGCCATCTTTGGCCGTTTAGTCGGCAAAAGTATCCGGTGGAGCACGTACCTCCTCGATTTCATCCTGATCCCGCGCACCAGCTCCGCCAGTGCCTCGGTGGCCGCCAGTCTCCGTCTGGGTCTAAACGTTGCTCGCGCCACTTTTACCCCCCTTGATCGCGATGCTTTCGGTGTAACGGAGACAGAGGGACGGGACAGGTTGACAGAGCAAGAAACAGGGACAGATGTAACGAGACCGACGGGGTAAAACAGAGAGAGAGAGAAACAGTTAAGGGGTGGGGGCACACGCACGCACACTGTAACGACGGATGTTCACTGGCAGACGTCCTGCTGTATCACCGGGCGCCCTTAGCGTCGACGCGTCTCCCGCCGATGCACGCTCAGATGCCCGATCTCGTCTACGAGTATTCCCGTCACACGAACGAATTTCTCCAACAACGACGCGGCTGTCAGCACGTAGAGCGCACATTTGTGCTCGGCCGACCCGAGCTGGGCTTTACTACTACCCGCCTGAGTCCGCTTCTTTCCCTCGGCCCGGGAGCCGAGGCGTCGATACCGCGACGACGCTTGCGCGCCACCCCCGATCCACCCTTTACCACCCGGGCATTTTCACAGCGCATTGGCTCGAAAGCCTGCCGGCGCGACGCCACGGCGCCCTGCACGAACGCTCCTGCCACCGTCATTCGATTTTAGGCAGATTCTCGCGCGTCACCTGCCCCCCGTCGCTCGAATTTCGTCGTCCGCGAGGCACGTGCTTCGCGATCTCGGTCAACGGGGCCGTTTCGCTGTTCCGCGCTCTAACGGGAACCCCTTCGACCATTTCAAACGGGGGATGCGCGTCGTGACCCGGTCTTGCTTTATGGGGGGACGGCCGAGGGAACGAAATCGGGGATCGCTCTGGGAAGACCGGGTGGTTTCAAGGATCTTGAATTTAGGGTATTCTGTACGCGTAAAAGTAATCGGCTGTAGGTGACACGTCTTGGAAACAAAGGGGAGGTCTCTTGAAGATTCTCTTTGTTCAATTCGCGAAGGGTACCACTAAATTAGAATCTGTTTCATAAGCTCGTATTAAGTATCCACGAGCAGAAGCTCTAATATATGGAAGACTTATATTTTCAAAAGGTTAAATTACATTTAAGTAGACCTAAGGGTAGAGTTTAGCTTGATCTCTACACTCGTGTGCATTTATCTACCAACTATAATTAAAGTGCGCTCATTGCACGAATGTGGGATTTCAAATAACATTTCTTAGGCTACCATTCGTTCCTCGTGTGACGCGCTATTCCGTGACCCGTTAGTAGTCCTCCATCGAATACCATAGCGTAACGATTATCATATGGAGAACGCTCCCCAATTCAGAACCGCGTAGGATTTATGCTACAATCCTGTGTGCGCAGCATCTCTGCGCTGACACATAACTATCCACGAATTCTAGGAACACGACCCAGAGGAAATTATAACGGAGCCACTATTTAAGCAATTTCAAACTATTAATGTCCACTTCCCTGATTTTCTACTATCTTTTCGTCGTTTATTTACACAATTCTTAACATTTAATCCTAGTAAAGGGTGGCATAGTAAAGCTGATATTCCATGGTCTGAATTTAATTAAATGAGTTATGCAGTCGGGTATACACCCGGGAGAGTTGTGAATTATGGTTCTTGACGTCAATCCTGCGAACGCCGTGAAAAAGTGGAAGAACGCGTAAGCCATCGCGTAAATTCAATTTCCCTGTAGCCACCTTAGGAAGCGTCTTTTAAACAGGCATTATGCAAATCTGATTGAAAATTCGCCGCGCGATGGCGACCTCGGCGAAGGTTCTTCTCGGCGTTCATCGCCGGGCATAAATAACTGATGCGAAACACGCGAGCGAGAGCCGATGATAAAGCGAAACCACTTTGTAAGATGCGCTTCGCCGCGATAAGAGGAACGCGAGGAACGTGTAGCTGCGCAGATATGCTGATTCAATTATTTCTGTCATGTCGCCAGCCACCCACGTGGACCGAACCGTTTTCGGCACATTTTTATCTTCCCTACGTTCGTGCCCGTTTCTTAGCCGAGGCTCCATTAACATTCTTTTGCGCGATGTGTCCATCTATCATCATAAATCCACGCAGTTATCCAGACGAATCACTACACAGATTGATGAATTCTGTTAAAATTGTGATTTAAAAGATTTTCGGAAATTCTGTGTATTCAAACAGGCGTTGGATTCTTTTCTTGTTCACAAGAAGGTCTCCGATAAGTTTTCATTTCAATTCGAAGTAGGTATATCGACCACTTCGAAATGTTAAACAAATTTGTATTGGCTTCTATATTTCTGTTTCGAATTGAGAAGAATTTGCTTTTTTTTTAAATTGCTCCATCCAGTTTTGAGACATCCTGTACGTTCCCTCACCGTCCCTATAATCGCGTTAGACCAGATAGTTGAAAGTGAATATATGAGGGCGTCGTTATGTAAAATAAAAGTGTTAAGAGGGAATCACTTTCCGATGAATCAACATTATTTCGCCGATATAGAATGCGTCCACGACGTGAAATTGGCGATCACGTAATTCAGTATAGGCAAGGTCTTGCCTGTGACCTTACCGAAGCCCCATCCCCCAGCATCGTCGTTCTATTCAAATCAGATAGGACCTCCTTTCACCCACTCACGTTAGACAGGCTAATTAAGTCTTCCCCGGCGCTATTTTCGTACACTCTTGATTAAAAAACAGGAAATTCACGTTCACGTTTCGCGGTGCCTTCGGCGGCGCCGCGACAGAGATAGATCCATTTGCGTCGCACGAAAATTTTAATCGGGACCCTGGAGCTTAATTGCTTAATTCGATTTAGGGACAAAGAGATGTCGAAGCTCGGTAGCAAATTAACGACGTCTTTGTTGCAGGATCATCTGTGTGGCGCCAAATGATCTATTACGAGAACAGAGATCAAAATGTGTCCTACAATTGAACGTGAACAGGACCAGCGAAATTTTTCAGAAATTTGTTTCTAACGTATAGTAATTAGGTACATTAGTTTACAAAATAAAATAAAAATTGTGCAGCAGATGCCACTATTTTTTTTTAATGTAAAATGGCCCGCTGATTAATAAAATAAAGTCTAAAAAAATTTCTATGGATACGTTTTCGAGATATCGACAGGTGAACTTCTTACCTGTCGGTCAAAACGGTGATTCTACTTAATTGCGAATATCCTGTGTTGCGAATGACCGATATGGTAAAAAGAATCAAATTAAAGATAATTCAATGACCAACAAATGTACCTCACAAAATTTTCAAATCGATTCAGTTGTTCGGGTGGAATCGATGGAAATATGTGAAAAAAGTCATTTTTTCAATCGAAATCGAAATCGACAATTCATTTAATCATCTGGGAAAAATCGAAATCGTCAAAATGGGCCCAGTTTCTTATTTCTTGCTTTGGGTCTGCACTGTTACGAAGAAAACAAGGTGCTATTCAAGAAAATCTATGGATAAATACCAACGCTAGAGACGATTCTGTGAAAAACTAAAATTTCGCTTTTTCTCGGTTCTTTATTTTTGCTGGAACTGCTGGAACGATTTTAATGGAAGTTAATAGAACATGGTGGCCCAGGTTGGTGCATTGGGTGCATTCACGATGCAACGACTCCTCGAACGAATGCATACATCGTGTTATCGTTCCATATTTGTAACAGCCTCTATATTGAACGCCCACTCCGCGAATTGGGCTATTGTCGAGCCTCAGACTTCTATTTATAATAATTTAACGCCTTCGAGATGCTCAACAGCGTCTATTTATAATTTCGTATGCGGCGATCGACAACGTGGTTAACGGTCTCGGTTCCAGAGGGACACCGTGGAAGTCAGTAGGGTGGATACGTCAGGCTTCTCTGACTGATGCAACGGAGCATTGAGTCATTAAATTTGGTACGGTTACGTTGCATTCTGAACTGCGACGTGTACACATCCGATACGTTTGCTCATTCTGAAACCACGGCCATTGTGCCGCCTCAAATTGGCACATCTCTGATTAGAAACTTGCGCGACTGTTCATTGTTCCGCGGACTGTGGCAACGTACGTGATGATACCACGCCCGGTAGGACGATTTACAGGAAAGTTTGCGTGCCGAACTGATTAGTCGAAGGAGGCTATTGCCCAGTCCGCGTTACACATTTATCGTGTTTTTAAAAATAACGAAAAGGGTCCATTTAAAGTCGTTTAACATCGAGGAACCCAATCCTTTCATCTATCAGAGGCAAGAGAAGTTTGCATTTAGTTTTGCTTGTGATTATCAGATCAGTTTTAAAAAGTCTTACCAACTCTATTAAACGCCATAAGCCATAAGCCTGTCGCTACAGCTTAGCTATCCCAAAGTCGAAATCCTCGAAAGGCTTTACTTGTAAAATTGATTTTGCAAGAGTTACGACCCTTTCGGATGCAAGTATCACTGGAGAGCAGGATCCATAAAGCCTAAAGGGACCCAGAACGACCAGTCCACGAATGGCAGCGCAAGACGCAAACCATACGGTGGGGTATAAGGGTGTCCTAAACCGTCTAAACGCACCGAACGCTTATTGATCTGCTCCCACATGAGAGGAGAGAAGAGAGACCAGGAGTCCAAAACGACGCCCGTGGTCGTCGTGGATAGTGGATACGATGGTGACCCCGGCGAAGGTCTTCGTCGGACGACCTCGACACTCGAAAGTGGGCCGAGGACATCAGGAAGAACCAAGAAGACTAATAGTCGCGCTCCTTGCTGAAACGTTTCGGTTCTTTGACGTAAAAACGCATCTCGGTTCGATAAAGCCCAGTGTTCTCTGTAAACGTTGTGCGCGGTGCAGAAATTGGAACTAAAACTGCTGTCCACCGAATCGAAAGAAGTCAAAGAAGTGACATTTGACATTTGTTAGCCCTTTTACGTGACCATATAAGTATTTTCTTTTTATAAAAGGGAGCATCTAGTTTGCAGATGATAGACCTGCTTCTATGGATTGTAATCAGTAGAACATTTGACTAAAGGAAGTTCTGAATTTCGATTCATGGCTGCCAACTGGGAATGGATAGCTGCGAAAATTACCATATATACATCCGAATGCGAGCTCATTCTTTTAACGATTTTTCCAATCGTCTCTGTGACCCTTTTCTCCTCTCATGCAAATAAAATATACCCTTGTATTCGCATCGAGCTTCGGGCGATACTTCCACCTGAATATCCTCGAAACACCGTTTATAGACCACATCGGTTTTGGTCGCAGGAATTTTTAAAACTACGTAACGAGATCCACAAAAGTTTTGTCCTCCAAACGTCTACCAATAGAATACTTTATAACATCCCCGACTACTGCAGTCTCCAATCCATTTATGCATTCGCCGCAACAACATCATTTTAACCAACGTCACGTTCGTTCTCCCACTCGCAGGAATCCCGAACGATAGTTTCCAAAAACGACACGTATAACGTGGTCGCCGCGACCTAGGGTTGCCACTATTTCACAGGAAACTAACGTAAACTTGCTTTAGTGTAACATAAAAAAATTACGCTCGTAAAAACTAAAAATATATTTTAATCTTATTAGTTTCTATTTCTTCAAAAAATATTTTTTATTGCTGTTAGCATACTCTAGTAACTTTTTATCGTTTTTAAATAACTCAATGGCATTATTGCACTCAATATTTATATTAAAATATATAACTAATTCATTCTTTATCAAATTAGCAAATTGAAATTCATGGCAGAGAAAAGTTGCTCAGTAAATGCTGAGGCGTTATGAACAGACATTGATGATAAGAAATTACTTTGAGACGTAATATCATTTCGTGAAATAAAGTATTTTCGGATACTTCATTGCTTTCAAAAGTATAGAGTACATTTACGTATGATAACGCAAGCTACTTTATTTTAAAGTACAGGTGGCAACCCTAGCGCCGAACAAAAACGCAGTTTCCTTTGTGAAAATGATTTTAATGTAACAAACCGAGATGGCGTTTCGTACATGGAGGTGCGATTTTCCGCCGAACATCGGTACACGGAGGAACCAAGACCAGGATCACAAGCGCGAGTGACTATGGACAGACGAGTGACAGGGGAGAATGGAACGATCGGGACACGATGCTTTCTCTAGGTGTTGTTCGCCTGTGTGACAGGCTTGCTCGGATATCTCCCGTAAACTTTCCCACTTCTGGTTACTTTGTAGTGAATTTGCTGGGACTGAATCGTGGCCGCCGAGCAGATCACGTGCGGCCCGTCACCTGTACAGAATCGCTTCACCTTCGTCCTGATCCCCGCGTGCCTGTGCTTCCGTAGCAATATCGGATTTTCCAGTTTCAGGCGTTGCTGTTGCCTCGCCAGTGATGCCGTCGACGAGGCCTTCGACGCGGTCGACGGTAACAGGTGGCGTTTCTTCAGAAGACGAAGCGGCGACACGGCCAGGATCGCTTTGGTCACGCTACGCCTGCACCGCCAGAGGACCAGGGCCGTGGCGAACCACGCGAACCAGGGGCCAGCTCTTGGTCCTGGGGCTGGTTCCCTCGACCAGAGAAACAGCATCTGACGGATTGAAAAATTTCTCAGCTTTCATAGTTCACGTTACAGTTGCACTGATGCAGCTGATGATGTGCCATCCCGCTGACTCAGGCCCACTTTAACCCTTTCGCTGGAGGGCGAGATGTCGCTCCGTGTTTACGTCGCTCATAGTCTAATCGACCACTTAATTGCTGGCAGATACAAGCTGTACAATGTGAGGAAGATTTTATAATCGTACGTTTGCTGTGTGCTTATGTCAGGAAACTGGTGAAATGATTCCGCGGAAATTACAAGCGTCAGCGAAAGAATTAAGTGTCTTTATTGTGATTCTGGGAAAATACGTAGTTAATATAGATATTGATTTGCTAATGCGGAATTCTGGGATCGATCGAAGTCAGCCGCATTACGCTAATTTAATCGTCGAGTCGCGGACTTGATTCGAAGCTTTTATCAATTCTCTCGACCTTTCATCCACCAGACAATGGGTGGAAAATGAAGGCTACAGAGTGTCCGTTCGCGATATCACCGTAGCGAAAAATCCTTTGCCAATTAAGGAGCAGGATTCGGGTCGGACGAGGGGCGTGCGCGGCGCTAATTGAAGTCGCATTCGAGCTGTAACGAAACCAGGCGCTGCAGCACTGCAACAACCTATGGGGAACATTTGTCGTTGACGGCTCGCAATTTTTCGTTAATCAAATCGCCGTTGCGCCAGGAGGCTGCACGGCAATTAGCGACTAAATTGCAGCTGCAGTGGAGGAACGGCCATTTAAAACGACCCCCTTCTCGCCGAGTTAAACGAGACAGCCTGGCGAGTTTCGTTTCAATCAGTTCCCTCCCTTTCATTCTCTGGTAAAAGAAATATATACATCCAATATTCAATTTGCTTGACCCTTGATCGTTGCACGCAGGATCCGTCTACTGTGTTTATTGCGCCTCGGTACGTCGCTTCGCCTCTTTTTCGATGAGAGATAGTTAAAGAAAGAGGAACTGAAGAGGGTTGCACCGAGGTACACCGAGGGACACCCAGGGAGATCGATTCCGTGACCGTCGTGGTTTTTCAAGGCTGTCCAGCGCCCAGCACTAAATCCGCCATAATTCGTTTAGGGGTAGCAGTATAGATCACGTAGCTAGGCCGCGCTACGACTTTTATGGCTCCCCGGCCGACCGAACGGCGTGAATATCTCGTTGTTGTCGTTGTCGCAGCCTTGATAGCCGCCGTTGGCCGGTTCCCTTCTCTCCGCGGTTGACCCATTTGGCAGGGACAACCGCCACGGAGAATTCCGCATTAGCCCGTTCCGCGCGGCGCGTTTTTACCGTTAAGACTGACCTTATAGATCCACTCGTTGGCGCGCTGCCTGAGACTCAGGGGTCGATCGACTGGCCGAAACATAGAATGGCCGTGAACGATGACTTACTGCCTGAACGGTAGTTGAACCTGCTCGCAGAAGGGAGGGTGAGAAACGATCGTGATCAATGCCCGAAGTGAAAAGGTCAGGGCGATTTAGCGCGAACCGTGGAAAACAATTACACGGCCGGTCGAGAACGTGTCGAGTTTCGGGGCTGGCTCTCCGACGGCTTTGCTCTATCCCGCGGAAGAACCGTGCAAGTGATTGCTATAGCTGGCCCGAGTTTAACTGATCGCTCAGGGCCACGTCTGTAGGAACGAATCGTGCCGAGAACGACTTCTACAGCAACCCCGTTTCTTTAACCTTCGACTTACGCTACTTTGAATGTCAGGGGGTGCGTATCAAAGCTGGAGGCGCGCGTCATGAATTGATGATTAAATAAAAGACTCCCGGATAAATAAGAAACGAGATATTTCTGTATTAAAAGGAGAGAAAGGTTCATCCGCAACAAGTATCGATTCCCGGGAAACGTAACAAACGCCTTCGGCCGCTGCGGTAAGACAGTAAAATGACTTCCTGAACCCCAAGCAACTCAATTCCGAAGTGGATAGAGCGACCACGAAGAAGCTTCGTTCCGTTGTCGGGGTACAAACGGAATGCTCGATGGAAAGCGTAATTTATTTAGAGGAACGAGCGCACCACCGGGGTGAGCGGCGGGACAGGGGTGACACCGTGGCTCACGGCGACGCTTCGGAAACTATTATTTAAGCTGCTTAGCTGTCGATGCAACGGAGCGTAGTGCGGTGCATAGGTTGGGAGCCGGTGTGGCGCAGGCCGGCCACGCAAGAATGTAACCGGTCGATAGGAATTAATAATTTAGGCCGACTAACTGCCTCTAGAATCCGTGGCTGTCGTAGCCAAGTAGATAAGAACAAAGGGCGGGCCTTGCGAAAGGAGACGGCGGAACGTTAATGGCCTTTCCACGCGAGGAGAGCTTGACAAATAGTGGCCGACGACGGCGAAAGAGCGGCTGCGTTTCGTTACGTGGCCGCGTAACGAGTTCGGCCTTTCGATGTAGGAAAAGGGCCGACCATAAAGAACCCTGGAGTTGCAAAGGACAGCTCCGATCGGACTTTGGCGGGTAGCGATGTGTACAACGTATCGCGGCCAGCTGGAAACGAACGATAGAACGGAAGTGGCCGGAAGAAATATTCCCACTGATCGATCCACGGACGTGTGAGTAAATGGTCGAATAACGTAACCACAGAATATTCCTAAATTTGCAATGTATTTTAAATGCGATCTTGCTACAATTATGCAAGAATACTCGAAAGAGTACGCAGCACGAACTCTGAAGCTATAAAGCCGGGAATCCACCGGGAAGCTGAGCTAAGTTGTGATATGCGGTGCTATGTTTTAACGTTGATTTTGAAGGAAACTGTTCCATAAGAATTTATTGAAGCTAATTTTTTTAAAACGTAGCATGGCACAGCATAGAATCGCATAGCTTAGCTTCGCGGTGGATTCCCGGCTTAAAGCAAGAGGCCAAGTACAAAGGAGGAACCTATTCCGAACTGAATTCCACTGGAAATCATAAATGTATCTGTTCCTAACGTTTATCTCGTTTCCCTTGAGGACTTCGTCGAGTTCTGTCGCGAATAGCGGCGTATGGAACGCTTCGACGGTTCCAGAACCGCGGTGAAAAAAGGTGACCCGACCGGGAGTCGAGCTTGGACACCTTCCATCCTCGAAGACGGAAGATTTCATATCGGATCGGAGCGACGGGAAAGCTGAAAATACAGGGAGGTCAAGTAGCAGCGGGGAGATACATTTCAGATAACAGCGGCGGCCGGATGTCAAGGCGACCGTGACACGGTGAGACGCGTCTCGATAAGGGCGGGCAGAAAACTACGGCGCACGGTCGATGAATCGCGGGGAAACGTCTTGAAGCTTCCTTGATCGGCTGATATATCGCGACCGCGCTACTGTACAGATCGCCTCGGCGCCGTAAGAGACACCTTAAACGGCGCGCGGACGCGTCACGGCTGTTTAAACGATAACAAATTACGCGCTTAAATATGGTATCCTATTAAGATGCATCAGTGTCGACTGTTTCACCATTATCGCGGCCGCTTTCAACGTTCCGCGGCGAGGACGCGGAAACGCCGCGAGCGTGTTCAGGAATCTCGTTTGCGTTTTATTTCGCGCGAGCCGTTTAGGGGCTCGATTCTATTTTCCGCGTTGGCGATAAAGCGAACGCGGCTGCCGAGGATCTATCGGGGCCTTTGTGTCGTTTGTGGAAAACAAAGTGGCCCGACAGTTTCTAAATAAATGAAATAATGGGGTGTAGGGGTGAAACGAGTGGAACAGCGAAAACGGCGAAACATGAACTCAAACGATTTTATCTCGCAAAGTCCTCGGATAAATTCGTGGTTTGTACCAAATTAGTCTATGCGAAAATACCTTTATGACCATTTTAGCGCAACGAAATATGTAGATCGTAGCGTGAACGCTCATTTACGGAGATAATAATAATGTCTGATGCCCATGCATCACTTACATGTCAAAGGAAGTTTGGTATACGGAGGCACCGATGCAGCATGGAGCACTTTATCGAGAAATTGAGTTATATTGTTGGGCAACTGAACTTTACGTGTACGAGCAACCATTCCGAGGAACCGTTTCGCGTTCAACCCCCGCGTCGAGGCAGCTTGCGCGCGACCGCCCCTTTTGCTCCTATCATATCCCTGCAAGTGACATGCACTCCCCTAAAGTTGCTTTACTATGTATCTGCTTAAATATTTCGAACCAAGGCCACTGCTCGATCAAAGCTGTAAAACTGTGTCACGGATGTGCCACGGCAACCCGACCATTTTTACTCTTTTTTTCATCTGTATCTTGAAACATTTTACCCACGGCTATGCCTTTCACGTTCTCTGAGGAACGGTGACGCGTGAAATCTATTCATTGCCGTTTCCTTTCGGGCGTACCCGTATTTTAATGTGACATATACTATTTCCCATTCAATGCGTCGGGTCATGCGAAATGCTGTTAAGTTTCGATGTCCCTCCGACGAGATCATGATTCGAAGCGAGCTCTTGTATAAACTTTGGGATCACCTAACGTCCCACATTCTGCGACACAATGTTGAATGGAACATGGATCTGGTAATCTAATTCCATCTTAGTCAGAGTACTTAAATATCGTCCTGTATACTCGCGGTGCAATTTCAATTCTCTCCGTGGAAGAGAAGAAGCTTCTGTATCAAAAGGTCATCTGCGACCTCTTCTGCAAGAGTACTGAAAGTTTGTGTTATTAAGAGAGAAGATCATTTATCATTTATCATTAATCCTTAGACACTATCAATTATTAGATGATCCCAAAGTTTCTGGTACCTAAAGCTTCCTTCAATACCATCTTCATATACACACAAGACCCAATTCAATGGTTATCCATTCCTCCGCAACAAAAACCGCAGCACCCCAATAAATTCCTCGCAGCACCGTTTCAAAATAAACGTGAGAGGACCATTTTCCCAGGAAAGGATATGAAACTGCAGAGCCCGTATTTTGTGAACCGAGACACGGAGCCTCGAGGGTCCACCGCGAACTCGACACGCTTCGCACGAAGTCAAGGAAATGCCCATAAATTCATAACGGAAACGGCGTATTTCATAATAACGGCGAGGCGAGCGGGAGAATACGAATGTTTCCGCGCGGAAGCAGCCCCTGCGGATCAGGAGCAGTCCCATCGGCAACGGGACGGTATGAAAGGACGTGAATGTACCTGGACGTGTATCGAGCCTCTCCAAACCTTCCACCTGGTCTCCCTTCTGGATCTCCACCGCGGTATTTCGCGTCCACTGCCGACGCAGTGGAGTACGTGCGCGGCCGTGGTTCTCGTGGCGGCGGAATCGCGCGGAAACGGTGCCCCGTTCTGTGGCGTATGATCGCCTCGCGCGCCGATCCTAACCAAGAAGATCGTCCGAGACCCGGTCGCCCTCGCTGACGGAGACGCAGACGGCAGCGACGCGGCCACTTTTCATATCCTTGCCACCTTGAATTTCCCTCGACGACGATCGCCGCGAACGTGTACCGGGCACGCGGCCAGGCTCGCGGTTTTGCGCGCGGTTAGAAAAAAAGTCTTGTAGAAAAAGAGGGGGACGGGCGAAATGACATACGACGAGTGCCAGGGGCGGGGGAAGGAATTTAGACAAAGGCTTGCGCGGACCGCGGCTGGCTCCCTTGACGTTCGCCTCGATCCGAACGATCGATCGATCCTCGAAACGCGTTCACACACAGTCGTCGAGGGAATCCTTAGGCTATAAACATTCAGATGATCCTCATCAACATAGAATATTAATACTAAAACAAATCGTATTTAAATATTTAAGGATAAGCGTAAATCATTATGAAACACAGAAAAGACAAAAAACTAAGAAAATTAGAAGAGTATTTACAAAAATGATATTGTTTCGCAACCTAAGAGGGAATCAGTCGGTCATAATGGGAGCGGGCATCGATCCACGCGGCATTTATTAAACTTTACGAGCGCTGTTAACGTCTTACGTCTGCTTTAGTGCCAGCCATAGTCGTTTTACACGTGTGCATAAGCGATTACACGCGGAGGGGGTGGTTTGCTCGAAGGTGGCCGCTGAAGATTGCCGCAGGCACGCGAAATGGCAGGGAACGGCGCGGACGGAACGACAGTTGTCATATCACAGAATTTTCTAAATGGTTCGTGTGTCTAACTCCCTAGGGTGCCTTTTATTCAGACATTTAAATAGTTGTCGATACTCCGCCGATCCCTTTCGATCCCACGACACGCGACATCGCATGGGACAGGCACACGCGCGTTTCTATCAGGGGAATGAAATGGTAATCGAATATTTACGCTGCAGGAATTATTTTTACTCGCCCATCTGTGAAGGCTCGTTTCCAGCGTGTTGCACCGCAGAACACGATACGCTACACTAAAATCGACACCGGCAAAGAGCGCAAAAAGAGCAGCGACGTAGATCGACGTGACGTTGTGTCCACGAATTAATGGCGGGCAGCACCAGAGCATGCTGATTCAAGGTTTCGACATAATGCAAGCTTCGCCGAGTATTTCGTTTGCTCCTCGTCTAACCGTGTCGAAAGGCGCGAGGACAGTTTCGTACACCCTGGTGCACTTGGAAAGTGATCCTCTTGGCTGAGGATGGGTCAGCTCCTAGTCAACTACCGTCCTCTCGCTCCTTTCTAAACTCTCGTGCGCTCCCGTGACGTCACTGGGATCGTGTCAGTAGGTCAGAACGTGGGTACGTTTGCGCTGGTGTGCGTTCGACGTGTATACTGGATGTTCGCAAACTGCATTTCCTTTCCAAAACTTGGAGCAAGTACACACGGTTGCTCCACGCGTTACTTTCTGCTCGTGCTGTTTGAGTACCAGCCTGGTTCTGGAGTATGTAGCCAGTGAGACATTACTTGCAAAGCTTCGTGAATCTCGAGCAAGATACTTTTTTTTTGGAGATGAGTATTTGGAGTCTCCTCTGTCGATCCTCATTAGTCTTGGGTCATTATTATCGCGTCTTTTCAATTTGGAGCCTTTCTTATCGATCTCCACTAATCGTGTGTCGTCAGTGTCGCGTTTTTAGAAATTTAGAATCACCTCTGTCGCGTTTGATACGTTAAAGGTTGCCTGTAATGGTTTTTTTTTATTGGGTCAATGGTATCAGAATTATCTTTTCGTGTCCTACGGGTTCCATGTCACTTGTATCAGGAGTTCGAGATCGTCTGTATCGACGCAACGCGTGTCGTTGATGTAACGCGAACGAAAAATTATATTCGTCCGATTAACTCCTTTACGCGTCGCTCACCGGACGCAACGTTTTCTCCAAGATAAAGGTTAAAGTTAATGGAGTCTTTGCGGCCACGGCAATCTACCGTGGTCATTAATTCCTTCCGCAACATTAGCCCCTTATGCAAGACAAATTTTTCTATAGTCTGTGTTTATAGGTATACATTCTGTGTGACGACGTTAACGTGCCTTTGATCAGGGTTCTTCTCCCCTGAGCTCTTCGCAATAAAGTCGTCTAAAGATCGCGTGGAACAGTCTCCGCGGCCGCCAACTCACACCTCCGTGATAATCCAGCTTTCGTCACAGTTTTAATTACTTAAAACCCAAGGAAGAATTTAATTGTTTGCTTACACTAGCAAGCGTCCCCGCGACGAGTCCCTCCGCGGATTTCACTCGTCTTAAAAGCCCATTTCAGAGTTAACGACGCTGTTAGTCGGCGGAAGTAATGTGGCACGTTTTAAGCGGGACACGCGAATACGGCCGTTACAAATGCGAATGGAACAGTTTGGCAATGGAGTCAGTGTTTGGAAATGTAGATATTATTTCTGCGAGAGAGCTTCGGACGCGATAAACTGCTAGCAACCACAACGATTATGCATATATTAAACTGTGCAAACAGCAATCGTTTTACAAATGTGATAATCAAGGAAACATTCTTCGAATCAATCGATCAAGGTGTTTTCTAAAAAATTAGTCTCCTTGTACCAGAAAAGAACCACCCCAACAGAAGCAAAAGAGGGATCGTCGATTTCACCTTTCCAGGAAAGCCAATTTGCATTGCAGATTTATAGAAAGAAGTCCAAAAGGTAGCACACAGAGACTTCTTCTTCGAAGTGTCCACCACAGATGAAAACATTAAGCCCGGGGCTCTGGAATGGGACTGTCGCAAGGTGGAATATTAGCCTGCCACGGTGATTTATCATCAGCTCTGCTTCTGGGTTTTGTGCCCCGTGCTCGTAATGGGCAATAACGCGGCGATGATGCGCGCAATTATCTCGCTGTTCTCCGTGCGCCGCTTCCGAAGACAACCTCCAGGGACCGAGCAAAAAGGCTGACAGACCTCGCTGCGGTCGCAGCACCACTGACCTTGGTCCCGTGCACGTCGCAGTCGACCCGATACAAAGATTGCTGCGGGATCACCTCCGAGTGCACATCCAATCCCAAACGCTCGGCTAAATTGCAGGGTTATCGTGGATCATTGCTGCAGCGTCGTTCAAGTGACTCGATTTTACCGGAGATACGAGCGTGTAAATTTTAACGTGACTTGCTCACCAATTTCTGGATCCCGCTGGGGTTCCCACTGTTTCTCATCGAGTATCTTCATGTATATGTGATATGATTGTTTCGGGATCTTCTAAGAACAATGGTAACGCCATAACTCATAAAGATACACGAGGAGAGTCATATCTTCAATATAAAATTTTTAATGGACGCAAGAGATTGAGCTGAACCCAGAGCCCGGGCAGATTATTTTTCGGTTGGGGGAGCGCGGCGCAGTGGCCGGGAATTTTCGACCAGAGCAACATTCCGATCGTTATACGCGCGGTCAACGTTGCACCGACATTGAACCAGTGCAATGCTGCAATGCAGGTGGACCGGTGCAGTTGGAAGATGCGTAGGCAGTTGGAGGCTGGAGCCACCGTCCACCGCAAAATCTCCCGCGCTGCACCCGCAGATGTTATCTTCCCTCGCAAGGGATCTGCGATTCTCTCTCCATCGAGGCTGTGCTCGCAAGAAATCATCCCGCCGGCATGGAATAGAAGGAGGCTAGAGGAACAAGCGGATGGGCAATGTGACAAGGGGGAAGAACGTGGATATGAGGGGACAGAGGACGTTTCGCAACCCTTCTGCCTCGTGGCTCGCCGAAACGGGGCGCCGGAATATTTTTCTGACAGCGAATACCTCATCGTGACAAATGGAATGGCCGCGCGGACGCTCGAGGTAGGCCGTTGATAGCCTCTGCTCGTTTTTCTAATCCGCTTTTTGTAGCGTATCACTTCGGACATGGCAGGAATCGGATCGAAACTGGGCCTGGAGTTGGATTGCAGCGTGGGCCAGATACTCGGAATCAACTTAACAGGCTTATTCTTATGGAAGTTCTTTGGTTTCGTTGTTTTGGGATCCTTGGTGCGGTGGAAGGATTCTATGCGGTAGGGGGAGTGTTTGAATTCTGTGGAACGGTAATTTGGGGAAGTTCGCTGCGTAGTTCTGAGTATTGATCTTGGGCTAGAAACCTCTGCACTATATGAGACTGTTATCTCCCACTTTAGCACTTGAAACTATCGTGTTTTTGTGTCAGAATCATTTGGATAGTGCTGCATAGTGTTAAAATAATTGACGAGTGGAATCGTGATGTTTCTTAGAATGATTTGTATGTTGTGTGTCTTCACATCGATAACTGTTTTATTCCGAGGTTTCGAGAAGTAGACGAACTTACGGAAGCAACGATACCACCGACTCCCACACATTTGCAAGGTAGATTTATGTGAAGCAGCGTACTACCGGAAGGTTCCGGTACAAGGGCGGGGTGAAATTGGATTCAGCAGTTCAAGGACTCAGCCGATTCTCCAAGGACGATCACGAATCACGGCAGTTCCGGGGGGCGGTTTGTCTCTAATGCTCCGTTTCAATTTCGTTGAAAGACGGGCCAGTGTACAATACCGCGGTCCAATTGAAATCGAGTTCGTAGGAAAAGTTTGATCGATGAAATAAAACTTTGCTTGATTGCGACTCGCGGAAGCAGCAGACGCGCGAGGGAACAATTTCGCCCCCCCCACATTCATGGAAGTATTATTTTCCCAGCAATGCCATCGTTCTATTTACGGAAACTTCAATAACAAGCACATTATTCATTCGTATATAAAAAAGTACCAAAGTTGATCACCATTTCTCTCTGCAGGCTACAACTATTTCGTATTTAATCCTGATCTATAGAACTCTCTGTCAGATTTCTTTTACACTGAAATGATAGACCATGATATAAATCTTGATATATTTCTACCACTGTGAGAAACATCCAAAGCTATCGTATTAGTAATATTATTCCTCTTTTTGAACCTATCGTATTAATAATATTCTTCCTCTTTTTGAACCTATCGTATTAATAATATTATTCCTCTTTTTGAACCTATCGTATTAATAATATTATTCCTCTGTTTGAACATTTTGGCATTTATCTTGCATTCGACTATGAACAACAAGATCTACACGCGGCTTTGGAAATAGTCGGTCCATGGAAGATACATTCTACAGAAATATAATAACTGAGCCTACAGCGTCTCACTGCACTCTCTTCGAAACAGGTAGCGGAAGCCAGCATGTAAAAGAACAGCTGAAAGGCAATGCTTCACGGTGCACAACATTAAATCACTGGTAATTACGAGCACCGCCAACGGCATTGTCTCCCCCGTACGTGTATTATCTGGCATCTATTCATTACCGCAGCCGTAATTGCGCGTGTAAACGTGGCCACGAGTGCGCGGCAGAGACCGCACGTCGGCCTTACTTTCAGTCCCTTTATTATCCGGGTGCAAAATCGATCGATTGACATTCCAGCGGCACCAAGGCGCGCGGCAATGGCTTTTCTCTGCCCCATAATTCCGCGCGGCGCGAGCGCCCATAATTTCCACAGGAACGTGTGACTCACGACCTACATTCGTCTACGCTGCGGACACGATTTGTCCCGGTTACGCATTTATTGCTTGTAAAGTAAAGAAGCTCCTAACTCACGGGTATCTCGAAATCGATTGGCACCGAAATTTCAGTTCAAATTGAACTTGGTCTGCTAGGTCTGCGTAGATACATGCTGTTTCTACTGCGTGTCAGGGTTATACCTCCACTTATTCCACTTCACACTCACACTAGGTCCTTCTCAGATCTCGATTGGGCCTGAATATTATCTGGATCACTTGTAATTAGGATTCCGATGTCAATAGACACCCAATGCTCCGTATTTAATATCACTGCGACGAAGACAGAATCTACTGAAGTGGACCTAAGCCTAAGGTAGACCTTTTCTTCTCATATTTCACGACCGCGAGTACAATGTAAAGGTGCACAGTATCCAGCAACAAAGGGGGAAGGAGGGAGCAGAAATTCTACCACGTTAAACACACTGTTCGTGTTTGGTCCCGTCTACCTCGGGACCCAAACGCCGTCTCTGTCCACCGAACCTTTTCGTCGAACGCGTGCAGGGATATGTAGGTGGTTAGTCGAGCGGCGGACGGTGTATCAGGAGAGCAGACAGGTAGAAAAGGGAGTGGACAAAGCAAAAGGAGAAAGATGCCCGGGACCGAACAAGAGGGACAAGATGGGAACGGTGAACGGCGGGAGGGGGGGGGAGGTTAGGGGGGGCAAGCACGAGGAAACGGGGAGAAAGAAGAATGGTGGGGTTGGTACGAGCGGTTCCAAGCACGTGGGGCCTGCTCGGTGTGTCTCGTTCAGTAGTGCTCTCGGTTGCCTTCCAACGATTTCGCACCGGATGTCCATCGAGCCTCTTCGACCCATACACTGCACCTCGATCGTCCGAACGTCGCCTCGTTACCGACCAAAATAATCGAGAATGTGATCGTTCGTCGCGGCTCTTTCGCGGAGGCAGCATCTAGCAAACCATAGAAAGAATCGTCGCGATGGCTTCGATACCGAAACTCTTCCTCACGTGCTCCTTGATCGTTCTACCGATCAAGGCCGCACCGATTGAACATTTCCCGGGCGATCATCGTGCTTTCACCAGCCACAAAGAGCTCTGGCCGTTCTGGTACCACGAGAAGCTGGCTCGTTCGCGGCACGACCGCGAAGGCAGAAGCTTCCAGCAGTCCACCGCCAAGAGCTGGACCCGTCAGGATTTCTTCGGTGATAAAGCAACGTCCACGGTCGCGCCGGTGAATGCTGCGCCGAGGTATCGCGCCGAGCAGCGTGGCCACGATCAACGACCCGGTGCCTCGAAACAGGAGAAATTCAGCGCAGTCGCGGTGGCGGAGTACAGCGGTACCAGGGCGATTGCTTATGCCGGCTATCACAATAATCATCGCCACCAGCCGAGGGAAGCTCCCATTCAAAGCTACCAGCACCTGGCCACGACTCCGTCGACTTACGCGAGGCATCATCCTGGGTAAGTGAACGCTTCGACTCTCCTGCCCTTCGCGCGACTTCGGTAGGATCCCAAGGGTTCGCTGAGTGTGTAAACGCGTTCACTCACGTCGCAGCACGAATTCTTTCATTCAGAGATTTCTGAATGGTTCGTGGAAATGGAAGATTGTAGGTAATTTTATTTGTAATCGAATAATCAGAAATAATCTTCCCTCCTACGAGAAATCATCCTTCGATAGATTATCGTGTAATTACAACGGGAAATACGGGAACCACTAGAAGATACCGACAATCTCTGTTTGATTATTCGCACCGTTATCTGACCTGTCATTGCTGATAATCAACAGTACTTCCTACTTAGATGCCTTCGCATTTCGTCGCGACGTAATCAGGCTTGTGATATCGGCGTGGGGTCAAAGGAAGCATGCATTCAGTTTATGCATTCAAATCCCCTGGGGAAATCATTTCTCATCGAATTGATTTATATGCGAGATAAATTCGTGGACGGAGTATGAAGAGGAAAGGTACAGGAGCGCGCATTTTAAAAATGTAAATTTATTAAAATCCATGGGAATACGGTCGAATACCAAAGTAGTCGGAAAGTACCTACATTTTACCGAATCCCGCAATAAAATGGCAAATTCCCGACCATTGTGTTAGGCAAGAACGAAGCCCACACAAAACGGCGCACTAAATTTCGTAGCAACATCCGCGATCGAGCGAGATCAATTTCTCCCGGCAACCACCTACTTGCCGCTTGAGATACTCACTTCACCCACCTTTTTGCATAAAATGGAACGCTCCTCGGCATCTATAACCACCCCCGTGCCGCGGACGTAGGTGTCTGGCATGAAAAGGTGAACGCAGACGGAGAATCGGACTTAAATTCGAGCGGAAAACTTTACGATCTGGCGGACAAAGCGCAACTCACGCGTTTAAACGAGTCGACGCGCACGGTTAGCCGCGAGTCATGGGATTATTGCACGGAGCGTTAATTTATGGCAGCAGTACGCAATCTTTTTCTAATTTTCAACACCGCGTAACGATTTATGACCACTTTTTCCGATCTTTTATCGCGGGATATTAATTTACGATCTTCATTTAACTTTGATCCATAAGTCTTTTCCACTCACACTTGTAAAGAATCCACAGATGCATAAAACACAGTAAAAAACCTATTCCTTCGCGTTGCTAAACAACGTTTAATGATAAAAAACAGAATTTACATATAAAAAAATTTATAAAACAAATTAAAACCGACTTCATAAATATAAAAGTGCACTAAAAAGAAAAAAATATCTTTTCCCTTATTTAAACTACGACTATCAATTTTTTAAGTCGGCGTTTTTTATAAAAAAAATTGATAGTCGTAGATTAAACAAGGGAAAAAATTATTTTTTTTTACATTTTAGTGCATTTTTGAGTTTTTGAAGTCGATTTTAATTTTTTTATTTTTTACCTTTTAGTTATTTAAGTTATATAACTAAATTTATTTTTAAAAAATATGGGTAGGCCTATAAAAGAGCTGCTCGTAAAAAAGAACTGTTTGCTAGAAATGGAAGATTCCAAAAATAAGCGACTTGAAAAAGTGAGATTAAGGATGCCTCGAATTCGGTACATGAGGTCTACAATTCAACGCGCGGATATACTCTAAAATCCGAGAATACATGAAATACAAATTATGAAATGAGGCGAAGTTCGAATCAACCAATACTGGCAAAGTATTGAGCCAGTATTGGTAAAAACAGATCATCAAAATCGGTTCATAATGCTGAGGAGTTATGCGGGGAGCAACATACAAAAAAATAAATAGGGTGGATGTACCAGTAAATGAACACGTACCAGTGAATGAACATTTTTTATTAAAATGAGTAAAATAAGTTATTAAAGTAAGCAACTAATTAATTAAAGACTTCTTTTCATTTCTTGCTTCATATCCAAACAATTTTTTGCAGTACGTGGAATCAATCGCGCTGCAAACATAATTTTATAACAGTGTTCATTCATTAGCCTTAACTGTTCATTTACTGGTGCGTTTACCCTACGAGTCGAATCTATAACCTCCTCCTTTTTGAAGTCGGCCAAAAAGGAGAAATTTGTCTCGACGTCCCATCGAGCAAGTCTCCCCTAAATAAAGCATAATGAAGACATTCAGGGTAACACTAAGCTATCCTACGTACACGTGCAATGATAAATTCGTGCGGTACGTTCCCTCACATTGGACAATATGATAAATACCTTTCACCTGCAACACTCCAGCGAAACGTTTTATAAAATCAATCTCATTACTTATCCGACACGACTTATACGCACGCACGTAGCGTTTCCACTGCTCTGACACGTAAAACCGATCCCGGAAAAAAAGGTGTCCACGATATTTATCAACCGGTCCGTATTTACGAGCAACAAACGACGCCCTGTGTCCGGCACGATGATGATGTACGATCGCGAAACGAGCACATACACCGACTGTGTGTGCAAGCCTTCCGTCAAAAGGATCGGCGATCACGGCGGCCCGGCTTTTGCCGCTTAATTAATCGGCCGATTAATTATCTCGCGCGTAACGCGTTCCACTGTCACGTGCAATTATTGGGATTGTTGGTGCGCGACGGCGGCGGTTCCTCGTCGACTCGCCTTAAAGGTTCCTGGCTCGCAATGATATTACTTTCGGTGCCGCTTCGAGCGAAGCCGAGGAACGTCGATTAAATTGCACGATTGCTCGTGCATGACGACGATACAGGATCGCGACAATGTTCGCGAGAAGAAAAGCGTTCGTTATAGGTTCTCTTAAGCCGTGAACAGTGGTTGCGGGATAATTTCTGATCCACAAAGAAGTTCCTCTTTAATCAATTCTAGAGTAACACCTCTCAGTTTCAAAAGTTTTGGAAGGTTTAATGGATCTTGAGAGCTTCAATGAGCGGTGGATTTTTTAAATGGTGCTTGAATTAAGAGTGCAACAAGTCATAAATACTTCAAATTGTTGGGATTCGAGTTAGAACAGTGATTCTGCGAATAAAAATTTTGCAAAAACATTTGTAGTTAGATATTTACATATATCTTTGCGGTTTACGACACTTGCACGATAAGTATCAGCGATCTAGTCCGTTGATGTGCGATTTCGCGTTCCATTGACCCGCTCCCCTGTCTGCGAAAACGAGAGGAGTGAAAGGTTGCCAGAGGATGCCGGTAACTCGGTCATTAACGTGTTACATCAGTGCATTCTGTAACGGGCTTGACTTTTTGGCGAATTGAGTTAATCGAGTGGTTGGAATGTTTGTCGCGGTCAGTGATTTACCGTTCGCCATCTCGGGCTCGTTCATTTTTGGTTTGGTGCGAAAGCGGTTTTGCGTTTGATTGGTAACGCAAGAACTTCTAACGCAACTCTGTCAGCTGAATCGGCGATCGAAATGGCAAGAGTAAACTTTCGTAGTAAACGCGCAACACAGACTTTTATTATTATTATCATTATTTATTTCCAAGGGTAAAGACCATTTAGTTTACAATGAACAGTTCATAAAATTAACAAAATAAAAGAAAGAAAAGAAAAGAGAAAGCCAGTACATACATAAAACATACAATAATATAAGAAAATAATGGGACTAATGAGCTAAAACAATTAAAGTTAGAATTCCAATTAACGGGCGTGTACGGGGACGTTCCTGCGAGCCAAAGTTTGCAAGCGATATTTAAAGGTGGCCAATGTAACGTTAAAAAAGTCGACATGTTCGCTATATAGATTCGCTAATTTACATATTCTGTTAATGGAATTATTCATCCCAAACGTAGTGTTGTGTCTCGATAAGTAGACTTATAAATTCAAATCGAAAGCCAAGAAGGAAGAAAATTCTGCGCGAGAATGTATCGCGTCGAAATGGGCTTTTAAATGGAGCTGTCCATTAAAAGGCAGGTCCTCGGGGGTAATTGAGAATGATGGCGATTTTGATGAGGATTAACCATATTCAGGAACGTGTAATCAAAAACAATTACCTTGGATGAAAGTGGGGAACTTAAACTCGCAGCGACCTGTTAATTAAATGAATACTTTCAGGGATACAAGTTCGGCGGATTTACTTTCAAAGATTTAAAAAAAGCGGACCAAAGATCATGAATAATAAACTTCTGTGTATCATATTGTAACTTCTATCTATTCTGTTGAATATTCTATCCAAAATTTATTAGCTGCTACAAAATAGATTGTTTCCAATGTTGTGTTACATATTCCACAATATTCTGTAATACAAACTGCCTCTTTTCTCCTAACAACCCGCCTCGAATCCAACACTGGTGACAGAACGCATTAGAATTTTCTTCCCTGAAAGCACAGTCGGTCTGAGCGTGGTTCGCCCGCAATTCCTTTCTGGGCTGGCGAAACATTATCTGCCAACAGCGTCCGGGTCATTTTGCATCGTTTCAATGACTGCTCGTCAAGGCGAAGGGCCGCAGGCGTTCACACCGAGCGCTCGCGCGTGAACGCGGCCACCTTTGTCCGCCAGAAACAAAGCTCTCCTTGCACGCACGCGAGAAAAAGCTCGAGCTCGCCGGATCCCTCGTTACTATTTAGCCTGAGCACGATAATTTACCTGCGCGCCTACTCTACGTACCACCGGCCCTCTCCATTCTCCCCTTTTGTCCTCGGCGGTCCTCCTCTTGCCGATTCCGCCGATCGAGTTACCCAGATACGCGGCCCGCGAAACGGGGCAGAGATTCTCGCGAAACCTGTCCACGATTCCCCGAGACTCGCTCGCGAAACAGCCTTCGAGCGATGTACGCCTCCAGCGATCGATCGCCGTCGACTTAAACTCTTATTGATGCGGCAGTAATGACACTTAAAACGCGATTTAGAGGCGGCTGGCGAAATTCGAAGGCGACGGCCGAGGTAGCCGGATCGGGAATGCAGAAGCGGAATTCGAGGTCGGGCAGATTGATCCGCCGCTTCGAAGTCGACAAACTCTTGACGACGCCTCGCGTCGGCAGCTTCGACACGTGTGAAACATTGCTCTGCTACCCGTTGGATCTGGGAAAGTGTGGAAGATGCAGGAGGCGAGATATGAATTTCTGGATACGTGACATGCTTCGTGGATGAATCGTCTGCGAATCTGAATCGATGAATATTTCAAAGGCAGAGGTGATTCCTTGTGGATCAGTTGTGCTAGTCAGGTGTGACCTTTCCCTCTCGTTCTTCTCATTTTTATTCACTTAGAATATGATCGATGCGGGTGCAGATTGTACCTAAGCGAAACTTCGATTTCTCAACATTGAAGTATTCTTGAGAAACTGTAGATAACGCTGTGTGAAGAAGAGCACGCGCCTCGAATATTATCAATTGCATTATTTATCCAGAATTCAGTTACTTCCCCTTCAAAGGAGCATTGTGTCGTTGAATAATTTATTGAACGTTTTAAAGAATGGAAGAAGTTTTCCTCGTCAGAAGATCCTTCGCAGATGGATCCTTCGTAAACCCCGTGCGTCTTTATCGTCCTCCTTGAGTGATCGATGGACGTCGATACGGAGGAACATGAATAATGAATGCATGAACAGTTCCAAGTACCCCAGATAATAATCCTGCCATGTCATTCTTTGAAACATTCTACGCGCAGTCGTTTACATTGTCTATTATCTATCGCCTTTTTCTCCTTGCCATTGGTGTACCGATTGATCGATTGACAAATGGCCCCAGCCAAGAGGAGATAGGCGCAACTGCTACGTCCGCGTTGTTGTTCAACGACAGGCACATTCGTTTTGTCTCTCAAAACGAGGGGCTGTTCTTGTGCTTCAACGCAATCACCGTTTTCCGATACTGCACACGCCGCGGTAAAAACGATGGACACTGTCGGATTTTCCAAAAAACGATGTCCCACGATTCAATGCGTCGACCAGTTGCTTCTGTCCCTGTCAATGGAGCAATGGGATCCTTTGATTGACTATTACCAGGCATTGGAAACGCGGAAAGTCTATGCGAATTTTGTGAAAATCAGAAATAAATAATTGTAATAAGAAATTACTTATTTCGGATTTTTACAAAATTCAGATAGACTTTCCTTGTAATCGCGAGAAGGATACTACTTTCGTCGTTTACATATTGGTGCTACGATACTATTATAGGTTGCGTGTGATGCAGTGAAAAGGTATTCAAACCAGTCCCCGAAAAGGACATCTAATCGTAACAGTGTTAATGCTCCGCAGCTCGCATTAGTCACGTCAACTCAAGCTTTTTGAAGTTTCATAATCCGCGCTCCGCGAATGGTATTGCTACATTCCCGGGGTGGATACTTTCTCGCGAAGAGATTAATAGTGGGCATGGTTATTGAACCACGGCTAAACAAACAAATATGTGAACGGTGCTAGGCTATCCACCTTGACACGCGTATCCGGCCAGCTGTTCAGAATTTGGTATCCTGAAATACATTCCCATTTGCCATGCATGTTAAAACAGATTTATGCCCTACCTAACTAACATTTCTTCTGCGATAACCTGTTTACTGATATCAGCGAGATGGTATGATTGCATTTCATGTTTCGCACAAAGTACAACGAAGGAGAACATTATATCTAATGGTCGCATATATCATGAAGATTTTTTAAGAACCATTCAATAAAGTGATAAATCTGACAGTTCTATATAGGTATCCGCGTATTTAGAAGAAATAATAGTATAAGTGTAATAGCCATTTCAATAAAAGATCGTTGTAAATGTAGCGAGTAAATGTTTCCAATTAGGAGTAGGTCCAGTTCTAAAACCGCCTTTACTCTAATTTTACTACTCGGTTTCGCCCGAAATTTAGATTCTAATTTTATAAAAAAAAATTGTTATTTATTTTTTTGTGCAAATAGTCGCATTCATTTGGATTTTTGGATTTTTTACTCTAATTTTACTACTCGGTTTCGCCCGAAATTTAGATTCTAATTTTATAAAAAAAAATTGTTATTTATTTTTTTGTGCAAATAGTCGCATTCATTTGGATTTTTGGATTAGCTAGATATAATCAGCGGGGACGCATTTCGTGACCCCAGAGTTTACCGTTGGAAAGTTTTTAGGCGACAGACAAACACACAAACACTTTCTGCTTCATATATTAAGATATTTAATTAAGTTAAAGATAATTAAAAAAGATATAAAATTTTTATTTTATATATTTAATTTTATTCCTCACGAACGATACGTTTCTCATTTGCGACAAGAAAGTAAGTGTCGCGCGTCGCGAATTTATCTTCCGTCTGACATTCCATTAACTTTTACCACTGCTCCCATTTCCCTGGCACGCGGCGGGGCCACGGTCCTGTCAGGAATAGAATCGATTAATTACCAAATATTCGAAACGCTCTTTAAACAGCGAAACGAGTTAGTCCAGCTAACAGATGCATCCGGCAAATCGCCAAATGGGATCAGTCGACAAAATCTGTCTCCCTTTGAAATAGGAATTCGTGTCGTTTTTTGGCGCACTAGAGGTGCGAGGAGGTGGAAGAGGTTCAAGCAGCAAATATAGGATGTCTCGAAATAATAGATATACATATAACAACTGGAAAAAAACGTGCGAAAATATCATTCTAAATTGTAGGTGAAATAATAGACAAAGCTGAGACGATAATACCCTCTGTTCCTGTTGAGTTCCGCCATTATTTTCGCACGCTTTATCGCGCCATTCACGAAATAAATTCTCCGATAGCGATTCGCGATTTGATAGTATCCGATTGCTTTCACTCCCCCCGCTGTCTTTCATCCTTACGTTCCAATGTTTGTCTAACACGTTCGATAGGATTCGCGACGTGGTTGTATCTGATTTCAGGCGATGTTGGTTGCAGGAGTGCGGAGACAGAAGATTTGGATCGAATAATCTCCCGAGGAGGAATTCTAGGAACGGATTTATCTAAGGGAAGTACCCTTGGTATCGGTTTATCCTTCCTATCGTTCCTCTCTTATGTGCAATTTAGCGTTTAGATATGTAGCTCTCAAGAGAAAGGGTCTTTATACTTCGCTTTACGATTTTCGATCACTGAGACTAGTTTTCGAAGGTGCCTTGAATTTTCATCGAGCCATTGTTAAAGCTTCAAACAAGAATAATCTTCGCGACATTAATTAATTATTTCTGCACGGTGTCTGTCAAGTTCCTGTCAAAATATCCAGAGATTGGATACTCGTCAGCCGTTCGTCAATGCCTGAAAATGAAACGGCCCCAACATATTTCCTTCGAATTTTCGTGAATGGATGCACGGTGAAATTTTCTCCGAGAATGCCTCCTTCGATATCAGGGAAAATGTCCAATACTGCTTCTCCAGCTATTCAGTTTCCGATCTCGAGGAAGTCGTTGCGTGGCATTCTGCCCGGAAGCAACAACGCCTTCTTTTAGTACGATTCATTTGAAAGGAAATTCAAATCAAGGCCAGATTACGCAGAGTATATAGTCCTCCTATCGATTCTGTGCCCCATATTTCATCGCGTCGTTAAATAAAAGCTGCCCCGCTCACCCGTTGTCAAAACTTGCACCGCTTTCCATAACACGATCGCAATTTCCCGCCCCCTGTTTCACGCTTCTGGACGGATGCAGAAGCTTTCTTATTAATTTATTAATTTACCAGCGACGCGTATTTTACGATGGCCAGTGTCACGGACGAGAGACTTCCAGGCGAGCCTGTTGGCCTCTCTTCGAAGAATACGCTAGTGATTCAGTCATTCCCCTTAATGGAACTCACGTCGCGGGACTCTTAAATGCCTCCGGGAGGGCTCCGTGTCACGACTCGCCGCAAAACAAGTAGAAAGAAGGAACAACGAACGCGAAATGACATTCCACGGACGCAAATAGAGCACGTCTTTTACACGTACGTTTCTCTCGGGGTCTGCTTTTACTTTCTTCTCGTTTCTGTTTGCGCGTACTGCGCGAGATAAACATAACAGCGCCGGCCATTCAACTCGCGGAACACGCGAACAGACTCCGACCAAAGTTGGACATTATTCCAATAACTGGCAGTTGCCTTTTCCTTATTTCTACTATTTCGAAAAATCTGTATTCGATGAACAATTCCTCCATTACTGGCGAACTTATTCCTCATTTAACTGGATTTACAATACTTCTTCGGCTAGCATGAGGGAATTTCGATTTAATACTTCCAAGATTCAAGGACCTACTAATTCATTCGCAGAATCTGCTTCACAGTTTAAAATCAACGCGATAAGATTGCAGCCGGTGGTTAGGAGACTGCGAGAATCACGGTGCACCGTGAACGATGCACATTCGCCGATCAAAGGGCAATCGCGAACGTACAATTTCGCGAACGTGCTGGCATTTCGCGTCGATTTCTTCGGCGATCGTTAGATCTATCGGGAATCAACCACAACCACAATATGTAGGAGAGGAGATGAACGAGATGCGCGCACCGACGTGGTATAAAATACTTTAAAGGGAATTGCGAATGAATCGAACCGCTGACGTATGAAATCCTCAGGAACGTGGTTGATAAAAACTGGTCCAAGGCAAGCCGACTGGACCTTCCATCCGTGATAAAAGGATTCAGGATCGATTGGGAAGGCCGATAGCTGGCGCTCCGTTTAAATCCATTAGCGATGATTTTTTCCGGTTGACCATGGATACGCGGGTGAAGAGGTCAAGACAGGGCAGGAGGAGAAGCAATGGACGAGGAAGGTGCAAGAAGCAGGTACACGCACGCGTGGTTGAAGGTGTTGGTTGGCCGTCGGGTGGTCGAACCGGATGGCCACTCATATTCCCTCGTAAATGGCCCCGCGAAGAAAAAACTACCTCGGGCACCTCGGTGGCGCGCCAAGTATTCGTAGCCCCGCAAGCTCGCCTCCCTGGTGATCTTCTTGAAAATTCCCCGGGTCGGTTTATGGTCTGCATAAATGGGCTTATCGTTGCCAAGTGTTCGAGCGATGCGGTATCGATCGCGCGATACGCCGCTATTGCTTCGCGTTCCTGCGATTGCTTGAATAATTCATGCCGGTCCCTTTTCTTTTTCCTTCTCGCCCGATCCGAGGCCTGGCGTTCTTGCGGGTCCATTAAATGATAATCCTGCTGCCTCGCTGACGATCCGCGTGGTCTTCGTGCAAATTGACAGCGCAGGTGTCATAACGGTGCTTCTCGCTGTGGCTGAAGAGGGACCGACGGTGGAGAATGCGATATCGCGCTCTCCCGGCGTTGCTCGTAAGTGAAATTAGTCCTCTATGGTCAGACATTGATGGCTGCAATGGAACGCCTACGATTTGGCATTTTAACGTAGTGCCGCTTGTAAAGGTAACTGTGGAACAGGCGTGGAGTCCGTAATCTTATTTGACAGCATTCCGGGTTACACGGTAGCCTCCTGTTGAATATCGCTGGAGGAAATGAGAAGGTGGAATGATCGTTAGCGTTTCTAACGAACGATGGAGATATCCAGATTCAACTGATAGCGGTTAGGCGGTGGTGAAAAATTTGTAGCGTTGTCAGGCCCAGGGGAATATATCACGGGCCGGGGTTACTGTGTTCCACGTGCACAGGACGGTTCTGGCGATATATCATTGCAATAACTCGAAAGCGCGAGACGATAATTCACGACACGAGAAAACGTTACGTCACTCTACGCGCGCGTACCTACGGGTACCACTGGGATCAAAAGCGAGATGTATCAATTACGTAATCTCCCATCAATTTGAGACGACGCAATGAGAAAGTTGATTTAGAATTTTACCGATGCTTAGTCGAATGTCGGTTTTTCATGATTCGGAGGAATTTTATCGAGTTGTGAATTCGCAATGGTTCCATTATAAAGGAACGTTCGAAGGCAGGTAACCGTCGCCGTGACAACGCGATTGTGGCGAGGAAAGGCACGTAAAACGATGGGGATGCAACGCGGGGAATAATGTGCGGTGGCGAGGCACTTATTGGCACCGCGTAGGCGCGTAATTACTTCGCCAGGAACCGGTAACCAGTCATCAAGTAATTTTGTAATTTGGAAGCTTCGTAGGTCCGCGCTACTTGCCCCGCGGCTTCTGTTGCACCATCGCCAATCCCGCGACGACGCGAACAATCAGCAGAGTCGATCGTAAGGAACGGCGTGATTCGACCCTGATCGGGGTAAGCTTATGCGATACGCCAACCTTCAGGTTATTTTCTCCTAACCGATCTATTCTCGATATTACAATCCAACCAATTAAAATGAATTAGGTAGAACTCAACTGATCCTAAAAATTTCAATACTGAATGTAAGAATTGAGTATAAAGACAGAACAGTGGATATTTTTGTGAGCCACGAATATGGTTTTCTCTCTGCATGTCACTCAAGCCCTTCGTAATTAAAACTGGAACAAAGATCTCCACAGAAATAAAATTCAACTCGTAAAAGTGGAATCCCATCGATGATATCAGCTTCCCCTTGCCACCGTCGAAAAGAACGAGAGCCGGGGCCGTCAGTCTTTTATAAACAGTTCCAGGGAAGCCGTTCCCGAAACGATCGCGGATGAATCAGGCGGGACTGTTTGGAAGAGATGGAAGCATTGACGTCTCGCAAACTCCTCGTTAATATATACAACGGGAGTCAGCCATCCCGTCGGATTGTTTAGCTGTCGGTTCGCGCCTCGGGGAGAAGGAAGAGGCTGGCGAAGCTCCGTCGCTAACGAGCCGCAGACTCAATATCCTTAAAACTTGCCCGTCCGATAAAAAGACGTCTCCTTTTCTTTGCGAGGCGCGAAGAGGAGCTGGCGAAGGGACGGGCGACGGCAGCTCGGGGGAGAAATATTCAAGAAGGGGACTGAACCCATTTGTCAGCTTCAAAAATAACTCCTTCACTTTTATGATAAACCATCGCTATGCACCACGCTGGCGTGTAGTTAGAGTGGAAAAATATCGTCCCCCCGGCAGACGGACCGCGAGCGAGAAAGTTGAGAGGCTGTTAAAAATATTTCGGGCGTGCGTGTGCATCAGATGGATGTGTTTCCGGTGTTGGTGCTCGAGACACATCGTCGCAGATTCGATACCAGATTTTTAACGCTCGGTTGTCACACTTACTTTTTCGAACGTCGTTGTCACACTGGGTCATAAATTTGACCCTGCCAATTTTCAATCAGTTGTTATTTAAAAACTATTTCTTAAATTAATTGTAGAAAATTCTGGGATAATGTTTGAACATTGTAGAATATGTGCCCATCGTTGAAAGTTGACATTTAAAGTGTCATCATACTTAAAAAAAAATTGAAGGAATAAGATTTCCGACAAAAAGTTTTTTTGCTTAAAAAACGCAAGTTCAATTTGACCCTGCATCACAACCGAGGGTTAATAGATTTACATTGACTCGTATAAATTATTAAAAACAAACTATTAGGTATATTGAGTCGTTGATGTAGAAGGTTCTGGGTTATCGGAGTATGTATGAAGATGCCAAAGCACACGTTACCTACATTTTCGAAAGGAGAATTAAATATGAAAACTGAACGAACCGTTCCTACACAAGCCTTCAACCTGATTAACGTCAAATAACGTTTTCATTTCAATTCGCTGCAGCATCGTGATAAACGCAGCTGTCTCTAAATTGAACCTGCAGCACCTTCGAGGCACCACACCGTCGCAATAAGAGCAGCGAGGTGGCAACGCCAGCAGCGATCCGCCGCGCGGTTGATTGCAATTTATTAATGAATTCACGAGTCGACCAGCCAGCCATGAATTCGAGAAGCTGTACGCGCTGGCGTTCCCCGTAGAAACGCGAATCGTAACGCGGCAGTCATAACATTACTCGTCGTTTGCCGGGCATGCTTTTCTCCCGTGGAACTAGCTGTTCCGTCGTTGCATCTCGCGATTCATCTCGGGCTGGATTTTAATTGACGCCGCTGAATAACGTCGCATTTGCATGCACCAGGGATACCGTTCCGCGTGCAGGCAAGCGTGCTGCTTTATTTTCGCGGTCCCACGGCGCGCATCCGAATGGTGCACTCGTCTGATTCGCAGGGGAAGGAGCGACGCGAGCGGATCCACGAAAATCATCGCATCGTTTACGATTAAGCGACCCAGAATCCGGGGACGGGCCCGCGTTCCGTGAATTTCTGAGACGCTTGACTCTTTGTACGAAATAAACCGCCCATAATATCGAATCGCCTCGATGAAATCCGGCGGGCCATAAATCGCGACGACGGAGTATTGCCTATTAAGCCAACGTCACCGGAACATGTTCCACTTGTTATTTATTCCAACGATCCAAATGCATTCCAGCAGAATAATACCGAAGGGAGCTGAGCTATTGATTTGGAGAACAAGAAACCACGTTGATTTTAGCGTCGAATTGGAAGGGATTAGCAAGCGAGTTGAAAATCTGCGGCCTTCTGGCAGTCTTCTATGATAAAACGGAGTGTTCGTCGTGTTAATTAAATTGTGGTAACGGTACCCCTATTCTGGCTTCAGAGGCTTCTGGATAGAGAACTTCTTCGTTGATTGGCTCGACAACAGGGCTTCATTAGGCGACGTGAATGACGGTTTGGCCTGGCGAGGAAAAATGAGGTGCCGCGATTCTGAGGGCTCTACTTAATCAATCATTCCGCCTCGAAGCGGTAGCCAATGACCGCCTTGCTGATTGGAAAACTTTTTGAACCGGCAAATCGTTCGGATCACGAGTGCCACTTCACTTCGGCCAGCTGTCTCTTTGTTCTTCCGTGTGAACGTCTGCAGAAGCGAGACGCCTGTCTCGTCGCATTCTGTTTTGCGGGGACGTGCTTTTTTCATTGCTCGTAAAACCGGCGCAACCGTTCCTCTTAATCACCGTCGTGATCACCGCTTTTTCTGATTTAACGTTAGACACGCCATGGAAGTGCGACCTCCAGAGACACCACGATTTCATTATCGATTTTCACTCTCGATTCGTGTCGTTACTTAATCGGGCGTCGGTTCCGAGCGAATAAATCGGAAGGAGAGTCGAAGGAAGGAATTCCAATTTCTTGCTAATCCTTTATCCATTCGAGGGGACGATCATTACATTCGCAACGAAATCTTCTTAACGCTCTGATACACGACCGTTTGATACGCTGAAAGCCAGCGAAGGCAGTCTCTTTATCGCGCGCTACCGTCGCGAAGGGAGAAGAATCGTTGGAGTAAGGTTCACAGGATCGTGCAATAAAGAGCCGGTGTTTATTACTACCGGCGGCATTGCGACGAGGCTGCGAAGCGTGCTGTTACGATCGCGACACGGTGCAACGACGGTTTAACGCCAGCCGGTGATAACGTGCAGCTTCTTCGTTGGAAAATTCACGCGCGTGTCCGCGATTACACACACCGATTTGCGAGCGTCGGGGAAGGAAAGTGAAGTGGAACATTCGATCCGGGGGATACACGGGATTAATTGATACCGCTGCGTGGGATTTACCGACTACGGCGCGGATAAAGTGCACTAGGTGTTATTTGCACTTTTCCCCGTGCTTCTAATAGAACTGATTTATCGACCGGTTCGGTTATCTCGTTTACTGCATACTCGAGGTGTACGTATTCCACGCGGACTGCTTCTGACCACTTACTCATAACGATCCATCGTGGGAGTGCTGAATAATCGTTTAATAGCCTCGGCTCCGGCACGGGCACCTATGTATCAGTGACCCAGAGAAAGGGAAACGGCTGAGTCCATGGGATCTATCAGCAAGGAAATCTTGCACGAGCAACAGATAGTCAGTGGCAAGGGTGTAACGAATGGCCGCGATAACTCGTCTCGCTGCATTCGCTTCGACCGCGAATAGTAGAAGTGGAAAACATGCGAGATCACCGTTAAGGTTTCGGAAGTAGCTTTCAGAGAGTCGCAAACACGCGAGCCGTCGATGCGGTAATTCATTGGGAATTTATCGCCCAAGAGATGCTTGCGAGAACGGTATCACGCGACGACGCCCTCCATCCACGTCGCTAATCGACAGTAATTTTATTACTCGCGTCCTCTTCGTATATTTCCCGCTTTTTATTGCTCCTACAAGCACGGAGAAAGTTCCTGGAACCCGCTGGATATCCTGAACTCGTAACTCTCGCGGAACTCCGACTGTTCGCTTTCAAAATTCAAGCACAGCTGGAATAATTATCGTTCACTGGTATCCTTTGAGACAATTTAGGATACGTAAAGAACTTTCGAGCAGTATTTATATGAAAGCGACGATCTTCAAGGAATACAAATGTCACCGATTACCGAGTACATAATTGATTTCGAAGGAATTTCAAATCGTGGTAGACATTTTCTGAAGTAAACTCAACCAATTGCTATCTCGTTAAACGGGCAGAACGTGCATTTAATACGCGTTATTCTCGGAAATTGTCCACGAAAGTACACCCAACTCCTTCGCCTTTCTCGTTCAATGTCGTGGACCAACCATGTTGGACGTTATCACCGCGCTGAGTTCAGTATGGCCACCGGAGCACCCGAACCAGTATTCCCACGCGAATGTCCTCCGAACCGTATCTGAAACTCCGTCGCAACGTGTTCCGTGGGATTTTTCAGCGGGCGGAATACGCTGCAAGAACGGTTTGATGCGTGTGGACCGTGAGAGCGACAGCTTAAGACAACATTAACCAGAGCACGATACTCGAGCGACGATTATAAAATATACCGACTGAAACACGCATCTGATAGGCCAAAATTAAACGAGTCGTGAGTTGAATTAACCATCAGCTTCTGGAACACTGATATTATATAAATATAAGAGTAGGGGAGACCGGGGCCACAAGTTCCGAGGGGTAAGTTGTTCCGACAGTTCTATCTTGAAAATAAAAAGAGCGTTGTACTTTAAATTATTTTTTCCGTGTAAATTCAACACGACACTCTGTGGAAAAAATAATTTAAAGTACAACGCTCTTTTTCATTTTGAAGATAGAACGATCGGAACAACTTACCTCCGGAACTTTTAGCCCCGGTCTCCCCTACCTAGACTCCTTGTAAACGCTACCTGAGAATTAAAAAGTTGAAACAGATTAGAACATGAAACTTATGTTCGAAGAAGTCCTCTGTGAGCCATTTATCGCGTGCGAGATTGACGGTACATCGTTTTATAGTTCTATCTACCATATCAGGGGAGACGATAAGTATCAGCACGTGTCCCTTCCCATAAGAGAGTCTTCAGCCGGAGCGAAAACAATTTGCAGAATCATGGCGAGGAGTGAAGGCAGCTGTGCCCTAAGAAGTAGACTCTAGGGGAATAGAGTAATACCACACATCCCGTCTGGCAGATCCTACACGATTCACTAACCTGGATCACCTGCCACATTAATCCCTTTGACCCTTTCTGCCGCTGATAATCCACAGGCAAACTCCCGTGGCTCGGCCTTCACGGACAGATTTCGAGAGCAGTCTAAGTCTTCCTTTTCTTCGATGCACCTGCCCGGGCGAAGGGACGTGAGAACATCGCAGGGGGCAGACTGGTTTCCCTTTTTTTAATCGTGACTTTCGGTCTCGCTACGAGAGAACTTTCAGCGCGCCAGGATGGACGAAGATTGTATAGGGATGATTGATTCATTAAGCTTGAGAAGGATGATACGAATCTGACAATTTATGTCTCTAATTTGTGTCGTGATCCGATTGTTTATCCCAAATGAGATACTCATAATTCTTCCGTGGATTCCCTGACACAATAATGATTCTTGTCATCAAAGAATCATACACAGTAGCTTCCCTAAAACTGTCGCCTCTTCTTCAAAAGCCTCCATTAGGTCCATTTGCAGTATGTCTTTCAGCAAAATTGCTTCCCCGAGACCTCCGCGACCCGAGCAGAATCCGTCTTTCCCGGCTACATCGCCAAGGATCATCTCGCTGTAAAGGATTAATGCTTTTCGAGCCACGGTGCATGCATCATTCGCCGCACAGGCATTACGTTTCTGCGGGTACGCGGAGAAGGAAAATTGACGATGCACCGTGATATATGCTCGTGGCTGGGCCGAGGGTGGCGTTTTAATTGCGCAACGTCTGGCCACGGGGCACGGTTTAATCGGCCCGGGTCCAGTTCCTTTGTTCGCCGGTCGTTGCGCGTTCCTGCCACCTTCTGCCCGCGAACGGAACGGCCAGCGAGCAAGGGACGCCGACGTCTAGCGATGCAAGCCACGCGGCTGTTGCGACAGTAAACGTCGTGTCGCGTTTCAACGAACATGACAGCGACACGCCGAGACGCAATTTTCTCGCGGGGCCAACGATGACGAAGCGGTTCCGCCGCGCGAGATCGCCTCTCGACGCCCAATTATCCGCGATCCTCGCGCGTCCGCGGGGCCTCAACCGACCTGTCCTCTTTGATCCGCGTGCTTTCCGCGGCGGATCTTCCACTGCCGAGGAGCGACTTCAGCGTTGGGTATCGTGGCTATCAGTGTCCACCGAGGAGCGTTGTTTCTTAGGTATTTCGTCGACTTTTTGTTTCGTTTCGAGTGTTACATTTGCGGAGATAGGTTGAAGGAGGCTGGTGAAATTGATTAAACTAGATCGTTCCTTAATTAAGAACTTTACAGATCCTTGAACTTTTCAGGCTTGATGATTTAGGTTCGAAGCTTTCGAGGATATGTCTTTTGAAAACAGCTTTCAAAGACGATAGCCTGCAATGACAGGATGAGTTACGATTTTTTAAAATAAATTGCGAGGAAAGGAAATCTGTAAAGGAGTTCATGGTTCATTTGTGAAACGCTATCGAAGCTTCTTCGAGCGAAATTGGATGCAACCAATAAATGCTGTCAAAGAGTATCAATTGCGACGGAAGCTATAATCTAAATAATGCATTACCTACTACTTGAGAGTAATTTGAAGTCGCGCAGTATCGCTTTTTCACGAGAAAACAAAGCGGTCGCTTTGAAAGCCTGTTACGCGCGTGGTTATTGAATCGAGGCTTAAACGCGCCCGTCGAAATTGTCCTCTCTGCATTTAACGATCTTCCATTTCCATTTCGATTCAGCAATGCAAATGTAGGTGTGCGCCGTGTCGAATCGATCGCGATCCCTATCAGAACAATCGATTCGTTAATTTAATTTCATCTTGTCACTGCTTGACAATGGGCGTATAGAAGCGGCGTAAGTCTCAATAATGAATGTAAAGCCCGAGGCAGCGGCTCGAGAAGGGCGCAGCCCTGCAGCGATAAACGCCGCGCGATTTGGATCGCAGATAGTCGAAGGATTTCAAGTTGTATTTTTTAATTATTACACGGTATGTTTCTCTTGCGTTCCAGGAGGCGAGTTTGCACAAGATCAGTTCCCACAACCACCACTCATCATCATCGAAGCGGGCAGATTAGGTAAGACGAAAGTGTAACCGCGCAAGCGCCCAAGTTTACGTTGCTTGCGATTCAATATTTCAATTGGTACGTTCTAGGTACGTTAACATCTTCAATATTAAGACCGACACGCCGTCGAGTTTTTCGTGCTGCCCAGGATGGACGCAGTCCACTCATTTGAGCTTTGGGTGCAATAAACGTGAGTTTCTATCTCTGGAGAAAACGTGAGACATGTTTCTATTTTCGTACAGTGTTTCATGCAATGTATACATCTGTAGAAATATAGCATCGCGAACTTCGACTTTGAAAAAAGCGGAATTTAAAGTACTCTCTTGCAGTATACGTACGGAGAATCGTAAATGCCATTTTAACCAGTTTTACAATTCTGTTGTGGATCAAGGATTATTGACTGTTGCTGTCATGTGATACTTAAAATTTAAATTTATCGCCTTTCAGCTGCCTGTCCCGCTCCTTGCTTAAACGGTGGAGTATGTACTTCCCCTGGCAGGTGCACGTGTCCCAAAGGATTTACAGGCAGCCAGTGCCAGACAGGTAATGTCGGACACGAATGCAAATCGATTCGAAATGATCATTTCACGTGATAGGTAATCCGCGGTACATGTATGTCATTAAAACAGCTACACCAAGAGGTCTTTCTCCATCTCTGCCTCTATTATCATATTTCTACTTTCTATGACTGTTCACCAATACCGCCAAAATTGAGAAAAATCCAATCTGTCTTTCTGCATTCGTTTCCCCCAGCTTGAAAATCTATAAATCTCCAAAAACTCGTTTCAAAATTCCAAGTAAAATAATGCACTGTCGACAAGAAATATTTTTTGCCATTGAATCATGTACCACAGTAATTTCTTGCAACGCCACCTTCATCCCGCGACATCCAAACAAATCCTGCAAAACCGACCGCGCTTCCAATAAGTTAACGACGCAAAATGACGAACGGCGTGCCGTTAAATCGTAAAATATCTCTAAATCGGTAGTCAGGCAAGGAGCACATCCTTGTGGCCGGTCGATCGTTAAGCGTAATTAAATCGATGCAGCCCGATACGCGACTCGATAGCATTGCGCGAATACCAAGCCGACTGGGCGTATTGTGGTGTCCAGCAGCGAGCTGCGTTCGATAGATTTACGAGCGATTTCATTATGCTATGCGGACGTTCTAATTACCAGGCCCCAGGTGAGCTGTGCCGGCGTGCTGGTCTCGATTCGATGGAAAAGTCCTTTCGCACCGAGGAGTTTCGACACTCCTCGGGGGCTTAACTCGTTAAAATCGTACTTCAGTGAAGCGTACATGTTCACGGTTTAATAACGTCATCTGTATGACTTCGCGGTTGCGCGTGCATGTGCATTACCATTCAAAGGTAGGGAATCACCCATTGTTAAACTCAGTCTTGTTCCTTGCCTCAAATATCACTTCATTGCTCTCCAAATGTCTTTGTTTTTGTAGCGAACAAAATTATGCAACTTTTTCTCCAACTGTTCCCTGTTTCTCTTACTCGTCCAGCAGAGCCATACTGTCTGCTAAAACACGTTTCCCACTTTCATCGACTTCCACGTCTGTTTCTTATATCGCTCAAGGAACGAGTTACTATAAATGGTAGTTCTGTCCCCACTTTCGAAACTATCCTCGATAAAACGGCAACTTAATAACTAATTTAAATTCCCGTAATTTATTCATTGAAATCCTCTACCAGTTCACTTCGACAAATTCGCCGGATTTAGAAAAATCGGTTTGCACGGAATTTGCCCCAACAACTCTGCCCGGAAACCGAAAGATTTCACTTCGGATCACTGTCGTTGCTTTCCAGCTGTCGCGTTGCTGCGATTAATTTTTAACGAATTACCATAACTTGTCCACCAACGTTGCAGATGTCGACGAGTGCGTGACAGAGAAGCCCTGCGATCAGCTCTGCAGAAACCTACCGGGTACCTACGAGTGCCAATGCAGGCCTGGTTTTCAACTTCAGAAAGACGGCCAGTCTTGTCGAAAGAACGGTGAGCGAAGCATTTTGCAAAAGAATTCCACTGCCACCAAAGAGACGATCTGTTTCTGAGATCATTCAGCTTCCAAATGCTGCACGCGTAAACCCACTCACTGCAATGCCAGTGGAAAACAACTTTTTGAATGGCTTTCAGTTTGTTTTCGACACTCGCGTAGAAGCTTCGCCCACGATATTTTTACTGGGCAAACTTGTTTTGACAATTTTTCGAGCTGATCGTGAACTTCGACGTGGTACATACAAGGTCGCTCTACACTGGATGATCAAGAAGAAGAATCGAAAGATTTAGAGATTTTTTTAATATTACAAAGTTAGAATTATAATCTGAAATACCTATTTTTAACATGCTTTTTTAACTTATTAAATTTGCCATAACTTATATTGGGGAAGAGGTGTGTGTCACAGGTTATTTGAATATTATAAAAGGGGGTCGCGACTCAAAAAATTTGTGAATCACCAGTGACGCATTTAAGAAAAAAAAGAACTCAGGTGACAAACGTTCTGAGGGGCCCATTTTGGGGAGAAAATAAAGAGGAAGTTTACTAAACCGGGTTAAATTTAGTAGTACGAAAAAATGAACTGTTTGAATACCTATTGGGAAACCAAGTGGAGGCGTGGCTCAGATTTCAGCGCTGCGGTGGTAAGTTGGCAAACTATTGCAAGTAGGCTCGGATCCCACCAAAGATTCCGAATAAGTATTTATAAATCGAAGAAGTAAAAATTTAGTGTTCAAAAAAATTTAAAAACACTCGTTTTTTACAATATGTCTATATAAACACTGATAGTCGTATTTCGGCCTACTCACAGTAGTTTAATTTTCTGTCACTAGTTGGCGTATCGAAATTCTTGGTTTCCCAATACCTAATCATACTTTTTGGGGGAGCCTTCTGTACAAGGGCCTAGACAGCAACTGCTTATCAGCCGCCCTGTTAAATCCGCCACTGGGAAACACTGATTTAGAGACACATTGCCACACAAATAAACTATGCCCATACAGATATACAATTTATTGCGCATACAAGTAGTACGAGTACAGTTCATGTCATACAAGGCTTCTGGCTATAAGTCGTGCACAAGAAGAGTCTTTCACCTCACAAGGTTCAAGACTATAGTTGACGATCAACGTTCCTGTGGTCCTTAGAGGCCGATCAAAGCATTTTCACTGTCACTGCATCAGATCCTTGATGCATCTGACTGCAATGCTTCTGAAACCCTGAAATAGAGACACGACTTGCACCCGGAAGCCTCGACCGGTTGAAATTGTAAGAACTCAGCCCACGGAGGCTTCAAGAATCTCAAGTAGTGGGCGTTTTTGTTGCACACTATTCTTCGATGCGCTTTAAATATAAAGAAACGTTATAATAACAATTCTGGACGCAGCATTGCAATTCTTCTCCCGGAGATCGTGCTGTGCCTCCTCGATATCGATGTCCCGTCCACGAGTATCGTGCAGAGACCGGAAGTAGCGGCGTTTCGAGTAGCCAAGGTCTACGATCAGCAGCTGGTACGAATTTGTTTAAACGATCACGCCTGTTTTCTTTTGCAGACACCGATGGCACCGCGTTCGAAGCTCGCGACTTGGAGGATAGCTTCCCCGAAGTGACCACGACGAAGCGTCCGTCGATTTCTTCGCATGGTTCGTAAACATGAGTCGCTGTCCTCGTTTTCGATTACGATTCGGTGCCTCGAATACAGAAGTATCTCGGAGCACACGGTGCTCGGGGTTCTCGCGCCACGGTATCAAGGAGTTCTCCTGTTTGCAGATACGGAGAACGAGGTGGCCGACGGTGACCTCGATCAGGACTACGAGATTATCCTGAAAAGGCTCACCAAGCTCGAAAAGGTACACTGGACAAAGGCTCGCAGTATTTATTTGACTTGTAAAGGAGAGGTATATTTGCTTTCCAAGCCGCTTGGGAATTCGAAGGCTTTTCTTCCTTTCGAGTCTCCATTCTCGTGGTCTCCAAAAAAAATACAGTAGAAGAGTCTTGCAAGAACGTCTGTTATAATTAGATTCCCAATCCTGCTGGTAGTAAATAATAATGATGCGTAGGCAGTCTCGCGAAACTCTGCAGGAAAGAGTGTTTGAAATTCGAAGAGGTAGGTCACCGAAGTTTAGTCATTTATTTTACGAAGTTCTTATTCTTCCTCTTCCAGCAAATTGCGAAAGGAAAGAAGAGGGACACCGATACCACGGAAATGAGCGCCAAAGTCGCATCGGTTGTGGAGAGTATTAACGAGATGAAACGAACTGTCGAGAACGTGGTATGTGGTAACGCATAGTGAACTATGTGTAAGATTTTCACTGGTTAATCGAGAATGTAATTGTTTTCAGCAACTCATGCAGCAGGAAATATACGAGATGCGAAACAAGCTAAGGGAATACGAACTGGAGGCGAGGAAAATGCAGCACTTGACGAATCGAGTGGTGGAGCTGGAGAATCGTTTGCGATTACGCTGCAGATCAGCGGTGCCGATGAAGTTTTAATATCGTTGCAACGACGGAGAGAAATATCAAAAGTTTTGGGCATTGCCCGTAGTTATAATATTTATGTAAGAAAACCTCGATAGAATTAATCGTACTATCACTGCCATTCTGTTAGCATGTACGATGATGATACGTGAAATTTTGTAGCGGAATCGGAAAGTTAATCTTTGCGATCATTTGTACCCATCTTTCTAATAAAACAAAAGACGTATGTGTATGATTGTTATTGGTTTATTTAGGAAGGATAGCATGAAACAGATTTCATTAACATTAATTAGGATTATGTCCATTTTATTATATGCAAGGTCAAAGGATAAGGCATTTTAAAGAGCTTTATCAATTTTATACAGAAGTTAATCCTGTTTCGTTGTTTTCTTCTGTCTTCTGGTTATCCTTTTGTGAGACTTTGAGCTCGCTTTCTTTGATTTTGCTCTACCCTTCTTGTGTTTAGCAATCTTTCTCAGGTTCATCCAAACAGGGTAGTTTCCATACTGATCGAGCATTGTCCTTTTGTTGTATACCCTGCCGGGTTTACTTACATCCATTTTCTCCGTGCCGTCTGCCACGGTGTCTTCTTTCGACTTTGCATTCTCCTTTATCGTTTTCGCGTCGACAACTGGAAGAGCCAAACATCGTGAGATAACATTAAAGCTGCATCGTGTAAAATCGCAACTTACCTGTAGCTATTTCCGATATCTCCGGCATCTCAACGTCTTGCGCACCACTCTCACTGATACCCAATGTGTTTTTCAACCTTTCTAATTCTTTTGCACCGTAACGCTCCCTTTTAATTGCCCTACACTTTCTCCTCCATTTACTACGTATTGATTTCGCCATTTTATCGTGTCACGAGTAATATTTTAAATACCCCTTATTTTCGAAGAGCCTTCAAGCAACACGTATATGCATATAGTTACAAAATTCCACTTTGGAAACCAAATGTATCCTATTTTAAACTAAGAATACGGCAAGTCTAACAGCTCGAAATCAAAACAGAATTATATACGAATGTCTCGTGAAATTGCACGGTAAAATAAGTTTCAAGTGTCGTTCAAAGCATAACATAACCTCAAACACACAAGGATTCTAAAGATTATAAGATATCGAATTGATTTCAAGACTTACGAACAAGCGAGGCTGCTCAGTACATCGCACTTACTTTCAGCATATGTTCTTGCAAAAGTTACTCACGACAACTGTGCTTCTTTAACAAAAGGATAATGGTACAAACTATCACGTGCTACATACTCGCAACGCTACTAACAACGCAAAACCTAACCACATGCTTGTTTATACTGTCGATACTTGCGTAACGTGATTAGTGGCGCTCTCTACAGTCGAACTTTCCGACACACCATTGATTTCCCGTGTTTGAAATTTATCAATATTAAACGAGGAAATAATTATACACGAATCAATGAAAATTTCTGCTTTTCACCGATCAAACTTTAAATTATCTTTTACAGAACCCAAAACAGTAATCAATATGGCGTGCTATTGTTGCAGCGATCATTTAATTAATTACAAATAACGCGCCATACCGTTTCAGTTCCGTATTCCACAGTCCAATTCGGTGTTTCGCTGTTTCCCTCCTTAGTATGGAAGAGGATATTGTCGAGTGCAGAGGATTCACAACAGAATGAACTTTCCAGTGATAAACGACTATTTTCTAGCAATTACACCAAAGTATAAGGTAATAATAATTTCCTATAGAATTGAATAGCTCGTAAAACGTTTATTTTTTCAACGTCGCGAGGAAAAACACCTGGTGTTTTACTCGCTGGAAATTTCGAAAGTGCATTGCAAATATTAACGTTTCAGAAAACTGTTTTCATTAAAAGTACGCTCTCTTTCATCAGACTTGCGAATCTCCAGTTTCACTTTTTCTTTCTCGAAGCAAAAGCGCGTGGGTGCACTGGTATTACCGTTATCGCTATCGCGCGTTTCATTCGATCGCGATAAATGCACCCTCGTGCCGTTAAATATAGAGCGTAATATTAATAGTGTTTTAATTTAATGGTATTAAACTTGAATGATTTTTTTTTTATTTAAGGAAAGTCTCATTTCGAGGGAAGTATCGCCGGAAAAATTGAATGATTGACACCGAGATGGTGTTAACTTTTCGGAATTTAAGGCTCCTCGGTCGTGGACCATTTCTTGATGGACAAATCATTCTGAGATGACCATGGTTATCAGGAAAACAGTAACGAGTGAGAAGTGTATACCTAAATCCAGAGATGGGCATTATTTAAATAAAAAATTATATAAATAACTTTTTAAATAAAAGAGACTTTATCTGTATGTGTTATAAATAAAAATCACCCAGAATTATTTATTATTTGAAGCGCCATAAATAATTCTGGGAATTTTTATTTGCTGAGTTTCGAATAAATTTTCCGCCTTTTATTCGAACACAATTTTTTATTTAAAATAATTTCTTGCCCATCTCTGCCTATATCTCATTTAGTTTTTAAGATTCCTACGCGGACAAGCATAAACAAATCGCGATAAACTAGTTCTCTCCGGCCCAGCTCGTAAACGGAAACGTCGGTCAGTTTCGTGATTAGCACTTTCTAAGCTGCAACGACCGTCCACCGGGTATTTAGAAGCTGTGGTCCACTTTTCACCCGGCTTGTAACATATTTATGCAGGTCCAGTTTTCGCGTTGACAACGCCTCGAACGCCGCGTAATCTCGTATCCCGATTACAGCTGCACGCGCTCCCCTTCAGCGTCGTTTTAAGGTGGCCGTTCCAATGAGCGGCTGGCGACTGCGGCTGGCGACGCTCCCACTAGTGTAAGGGAGAAGTATGTATCTGTTTCTCCCTTGCACTAGTGGAAGCGTCTCCAGCCGCAGTCGCCAGCCGCTCATTGGAACGGCAGCCTTTAGAGTTTGATTTGTGGCGCGTCGCGACGCCCGAGACTGGACGGCTCACACAGTAAATTGATATCATTCGGCTGAATGCTTTCTATGGGGAAGTTTTTCGTGGAAAACGAAGTTGATCGCGAGGAAACTTAAGAGACTACTTAGGAACTACCCTTTCTTCCTAAATCCCTTCAATTTTCATTAGGAGAAAGCTACAGCTTCTCAATGCGAGAAATCTGTCGCCGGTAGTACTTCCTTTATTAGCCATTAATCATTTTATCGCAAGGAAGATCTTAGATAGATCTTCATAAAATCCTTCCCAAGTTTCTGAACCAGTTCGTGTAATTAACTTTATTTCGTAGACTCGCGTCAGGAAGATATCTCTTCTCCCGCAAACTAAGCCGTTGCCACCTGTTCGCACTATTCCCGGTACCTGGCGCTATCGTCGGAAATAAATCGTTTTATCGATAAATAGCGAGGCGCACCGCGCTACGAGGAATCGCTGGTGCACCGATGATGCATGAAAGCCCGTTATCGTAGGGAAACCTCTTATCAGCGAGTGTCGGTGGCGTATAAGCGTACGAGCAGCGGACTCGTTAATGTAGTAATAGCCCAAAGCGACCGGTGGAGAGGTCCGGTCTACGTGGGTAGAGAGACCATTCCGCTTTTTCTTTTCGCATTGTCGGCGCGGGCAGTTTGTTAACGGCGGACGTCGACGATGTCATCCTCAGGGTTTAACGAGGAGTAAGTAATACTTACGATCTCCTCTTCTGCGGGCACTCGCCGCGAACGACTTCCGCGCTACAAATTGCCAGAGGTCCCGTAGAGGCGCGCGCGCGAGCCATCGCAGCTTCTGTGATGTCCTGTTTGTCGAATATGATCGTGGCGAATGAGCCAGGGCCTCGTCGAATAAGTTTATGATTCGGTTAAGTGGACCGGCGCTGAAACGTTTCGTCGCGTCTTGAATGAACTTCAAGTGCCGTTTGATAGGTATACGACGAAGTCACGTAGAATGCCATTTCACTTTCTGCCGTCCGACGAATTCTCTTGACTCGCCTATCGTCTCTAGGGCTGGGACTATTCGGATAATTTAATATTCGAATATTTTATAAGTATTCGAATGCTACGAATAAACTTCGAATATTTCAGTATTCGAATGTTACTATTCGAATAGTATGGTGTGAAGTGGGTCAAAATTAGCTCACAAGATTTCACCCTGACAAATGAACCTAAAGAACTTGATTTATACTTCACAGCATACTATTCGAATACAGCAGTATTCGAATACTGAAATATTCGAATACTTTAATATTCCAATACTTTAATATTCGAATACATCACTATTCGAATACTTTAATATTCGAATACATCACTATTCGAATACTTTAATATTCGAATACATCACTATTCGAATACTTTAATATTCCAATACATCACTATTCGAATACTTTAATATTCGAATACATCACTATTCGAATACTTTAATATTCGAATACATCACTATTCGAATACATAAGTATTCGAATACTTTAATATTCGAATACATCAGTATTCGATTACTTTAATATTCGAATCGGATTCGAATACCTGGATATTCGAATTATATTCGCCAAATAATTGAGCAACTGAAGTATTCGAATATTCGAATACCGAAAAATTCTACAAATAGTCCCAGCCTTAATCGTCTCGTTTGCGGAACGACTGTAGCTTTACCTTTGCCCACTCTTTTAAACTCAATTATAAGGATTATGTTTTGAAATCCGAAGACACGCGGTACTGTTATTATATTTTAAAATATTTCCGAACGTGATGGCAGGATAGTGTAAGCATAGGAGGATGAAGAGGGACCACATACTAAACTTAGAATTGATGACGCATTGCGATAAAGCAGATTCGCAGTTTTATCAATTCTGCGTGTCGAGGAAGCCTTTGCTCAGTTATTTACACAGAGATTTTAGCTTGATGGTTTCTTTCAGAAGCGCGAAGGAGGTACGTTAAGAGAGTATGTCGTTGCTATTAAGTATTATCGAACCCTCCATCGATTAATCCCCGTTATACGCGTGGAAGTAGATGGCAGGAAACTTGACACACAAAAAGGAGTAAGCGTTGCAAAAAGCTAGCTTTAGGTAATAATCGAGTAAAGTGGATGAGGTTTCTATATGCATTGAAGGATTCGTGTTATTGATAACGATTTCTCGCTGCGGACACCAATCCTCAATTAGGTTGTCAGAAAGGATTAACTAAATATTAGCTAACTATCGGTTTATCACTTATAGTATCAGCGTGTACAGAATGCTTCATTGCGCAAATATTGATGTCGACACAAAGACTGATTAAACGTTTCAAGCCTAGCGTCTGAAAACCCAAGTGAACCATAATTACAAGATTTAGTTCACCATTTATCTCGCGGAGTAAGCCCGTCGCCTCTAAGATTATATGGAAAGAGCTGGAGACCGCGAATTAAGTGATCGAGCAGTTTTGAGTTAGTGGAGAATATTAAGTTCATATAAAAGGCTCGGATGCTATCCTGAATAAATTGTGGAAGGAATTTATCATACAAATTAGAGATTTCCAGCCCTCTAATCTTTAATGCATGATACAAGGTATAATATATTCTTCTATCCACTCAACACGTCTCAAGCTTCAAATTCGTAATTATGTATAATGAAGGATGTGCATCAGAGAACCCATCTTCGAAACCCATCAGCAAAAGTTCTCTATACTTTTAAAACACTAGGTCGTTGAATTATTCCATCCCAATTGTTCTTCGAATCCCTTCGAAGTCTCGTACCGATTTTCGTTGCACGAAAACTCGGATGCGCCGGGTCGTCGAACCGCGAATAATGACGGGCTCGATGCACTTGAGTGCAACGGCCTTTTGTCGTAACCGTGAATGCACTCTCTCCCGTACATTCGTAGCGGCTCCTGGCCCCTTTTTCTCGGGGAATCGCGAATCGAATCGCCGCTCTATCGCTTTCGGTTACGCCGCGTCGAAGACGAACGTGCTAGCGGTGTCTCGTTAAAAGTGCTCGGACCTGGTTTCGTTTCTTCTAGCTGACGTGCATTCGTTTCAATTGACTCTACGAGAGCATGAGCGCGATATGGCACAAGGACAATACGTTACGCTGACCTCGTCTCCGTGTGACCCGTGCCCAGTGGCTCGCTCCACTGTTGTAACGCAGAGGGTGTCTCGTGACCGGTGGTGCAACCCTAGAAATGATGGTTCTGCATGAAAAGAGAAGGTCGGAAATGTAGGATAAATTTTTCCCGCACTACTTAGTTTCTCGAGAGAAATAACTCGGGATGTTTGAGAACGCTTGCTCTTACGTGTCTTAGGTTAAATGACTTTCCAACGAGTTATTCTTACTCGAGCTTGTGTTCTTCTCGTGTCAAGGCGGTTCACGCGTGCTTCTATTCAGTTTCGTTTTCGTTCGTGATACACGAAGAATGCAGCTTTCGCGCGAACCCTTTCATTAACCCATCCGGTCGAAAAACAATGCGAGGGCCAATTAAACTCGTTTAAGCTCTAGACGAGCAGTTACGTAAGAGTCGGTGAAGGGTGGCTGCTGTCATTGTGTTTGGTGAATGGTATGCCACGGTGATGAGCCATTTTTGCGGCGCGTTGGCGCGTGCCATTGTCTGCAACGAATGCATCGCGTCTGAGGCGTTGAAGAACGTGAGAAACAGTCCCGTCAGTCGTGTTCTAAGGACGCGATATATCGTCGATGTTAACGATCGATCGATGGACGAGATTGCTGCCTGATTAACATAAATACGTTCTCCTGATTTTCAGATTGGAGGAACAGAGGCGTCGTGCAGAAGGATCGAATGACGAGGATTCTGACGATAGTTTGGAGTATGTTTGGGAGGACGTGGTGAACCTCAGTCTAGAAGAGTAAGTTCGATGCAGTTCCATTTACACTACTTCTGTGTACTTTGCACGATTGATTGCACTTTGATACTTGAATGGAAAAAAGATGTATAATTTTGATAAGATAAGGTCTCTATGATCCGCACACTAATCCATAAAAAACGTAGAATGATCTAGAAAGGAGAGATTAGATCCACAATATCCACATATATACAAGATTCTTAGAACTTGTATTCCTACTTAGCTGCGAGATATACTTAGTGAAGTTTCTACATTTGTCGAATCTCGAAATTCAAAGTAAGGAAAAATACGGGTGATCAAAAACTCTCGATAAAACACAAAATTTACTATACACATATATCACTTTTTTTTTATTTAAATAGCAACCAATGTCTCTCTCTTTGGAGACACTTCCAAACTTTCTCGTATTTAAAAGACTTTCACGAGCCATTAGCTACGGTTCCGAAAGTGAAGCTTCCTCAAATTCCTGCTAGGTAGAGCTGGCGTGATTTATTTCTGTGGTAATTACTATCAGTTTCTTTAATTCAATCGTAATGCGAAATAGCGTGGAATGTAGAACGAGGGTCCTGAAAAGTACGTGGGTGGGTAATTATAGGTGCTATGTTCGTTGAAGCAACGATCCGTCGATTTCTTGTCATTCCTCGAACGTTTCCGCTGACGTATGGCGACACACCACCTCGCATACCTATTCATATTGTGCAACTTTCACTGATAACGAGAGCAACATTCCTGTGAAGCGGTGTCTTCTGAATATTTAGTTGGGTACGGGTCTCGCGACGTGGCAGTCCGCGTATTCAGACCGCTCGGCGTTCAGCTCGTCCTGAAGCACGGGCGTGCAAACGCGACGGTGGATTCGTTTTTCTCGCTACGCCGGCTTTACCGCTGACATGCACAATTTTAACGACTCCTTCTGACGCGAGAGTGCTTGTCACGTGCCGCGAATAATTAAGCGAAGCTCGGTGTAACAGCAGCGAGCTGTTCAGTGCTAAAATACGCTTTTCGCGCCGCCGTGTTTGTCGTCTGAGGAAGGAAGCTGAATTATAATAGGATATTGTTCTGCCCGCCAGTAGTAAGTCGCTGTTTCACACATTTTTCTGTATTGTAATCTTATGGTAATGCATTCCGAGTGTGTCGACGACGAAACGAGTGAATAACATCTATTGCGAGCAATGTTTCCTACGTTTAGACGGAGCGGGTTTAGTTGTGGAATGATAGGAGATTATCGTGCTTAGCAGTGGCTTATATCTAATCCCAAACTCGTCATATCGAGATGGAGGATGTATATTTGAGAATTCTGAATTCATTCTATAATTATCGATGTTCGCGCGAGCCTATCAATGTCTGGCAAAAAAATACATCCGCGACTAGGCGTACGTGACGTTTCAGCCTACGAGGCTGCATCTATTAGAGCAAAGTGCAATACTCCGGCACGTACACGTTAACCCGGTTGCAGTGTCATCAGTGTCATCGACGTGACAACTAGGCCGCGGTGAGCAAGAGTTCCGCTCGTTATCATTCGTCTCCCTAAATATGCTCCACTCCCAGGAACCTGCAATTCACGTGGAGTTACTTGCACGGGAATTTCCGTCACGTCGGACATTCACTTGGTTCGTCTCGCGCCTCGATTCACCGAGGAGTCGCTTTGCCCCGGGGTAGTTATTAATTATCTAGAATGACTCTTCGTTTCGGTCTCGTTCAACACGGTATGCTTTGACGTCGCCTGATTACCTTAATGAAACGAAAACGGTGGAACAAAACGGTCCCTGCTCTGTGCTTGATCGATTGACACGCTACTTTCGCGGGCGATGCTCCCCTCGGAGGGTTGAGAGGACAACGTCAAGTCTGCGAAGCGATTTCTGATATACAATTTATAAGCGTACGAGTAATTCGAACGGCGGTAGCTTCCCATCCACCTCGGGAATCTCCCTCCCGTTTCTCTTTTTTGAGACTCGGTCCACGAAGGCAGATAGCGGTGGTATTTTAATAAATTTCCTCCCCGACGCCGCTCTAGCAGTATCGCATCTAACGAACACGCGCGCACGGAGCACGCATTAGCGGTATCGATCATACATCAGACGAGACAGGAATGAGGAAGCACAATCTCCGAACCGCAGACCACCGGTTAAAAACGCGGAACTATTCGTACGAATTGAATTTAGTCGTGGGAACGTGTAACAGTTAAACGAGAGCGACGAAATCGCACGGTTGCCACCGTTTCCGCGGAAAATCGCGATCGGTAATAGCCGCGAACGCGATATGCAAAAACGATCGGCGGCTTGGGAACCGGTTGCCAGTTCGGTATCGGGATTCCAGAGGAAAGCAAGAGCGTGGAAGGACTCGTAATCGATTTCCCGAGGGGGGGCGCCGTGTTTCCACGGGACTTTTTCGCGAAAGTGAAACTTATCTTGGACGTCGAGACAGGTTCCCGTTCATCTCTGGCGGATGCGTCGATTTCACGCCCGTGAAAACCTGTTCCCGATGCGCTAGAAGATCCGAGAAACGTTGCCTCGCCGAGCAGAAAATCGGTCATTCGCGGTGCTAATATCGCGACATTCCGCGGAGCGATTTTTCCCTCGGACACTGCCGGCGGGCAGCTGTTTTTCTTGTTAACGAAGGGACTTGTTGCACGGCACCTGTGTCAGGTGTTTCTGAATTCCCGTCGCTCCGTTAGCATGGAAAAGGGAGTAAACTTGAATTATCGAGAGTTCTTGTCCAACAGAGCGTCGGTAGTCCAGGCGTTCGTGCAATGAAACCATAATAAGGAATCTGTTGTAACGCGATTTGCAAATGCTACTTGTCAGAATGGAAAATAATACCCTTCCTAACCCGTCGGTTAAGTATTTATTCTTATCCCGCTGAAACCATAGCGGAAATCCGGAATAATTCGATTTGCATAATAAGCGTCAGATGAAACGGGAATGTGTTACGTTCGATTTTTTATACGGCTCTTTCACTTACGTCGCTTCACATAATAATTCCTCTAACGTCTACTTAGGAAGTTGTTCAACTATTGTCTCCTGGATTGGATCAGTTTCTCCAGACGTCGATTTAGGTATTAAATAACTCAAATATTCGAGAATACTTTCGAGCTGATTTATGTAATAAAACAATAACGATGCTATAATATCGTCATGAACCTTCCGAGGAATTTAATCTCGGTGGAAATCTGCTCGAATGTTCCTAATTGGAGAGGATTAAAGTTGATTCATGTAGAGATTATAGTCCTTTAATTAGATTTCAAGATTAAGAACATAATTTTCTCATTCCGATGACTTTTAATTAGAGAGAATCCTTCGGAGCATTCAAATTGATAGCGAACGTTTCATTGCATAGTGCTTTCATTCCTGTATCTGGAGTCGGACAAGTTAATATCACGTGCAATCGTTGCAGTCGACATGAACGAACGTTCCAATCGGTGCACGTCGGATGCAAAATATCAGGCTGCTCATTCTCTGGCCGTCGCCCACATAGTTTTCTATCATAACCTCGACTTCCGGCCGCTCTTCGATGCAGCCCGTGACGCCGCGCCGGTATTGACACCAATTTTGCTATCGCCGGTTAACCAGGTCATTGTCTTTACCGCCGCGGAATATCAATGCATTCGTGTTCCGCCGTGCGGTTTTATCTGGCCACGAGAAAACCCAGTGGCAGCTGGATATCGGTGCTGAAACGTATGTAAATCACGGCGGGCAGATCCGCGAGGGAATTGAATTAACTGCTCTCACCTGTGCCACGTAAGGTTGATCGTTTCCTTGCGTTCGAAGCTGTCGTTTCACTTCGGGGTCAAGTTTCCAAGGTCGCGTGAAAGTGGATCTATCCACGTTCGATTGTACCAATTCATCGGGAATTCGGAACGGAGAACTCTAATCGAGTTAAATTCGATTACTCTGTCATAGAAAATCATTCACGAGGGAAGTTAGGCAACCCGGAAATTCAGAAAATTATGGAACTTCGTGTGAAAGTAGAGTAATTCATCCGTAACACGATTCTATTTTTCGTTAGCGCCTTAGTGCGGTTTTTTGGAGGTGAAATCACCACCTGAAAAAATGCAGAAGTTTCTTTTCTTTTGCATAAATGAATTTCCGGGTTGCCTAACTTCCCTTGTTAGTCATGTTTGACAAGTTGAGTCATTTTGGCTTCACTCATCGTGAATGCTCGGGGGTCTTCAATCCAATCGGGTCTAAAAGGCGCAGCTTCTTCTCGTTAACCTTCCGCCGCATTCCATCAAGCCTGCCCCTGCGAACATTAGCCAAACTCGAATCTTTCCAGATCATCCGCGTCCCGGAGCAGAAACGATAGCCACGTTACACCACTTGCCAGTGTTACGTACTTTACGGTATTTCGCCGGTTCGTTGCAGACGAATCCTCGGGACTCGTTAATTCAGCCTCCCCGCCGGTATTTCCGCCGGCATTTGAATTCCTCGGCGTCGATGGTATCGCCGTAACACGCCCACGTGCACGGACGTTCCTTTTTGTAATTAACCTTATCGACGATCGCGTGTACTTAACAATTAATAGAAGACTCCCCCCGAGACCGTTTATCATAACGTTCCACGGGCAATCGGTGATCCAGCCACCTCTTTTTCCTCCTCCAAGACGCCTGTTGACCGTGAAATTAACCAGTCGAAGGGGGAAACCGACGAGTGGACGAGCTGTTTAACGACATCAGGCACGAACGCCGATAATTGCGGCCTACCCAGCCGTACAAACGCTCGCGATTAATAACCGACGCGGTGAACAGCCGCGGCTCCGCGCTGGGAAAGCGGAAGATTCAAAGCGGAATCCGCAGCGGACCTTGAAAGGAGCCCCGTTAAAGCGCGCTCCGCCATGCGAACGAGATTTCCCCCAGTGGTAAATTGAAAATCGAAACTCTCTACGCAGTCTGCTCGACTTCGTTTTTCCGCGATGCTCCTTGAACGCGCCACTGTTCGGACCGCGTGGGTGACCATCGCAAGGTTGACGTTCAACGCTTTCGTTGGTGCTCGCCGGGAACGCAGGCTGAGTCTTCTGATCAACAGGAAAATTTTTGTTGAGAGAACGTTGTGAAGCGAACTTGAAAGAATTTGCTTTTCCTCTACGCGGTGTAATATTTTGTCTTAGTCATTCAGGAAATAAAAATTCCGGGATGGAAGCCAGTTCCTTTCTCCAAGCTATGAATTGTTGAGGGATTAATGGCGGAATGATGCCTAGAATAGTCGACAGAGATAAACGCATGCGTTGCATCTAGCGTGGTCTTGCATGGTGTAACGTAGTGCATCGTTTAGTGTCAACTATGGAGATGTGAAGGAAAATACGTCGCCCATGGAAGATCCTCACCCCTTCTTCTAGTCAGAGTAAAAAGTGTCCGAAGTAAAGTTATTACGCTAAGTTAATCCATCGGTGTGCCGCTTTCATCCACGCGGTATCATTTCGCAGATACTTAATCTCGCACGACTGTCATGAAATTGCCCGTCAGCTAAGCACATGTATATACTTCTTAAGCCGAATCATTTATATTCCGAGACGCGACTGGCGCGTAAAAACTTGGAGGAACAGAGAAATTTTCCTGCAGATGGTCCGTTCGTAAATTGGTCCGCACAGCGTCTGAAAATAATTGCAGAAACTTTGTTCCATCGTTCCCGAGAACTTTCAACGATGTGCAGCGCTGTGTTAATCGTTTCTACCAGATGGAGGTACTTTCTCCAGCACTTGGATGATTTCTCAGGAAAAATAAAAAAGCTTCTTTCTCCTCCTCTTCTTCTGCGACCTGCATTATACGAGCAAACAGCGAAACGCATTAACATTAATCTTATCTGACGCTGCTTGAATAAATTTTCAGGCATGTTAATCTCGTTGGAAAGAAATCCTTTCCTTATGATTCCATATAGTTTCTGCATGCATCTGGCTGTCGGTTTTAATATGTGCATAGAAATTTAAGGTCTCACTCGTGCTTCGTATAATTTCGTTCGCGGGCAAGAGTGAATTAAAATTGTTGGAAGCTGGTACATGCTGGCTTACGTTTGAATCCGAGGAATACTCTGGTAGCGTGCGTTAAGGTTTCGAGAAGGTAAACGAATTGATAGAGATTTCTCTGAAAAGTACACAGCAGGCTGGAATCGATTCTGGCACAGTTGTTTCCGCTTGTCCGCTCATTAAGTTCACAAGATCTCGTTGGGAATGGGACCTTAACGAGTAGATTCTCCTATGGAAATAGAAACCTTAAGTGCAAATTCGCGCAGACACGATTACAGTACTTCGTAATAATAGTGCACGAAATCATTCATCAGCTTCATCTTCAGAAAGTTCAAAGAGATCGATCCGTTCACCAAATTAGAAGATATCTCCTGTTTAAACGTTAATAATTTCAAAACCACGTCGATTTATTCTTCGCTATCAAGTACTTTCTAAGCTTCGTATTTCTTTAGCGAACATTCAAATTTTCTGCTCTCAACGTGCTCTAGAGGACCTGAGGATTTCCACCTGCTGAGTGGATATCGGTTCAATTGGTCTTACAAGCTAATTACAGGCAAGTGTGTGGGAAGTTCATCTGTTAACGTCACCATTCGCTTGCACCCTTGTAACAAATGTCGACATAAATCGCCTGGGACCATGAACATTACAAGTGGCTAACAAAAATCAATTACTACTGTAAAATATCTGCCTCTGCTAATTGGATAGTTTCCCAGCGATTTAAAAGTAATCGAATTACCAGCACCTAACTTATTCTTTACATTTCCAATAAGTACTAAAAAGGGACTGTTTGGAACCTTGAAGAAATTGATTGCTGTCTTAAAAGAACTGCACCTGTTTGTTAAGTGTCTTCTTAATGATTTAAAATTGAAGGAAGTTACAAGCACGTATCGAGTTCCTTGGCGCTTCGACCAACGATTCCGTTGCATGTTCCACTAAATATCGGAGCAGGGACCATCCAAGACCACGAAGAACGCATCCCCAGGCAATCGTGCATGTCCATTGAGATACAGAGTCAGGTTCCTCGGCGTTCGATTCACTCTCGAAAGCAGGTCACGTAGCAGTGCACTCTCCCCTTTTGTTCCGGCAACTTTTCTCGTACACATCAGCTCTTTTCTCTCACGATCTTATCCAACACTGACCCACCCCCTGCCCCTCCGCCGGGCAACCTTTCTCGTAATCCTTTTCGTCGACCTATGCCGCACGTGCCGCACCTGAAGTGCCTCCAGGCGGATCTTACGTAAGGTTGATGCCTTGCGTAACGCTGTCATTACACTTTTATAGTAATTCGTAGTGTCTTGGGGACGCAAAATGTTGCAGCCACGCTCGATTTCTCGGCACGTACGGAATTACCGACGAATACACGAAGTGTAGGTACTGTAAAATGGGCACGTGACTCGAGTGGTGAATACAGTACGCGGAGTGAGGAATAAAAAGCTCGTACGAATCTTCCGTCTAATTTAATTATTGCGAAGCTATTAAGAAAATTGTAAGTGAACGATTTATTTCTACAATTGCTTCCTTTCCAAAAATTCTTCTCCCGTCAAAGAAAGTTTTACTTGACAGTAAATAGACAAATCGAAACACCATTCCACGTGCTTTTACATGCGTGTAATTAATTCACTACCAAAATTAAATCGCCCAATCTCGTAGGAACGTGCTTCCTGGTGTACGCGGTAAAACTTTGCTGGTGCCTTTCGATTTTACTTGCTGCCCGTTTCGTTCGTCTTCCCCAGTAACACACGGTCAGGATCGAGGAACCGTTTACCCATGGGATCATTGGAAATCTCGTTTCAGGAAAAGATACAGACCTGGAAACGGCTTCTTCGAAACCCGATACACTCGATTTCGCCGCGAGAGCAAATCGATACAACGCGCTTCGGACGCTAGGTTGTAAATCTTCGACAGTTTAATCGATATCCCGTGATTTTTACCGGGACTAGGTGTCTCGCGAATAGAGTTGCGAGGTCAATCGGGGAAAGTCATAGCTGCGAGCCGGTTGGGGACCCGAGAAAAATCCTGCCAAGCTTCGGAGCGCCGCTAGCAAATGCTCTCGCTGTGCTGACCTACATTTCGGACCTGCTGATAAATTTCAAAGGAATATTAGATGTACCCTGGCTGGTTTGCCTCGAGAATCAAGCGGGCATTCCATCCGGCACGATGTATCGGATTCTAGAGCACCCGCGAAACATTTGAATTGCAATAAAAAGGAGTAGTGTACATTGGCGCGAAAGCTTCCCCCATTAATTCTCCATTATGCCAGTGGCAATAACAGGGGTCAGATTGTGCGGCGATATTCTTTACTTTTTATTCTTATAGAGTGTACGGAGTTACGTATCTTCTCAGACAAAGTTTTCTCCTCCCACATTAAATTCTAACGGTTCGAGGAAAAGGTTGCAGTAGATGGGAACAGATCTTCCAGTCTTTCTCTTTGACAAACAAATAACGGACAGAAATTCCGCGGAAGCTTAATATTTTGAGTTCGTCTGGATACTTTCTTCCGAACTCGTCTTAATCGCTCGTAAAACGCACAGGAATGGAATAACAAAGTATTTATTTAAAGAACCGTAGGCTTTCTTGGAAACTTAAAAAAAAAGTGATTCGATCAACTTGCCGGTTCCAATTGCATCGAATCAGCCGTAAGAATGGGATCGCTGATTGCTTCGCCAGAGGTGGTCGTAATCGGGGGTAATCAAGCCGTGAATTTCACCTGGTGTATCAAAAGGAAACGAGTTCATAATGCCCACGGTCCTGTGAGAACATCGGTCCAGGCTTGGGTTTCTACAGGTTCTAATCTTCGCGCGAATCGACGAGCCACGCGACCTTTTCAAAAGGATCCGCCTGGATGCTGACGCCGGCGAAGATGAGACCTTTCCCCATCCGTGTTTTCCTCCGCTCTAACGAGCATCTATTTGCACGAATTCTTGCGTCACCGGCAACATTAACGCGAGCGTTAATGTCGTAACGGCGTTACAGATAGAATTAGAATCGGTTCTGTGGTAACACGAGCTGCTTTATCCCGATGATTTGGTAATTCAGATGGATGAAAGTATTTGCACCGTCAGGGGACAATAACTCGTATTCTAGACGGCACCACGTGTCGCAAACGCGGATCGAGAAATAATGAAACACGATCGGCGGTTTGGTGTACGATAAACACTTTGGCGCTTAGAGCGACAAGTATCCCGATGTATTGTGGTAAGAGCTAATGAAATCGAAGGCTCGTCATGCAATTATAATCTGTCTTCGTGCTGTAATTAGTTGCTGTTTGCCAACCTCAACGCGGTTGACGCTCAACGTATTTCCCTCGCTGGAAGATTTACAGAATCCCGATATAAGAGTGGACATTTTTGTTTTACTATAATTACGTATAATCTTCCTCGAGTATGAAACGCAATTCTTTCTCTTCGTGCAATTCCCTGCACAGTCTTTCTAGGGTAGATGTCCCAATTACCGTGCCTTTATACGTAAAGAAGCTTTAATTGTTTAAAAATGCAATCCACTCGTTTGTAACACGTACATTAATAGTATAACTTAATTAAAAAAATTTCTTTCCTTAGTTATGTGTGTGAGTTTTTTTGCACGGCTTCTTTAAGTATAAAGGCACGGTAATAGATACAGGGCACGGTAATTGGGACATCTACCCTATTCCATCCATCAAGTCTTTATTCCTTCATCTGTGCATTTCAGGGCTCACTGTCATTCGTGAATGTTGATTTATTAAGAAGCGACCGTTGAAACGATTCGTAGAGCTTCCTGCCTGAAGAGGATTAAGATTATCACGCCAGATGGCCATATTCTGTGCCAGTGTGCGCTACATGTGTTCCCAAATCCCAAACGACTTAATGAAAGCTTATTCATTAGGTATCGCGATTGGTCAGCCGTTCCTGGAAACGAATGAACATACGATCAATTAATTCTGTACGACATTGTACTGCAAATCCATGCGGATTACAATCAGGACAGCCTACACGCGAAACAGGATAGGTCACTTTCAATTAACCTTCGATACGCGGAGCAAGGAATCTCATTTAATTAGTGCTCGGTGACTGGGATTAGCGATAAACGCGACGGACGTTAATCGATCGTGTGGGACTCGAGACTGCGAACGGTCGCGATGAGAGAACAGTGTCAGAAGTTACGACAGCAGAAAGTACTGTCGTTTTTCCTATTTTCATTTCAACGAGCGAACGATTAATCAGAAACGCTGTTCGTGTCGAGAAGTCGTTCTTATCGGGAAACTTTGAACCCAACAAAAAGGCACAGAAACCCGCTGCAAGTTTGTTCAGTGTTCCATGCACAGTGCTCTGACGAGATCCTAATTAACATTCGTACAGAATTAATTACGCGCGAGCGTGCTTATGCCCCATAACAATCAGGCGAATGTGGGCTCGCCATTAAACGGACTGATAAGGAGTACAATTTCAACTGGTATAAAACAGTTCAGAGTTTCTATCCTGACGCGCTCACTCGGAGATAGTAAATTTCGCGTGAGCATGGCGAAAGTAGCGTCGTTACGAGAGCCACGCTCATTATCAGGGTGAAAAAGTTGTTTCTTACGGCATCAATTCGCATAACACGCAGCAAATAAATATCGTCACGCGTCCAATCGCGTTTCAACTGATTCGAATTCGATGAAAGGCCTTGGCGATATTTAAAACTTCACGTTGATCACTTTGCTTTTGCATCAGTGACCTCATTGAAGATTAGGTCTGACATATAAGAGGCCAACCGCACCCTGAACGTAATAAATTTTCAATCGATGGAGGAACGAAAGAGGCTAAGTACACAAGCATAGTAAAATTGCGGATCAATGTTTCGTAAAACGGAGGTTTGGGGTAAAAATTAGACGATTCTGATACTTTCAAGGAGGAAGGCAAACGAGGAATGCACTTTTACAAGTAGACTACAATCAATGTGTGAATAAGCACGTGAAGTACTGCGGTGATGAGCAATTGGATCATTTTTCTCCCGAAGATCTTCGCCTCGCGTCCGGCGTTATAAAGTGAAGGGATACTTCGATGCTTAAAAGAAACGAATGCTTACAAGCACTAAGGTTTACACAATCGTAGGAAATACGGGATAATATTTCAATGAATGATACCATGAATCTAGCAACGTGCAATGTGTCAGTCGTCGCCAAGAAAACACCGTCTCGTGATTAAAGATCACGCTGTCCGGCTAAAAAGAACCATAAATCAACGTAACGAGCAGTACGAAGCGACGTTTGTATCCGTAACGCCGGCAAATGTCACGGTGACTGGGCTGTCATACAACTTTTACACCCTGGACGTGTGCAAATGTTTCCTCGAATAGAGATAGTAGGTACAGTCTTTCGAGCGCTCGGCTCAAGTCTCGATTTATAATTCATACCAGAGTTCTGACGATCACAAACTGGGCAGACTAAATGCATCTAATTATTTTAAACTTAGTGGGAATGAAAGAAAGATGATCTAGAACACTTGCGATTAGTATTTCAATACTAATGTCTTCAGACACAGTAGCGAGGAAGAAATTGCAGTTGCCTCAGAGGGGTGAGCGTAAAACAGATTTGCGCCCGTTCACACGTTAACGAGATCCCGCCGCGGTGCATAGTAACGATCGTGAGTGACGTACGATTCACGGATCCAAGTGGATGGATCCTGATCCGACGTATAAATAAATTCTCATCGAGCATAGTCCAGTCGTGTGCCATTATCCCCGGCCTTTTTCGCATCGGTCGACACGCCGAAGCCAATTTATTCGCCGAACGAGCGTTGTTCACACGCCAACGATCCACAGGATCGATAGATCTTTCCTTAGCCGGGCGAACTTCCGCGAGACCGCCCCGGGAAAGGTCCGTAACGACCAATTTCACGGTGAAACCTTCTCGAGGTGGCCGACCAAACTCGATCAGTGCGACGTAATGCAATTTGCCTCGGTGGTTCTGAACTTTCAGCGACTCTGCGAACTGTTGCTTCTGCAAACAGACCGGGGGACACGTACGCGGGATTGTTTCTCACCAACGACTTGCGGTTTCGTCGGGATCCTGTGGCGTGGTGAAACAGTGGCATTTCATTGATACCGACTTCAATTCGCTTCGAATTCACTTGCAAAGTCTCTTGCCAGCAATTCCATTACCGTAAACTGGGGTGACATTGCCCACTTTTCGGAAAGACTTTATTTTATTTTATTGTGAAGTAATTAGAACATATAGTGTTTTGTAATCAATAGCAATCATTTCTCGAAGGTCAAACGAAAAAAAAAATAGCGAATTCAATTGCACAGAAATTTTTCAGTCAGAGTAAAAAAGTGGGCAATGTCACCCTGGCGGGCAAAGTCACCCCAGTTTACGGTACCTCAAACCTTCCCCCGTCTAGTACAACTCTATCATCTTCGCTGGCTAAAACATTTCGCGGCAGAATGGCCACGCGGGTGGCCCAATTTCTTGGATCAGTGGTGGAAGAGCGCAAGCGAGTGCTCGCGCGCAAAAGCGCAAAGGGTTCGGCGTAAAGCGTGGCCCTAAAGGTAACCAAGTACTCAAGGCGGCCACGGCGGAAGCGACGATTTTAAGTGCGGCCTGAAAGACATATTTTTGGACGCGGTCTATATTTATCTTGCTTGGTGCGCACCTATGCGCAGGAGAGGCGCTGAGCGATTTACGCGTCTGGAACTCTCGGCATTCCGCGCGACTTTCTTTGTGTGTCGGTTCCCCGTGACATTCCCGCTGGACGCGGACGCCACGCGCCGCCACGGAATCCCGCTTATTCGCCGCGCATCGAAAACGGGGCCCGCGCGGTTTTTCATCCCTCGCCTAGCGATTTATGGGGGCCGCGCTTTAAATTACGCCGCCGGTTACGCGTTACGAATTACCCGAGCGATCGGGGCAGCCTTGCGATTTACGGGGCTCGTCGAGGAGACGCCGCGCCGCTTTCAGCTGTCGAATATGTACATGCGCCCGGACAGCCGCCGCTCTAGGAGCAAACTGACGGGACAATCGGGGAATAATTTACGCACAGTATTCTGTAAATCGCGGTGCAACTAGCAAAAAGGTGATTCCTCGGAAAACACGGGTGGGAAATGTGGGATAAATTTTTCTGATTCGTTGAGAGATTTCTGGGTGAAGTGAAGTTAAACGCGAAAGTATGCTTCTGGGTGAAATGACATAGGTGCCTGTTGCTATATCTGTTGGCTCCACTTTCCTCCATCTTTGTAATTGTTGACGTAGTATAAGGGGTTGGAGCGAAGGTAGTAGTGTGTGTGCTGGTGCTTCTTGTTTTCGTTATCAGTATGTAAGAAATCGTTTATTCTGGTTGCTAGTTTGTTCTGGTTCGCGGCATTTCACGATCCAAGCGAAGGAGAAATTCCTGCTGTATTTTGAATGGATGCCTACGAGTAATTTCCAGGCATTCCACGCTCGCAGTTTCTGTTTGCGCGAGTGTGCTCAAATTGGCGCCACACCAAGCAATCTAGAGCGGTTATTAAGAAGCTCGCCCTTAACGATTTCATTTCTAGGATGCGTATTACCGGGTCGTTAAAATAGTTGAAACAAGGCTACGCTTCATTTCTGCTGCTAGTGGAAGCCCAGGCATTTCCGTTAAACTACCTCTAAACCGTTCCAAACGTATGTTTCTATAATTATGCGCCATATTTTCCGTAACTAGTTGTATTAAGGGAGGAACTTGGTTTACGACGCTGAAAACACGATGAGTTTTAAGAACTATTTTCTTCGCAAATATAAAACGAATGTTTCCAAAACATTAAGGGTGTTTTACTCTATATTCAGAGAACAAGAAAACTTTTTTATTGGATTTTAACGAAAAAGTTACGATTTTGATGGAAAAATTTTGATAATTTAATTAAAAAAAAAATGGTTTAATTCAATTTCTGCAGAAATGGTTTTCATTCATCGACGATTGTTGGTCTGTATGTAACTAAAAAGCCCCGAATGAAGTCAATCGGTCCAATAAATTTTTCTCTATCGTGTACACAAGTTTAGAAAACGTGGTTTCGAGAAAAATGCGTTTAAAGTGTTACGTTGGCTGTGTCTATGAAGTTACTTAGAATTTCTGTCTGTAACTTTGGGAATACATTCTCCACGAGTATTACTATCGCTTAAAAAAATATAAACACTTGGTAATAATAAAAAATAATATTCTAAGTTCCCCTTAAAACTCGTACGAGTTTTGTATAAAAAACATAAAATGCTTCTTGCGAGTTCCATTTAAAATTTCAGATCACAGGCCTCCAGTCCTTTCAATTCAACTAATTGCCACGCATATGATTTTCCCCTATTTCACATAAATAATAATTACAGCGTCGAACAATGCTTCTGAATTCTTCAAATGTTTAATAACAGCCTAAGCATCACCGAATCCCACGATCTCGAAATTCTAAACTATTCGACCATAAACGTTCCATTTCGGAGGGTTTAATTAAACCTCCACAGAATGACTCGATATAAAACCGCTACGATTTCCATTCGTAATCCCGCAGGAGCCCCCTCTCTTCCCCGTGAGCGATCTCGAACGATATTTCACGGAATCACTTTGCCCCCCGCGGACAGTTTCCAGGTCACTTGGCAGCTCGAGCGATCGGGAGGAATAGAAGAGGCCTGGATGCCTAGCCACGGAAAGCCCCCTCGGCTCACCAACATCCGGAGTGTATCCAAAGCCGAAATTTATCGCGGTTATAATTCAGCCGAGTGTACGGGCGAAACTTTTTCGCGGCGTTCTGCATAGTTCTCGTTCGCACGCCGCGCCGGGGGCCTGGCGCTCGGATTGATCCTGGCTCTTGCTCCTCGATTTACTCGATTTTACAGCAAAAGCCGAGCTATGTGGCCGACGGCCAGATTCTCGAGTGCTCGAGTGCTCGAGTGCTCGGGGCGCGTTATAAATGCGGTATTCGTTTAGTGTCCCCGCTACTCATCACCTAATAGCGATAAGCCCGCGGATCATAGGCGCTGGCTGCATTAATATCGCGCCTCTCGCCTTCAATCGCTCGTTAACGCTCCCATCTAACGCCGCTGAAGCGTAAACACGACGGATTGTTGTTGCATTTTGTCGGTTAATTGCCGTCACCGAGCAGCCATCGGCTCGTCTGTCGGATAATTAGCGTGTACACGTATTTAAGAAAGACCCACGTCGACAGATCGCCGCGGCACGTATGCGCGGAATAATTGACAGGGGAATCAATCGGTTGGCATGAGGGGGCCTAATTGCTCGCTCGCTAATGGGGACAACGGTTTCGTTACGCGCGAAGGGTAATTAAGCGGCACCGCGCCGCGTCCGAGCCACAGAGAATTTGACTCCTCCGTATGAACGATAAATCTCCACTCGCTGCTCCGTTGTTTCGTTTTGCCAGACGTTCGACCGGTGTTACGTCAGTTTTGATTAAGCGTCGCTTAATCGTTTCTGGATGAACCGCCGCGAAACGCTATTAATACTGCCGCGTTTCGTATAAACGCTGAGAAATGGAGGGTGCGTTTGTGATGTATGGGAAACGCACAGGCAATGAAAGTGTCGGCAAATATATAAATATGTGTATTCGTTAAATTGAAAGTGTAATTTGTCATTTCATCATTGCTTTCGGGTATAGTTCCATTAAAAAAATTTCACTATCCAACTTATCACGGCAAATTACTTGGAACATACCTAGGAAATAAGTTCTCTTTCAATTGCACGTTACAAACGGCGATGAGACCTTCAATTTATCCGTAAGCTCGTTGCGCAGATAACATGGCGGTCAGCCAGCTCGCGAATATTTTGCAAGCTTGCTAATTACTTTCATAACGATCGCGCGGCCGTACGCTGCACAGTTTCCACCGCGCGTGTTTTACGTCGATGAAACACGAGAAATTTATATCAAAGGCTAATTACACGGTACACGTTGCCTCTTCCTCGTCTCTAAACGCTATTAAACCTTCATTAATCTACGTACAAAATACACGGCGCCGGAATTAATTAAGGGCTCATTAATCCGGACGGAAGTGGGCGAATTTATGTTTACCAACAACAAAGAGCTCCCTACTCGAAGGGAGCAGCTCAGAATATAAAACGTGTTACAAAAGTGTTAGAACGTTTTTCTAAATTTATATCTCGAAAAGATTTCCTTCTAATCTCATCTCACACAAGTTCAACAGGGACCTGTTGTCTGAGTCGATGCCCTAAAATTGGCAATAGTTAATCTCGAACACTATTAAAACACTATTAAATCAGCAAAATTCTCGAACATCGGAAGACTCCTACTTTCAAAATAGTGTATCGAATCGATTAGTTGTGTCTTGAGCCCATCGCTGCGTATCAATCGAGCTCCATTCCACGACCACCACCTGTGTGTTGTACGTGTGTACACAAAAGGGTCCGGGGCGGGTGTTCGTGCGCGCGCGCGTTCATATGAAACCTGCGCGCCACGAGGTAAAGCCGTCAGTGCTATTCGTCGCCGCAGTGCGATACGGTCGATAGAAGAAAACGTGGCCGACAGTCTCCGGTGGTTGCAGCTGCCGCAGACACCGCCGCGACGCCTCGATCCCTCCACGCTGCCGCCGCCGTGGTTCTGCCCCGTTAGAAAATTTCCCGGAATCGTCGCCCTTCTTTGTGTCGCGCCTTATTTCCACCCCTCAGAACCGAAGGGTGGCCGAGGCCACGCACGCTTGGCGCGCTTCACTCCGCTCGGGGATGCCGTGCGTGTGGCATCATGCGGCAGAAACGCTCAGATAGGAATCCTGGGAACATGAGGTAAACGTGGCCGGTGCTCCGGAGGATTACACTTGGGGGTGGGAGGGTGGGGGGAGGTGGGACTTCCTCGTGGAACGATCGAGTATCTTGGCGCACGTTGGGACCGACACTCTGTAGTGTTCTTTATATTCCTCTCATTGCTCCGTGATTTTCCTCCGCGGTCATCAAAGATTCTGTACTCAAATCGCCGGGGTCCCGAAGGCTGTTTAACTGGAGCAGATCCTCGTTCCGAGAAGCCGAGTCTCGCGTTACCCGGGTACTCCGAGTTTCATCTCCGGGAACGGAGTTACATAAAGACGCGGCGCTCCTCCGTGCTTTCCGATGCACACTTTTCTTCGGTAGCGAGATAAGTGCCGAAGATAGCGGAGGTTCATTACTCAACGTGAACCAAGAGAAAAGAAAACCAGTGGTTGTAATCGTCGATCGTTCCAGAAGCTCGCCGGGGCTTCAAGGCGAGGAGGAACGGCGTGGAAGCGCCAGGATACCCGGCGACGCGGTCGAAAGTCCACGCCGCCCGTGCCACCGTTGACGCTATAACTGCTGCTGCATACAGAAACGATCGCCGACACGACCGCGTGGCGAGCCGTGACATTGGACTTTCGTGGAATCTGTTTACGCGACGAGGCGGCTCGGGAGCGCGCGCCGCGTCGCTCCGATCGCGAGTGCCGGCGCAAAAATCGTGCCACGAGGGATCCCCCCGGCCTTGACGTGACAGCCGGCCATCGATCACCATCGACATCTGGATTAAGCGAATTGCAGGCACGCACACGCGCCGCGCAGCTGCGTGAATCAACCTCTGCGACGTTCGTCTTCAAACGAAGCTAACCCGCGGGTCCGGCTGAAATTCAGTGAAGTGCGCGAGATTAGGCAGACGCGTGGATCCTGGGTCCTAACCAGGGTACTAGATACTATGAACGTGATGGCAGGTTATGACAGTTATTGAAGACTTAATGGAATACTGACTATTGAAATTATGCACCCGTAAGACTGAGTGTTCGAAAGAATATAAACTTGCTCGTAGTTATGTGCATACATCTCCGCGGTGGATAGACCACGTTGGTTCCCCAAGGATCCTCAGAGCTAGACGGGAGGAGGACGAAGGTGGGCGGGCGGTCTGGCGCCAGAAGAGCCGCCGATCGATTTCCGGCTGGAAAGAGGATGCTCCGTTTTGCGACGTGGCGATCGAGTTTTTACGGCGTAGTCACGTGCCAAGAAGCGTAGTTTCTGCGGCGTCGAGAGGAGGGGGCCCTGTGGAGCTGCCGCTGGGGGAGAGGGAACCGAACGAAGGGACTTTTCCCGAAGCGGTCACACGGCGCCCCGGCGTCGTCGCGGAAAATCGATTCGCCGTGTCGGCCACCCCGTTGCAACCACCCGCCGCAGTGCAATGACCTCCAAACCGGGAAGGTCCTACAGCGTGAGGTAAGAGGATCCGCGGCAGGGCGAAAGGGGAATAAAGAAGAGGGCGGAGGGACACAGAGAGAAAATAGCCGCTTCCCTTTGCCATACGTCGCCGACGTCTACGACTTTCGCTCGACCTTTTTCTCTATTTCACTTCCGGCCGCGTCTTTCCGTGGCTGGATTTTAAACGGGCCGGTCTAAAGTTGAACCGCCCGGCTTAAGGGTTCAGCGGCGCGATCGGTCTGCCGCGTGCTCGCGACCGCGTGAAATTTACGATCCGCGTCGTTTATAGGGAAACGATCGTTCCGTTTCGGAACCCTTTGCTATTTCGCTTTTGCCCAGCCCGGCCGAGGTGCACGTTGCTGCTTTTGGTCGTAAGGGATGAAATAGAGATCGCTTCTGCGAATGACAGGCGAGCTTGACTTCCAAACGACTCACTTTGCTCCCGTGCTCGATGCTATTGTGGGAAACGTGGAGTATCGTAAGTCCATAAGACCGCATTTCAGTTTTTTATCCATCCCGCCATCTAGTCTGTTTGATCCTTTTTTTTTCATTTCTGTAATTTCGCATTAATGAGAGTATAAGCGCGTGGTTGAAACTCTAGAAAATGGAAACCACCAACCGGCACGCGCAATTTTTCACGTTACAGATTCTTCGTTGAGCTGCAGTTCCGCGCGGCGGAACGATTTTCTCGTTCAACTCGCGGTGATTTGCCACGTAATTACAGACTTATCGATTAAAAATACCATTAACTTGTATAATAATGATAATTTCGCGGAATAAGTTTTCCTGGTAAGGGGGAACAACGCGTGTCCGTGTCGAGATCGATCGTTCTATGGTTGCACTCCCCGCTACTGCTAAGCAGCCATTAAGCCTTCAATCCCCATAATTACTTCTATGGAATTATAAGAAGCTTCGATACATGTCTTCATTAAATCTGGACGCTGCGTACGAGAGAGTAGCCCGGTCTCGTCATCCCGTAACAGGAAAATATTAATTTCCTTAACCGAATGGAATTCGTGTCGTTGGTTTCCTCCTCAGAAATTAATTACCGCGAGGGAACGAAATGTGTGCGCAAGCATCGCGAGCATTTTTTTTTAATTTACCCCGCGAATTAACTAGACGTGGCGAATGCACCCGCGGGGGAAACGTTGCAAAGTGACTGGCACATAATTATTATTCTCTTCTGAAAGGGCCTTTCATGCGGCTCAGGCCGACATCTTCGCCGCGGTCAGATTATTCCCCGGCCAAAGGATATTTCCGACCGTGAATGCGCAAACTATGCCCGATAAATAATTCCCGAGCGAGATGTTTCCCCGGCGGACGAACAATAACCCTTCTGTCTTGGACACTGTGGGTCAAGAACCTTGGAACGCCATTCGAAAACTGTAACGGACGTGGAAGGCTCGTTGACTGGTGGTAGGAGACACTTCCTTGTAGAAAACTAAGCCGTCGGTTTATAAATTGGTTCCCATCGTTGCAGTCACATAACAAGCTTTCTTATACTTCGTATTCTTTGCAGAATGCCAACTGGCCTTTTTCTCCGTTTCTTCCTAAATATACCGAATTCATTATTTCGTTCTAAATCGTGGAATAATTCGAAATTGCTCGGTCCGGTAGAAATAAGTTTCTTCAGTTATCTCGCACCTTCTGCTCGTTTTTCTGTACCGTATCCGGTACTTTCATCGGCTTCGTTCTGACGAATCGTTACAGATGCCCAACGGGCTGCCGTCATTTCTTCTCTTTCGGATTCCCGCTCGGCGTCCCTGGCTGCTTCCGGCTCCAGACGTTCCCAGTGACTCGGCAGAAGTCGTCATTGGGATGAAACGTACGAGATAAAAAGGACCGTTTCTTGTTAGTGGAGCGTTACGACAGCAAATCGACAGATTTATAAGGATCGTGCAAGAAGTTGGGAGCACCGTCGGAGCTTCGTTACGATTCACTGTCTTCTTAGCTCACTGCTCGCGTACGCGTTTCTTTCTATCGAGCGTGAATTCTTACGTGGGATCACCTACTTTCCGAGACCTTCGCCTCTGTGCTTTACGTACGCGCTATTGTGCTCGTAAACAAGTCGTTTCCGTCCCCTATTTCAGCCCCCTTCCCGCGGAACTTCAATTCAATTTCGTGGCATCCATTGAATGTCAAAACTTTCACAGACTGTTGGGTCTGCCTTAAAAAAGAAACCTCTGGTCGCTGTTTGGGAGGAGACACGTGGCCCAACTTGAAAAATCACGAGAGGCGTGATTAAGCGTTCTGTTTCTAATGGGACCATCATTTTCTCACGGCGCAAGGTGCCGGAAAGGTCGACGAAAATGTAATTTCCAATGCATTCACGCGGTTTGTGAGAACAATATGCACTTATTGATAGACATTTTTAGTTTCGTGCCGGTTACTATATCTCATATTCAAAGGCAATCTCGCAAACGAGAAAGGCGCGGCATGGGAACGGTAACTGGCGTATCGTGCAACTCACGATTCCCTCCCTATCACTTATTCATCACCAGCAGCTCGCTGGTATCGATCGCCTTAAATCATTTATCCTAATTAAGCGGTGCTCCTTGGAAACAAAGGACGCGGCATTTACCAAGAACAACACCCATTTCGCGCCTTGTTACATCTTTTTTTCATACTCGGCGCAAGTATCCTTTTATTGGATGATAAAATTTATCTGCGCGATAAATGCCCCACCGTGCTCGTTCTTAATTAATTCTCCGCTCGAATTGGAGATCACGTCTTCTCGGTTAGTATGCAAATGATCCCGTTTTAAATACACGAACGTGGCTCAGGTTTTATAAAGCGGTTTTTAATTAAACTGAACTTCTCCATCGTCGATGTGCTGCGAAAGGCAACAGTGGTCTACTGAATTTTCGTTGGATAAATATATGGATCAGGTACTCGATCTGCGAGAGCTTTTGTTTTATAATCGTGTTACATTCTAGTTGTTTTGGCAGCCGGTTGTCTCGAGTTCCTTTTCTGTTCCAATTCACCAGCAATAGGCCACAATCATTTCGCTATAATCGTTTATGGTGCCTGGAGATAACCGGTGATAAACGCTGGCGTCTGCCGTTATCAGCTGAACGTTTACAACCAGACACCACACCCTTTACAGTTAACCGTTATCGCGACAGGGCCGAAACACATGTGACGGGAAAAGGAGCGATCGTCGAAGTAAATCGAACTTTCGATAAGTTTCATCAGCTGCGGGGATGTGGTATGAGAGTCCGATGTCGATATCTATAATCCCCTTCCTGAGAAGGAAGTCTACAAATAGAAATATCGTAGTGGTTGGTCATTTTATCGATCGAACCTATTTTCGTGGGGGATGTAGCCCCGTTTAGAGAGAAAAAGGGTATCCGGGTCAACATGTTGAAGAGTCTGGGCGCTACATCTCTACTATTTAACGATTTAGTGACTTTACTGTACAGTGGCCATCTCCTTTTTTAGGTTTAAATAGACTGCAGGACATTTTCGCTGATATTTATATTAAAGTCACTGACGCGATGACTGACACTCGTTGGGTTTCATAAAATCTTTTGCAATTTTGATCTCGGAACGAGTTCTTTAAATATCTCAAGACGGTTATAAACATGAGTCATATTGACATTACTGATAATTTTTCTAGAGGTTGGTCCTGATTATTATCAAAAATGGAATTAACGCGATCACTATGCGCGATAATTAGTCATACTTCAGACAATTTTTCATAGACAAATCCTTGATCGAATACTAAAGCGGCCTGTAGACGTTCAATATTATTGTGCAATATATTGTACAAATATTTTTGCTGTGTGCCCCTAGACGGTCAATAATATTGTACAATATTGAATATTGCACAATATTTTGAGCATCTAAGGGCTGCTTAACGAGACAATACTGTAGTGGATATCACACAGTTTTCGGCCTATAACTGTAATAAACCTAAAGATTTTCATTCCGGCAATATATTGTACAACCTTTCAATATTATTGCGCAACTTTTCAATTTTATTGTGCAACCTTCCAATATGATCCACAGACGGTCAATAATATTGTACAACCTTTCAACAGACCGCTTAAATCGAATTCGTTTATCAAAGGAACCAGTTTTAGGACGACGAAGCGGCTTGCGTAACGGTGACAAGGTTAATTATCGTTAGAACAGACCTCTGTTAGCGTACCACATCTAACGTGCTTCAAGATTGTTGCAAGAAGTTGCTGGAAGGTCGGGCAATGTACATCTTCGTTTTTTTAATGTAGTCACAATTAGTCTAGGTGAGTCTGAAGAATTTACTACTAGCTTAAAGTTTCACATGTTGAAGAACGTAGAACTTGAGAATTCTCTTCGTTTGTCTGTGGTTTCAACATAGGATTATGGGTTCCGGCGTTTGTCAGGTCAAAAACAAGGCACCGACCATTTAATTGTTTCGTTTGACCTAAAAACGCCGTCTTTGAGCATAAAGTGCGAAGGTTTCATCACGCGTTTCTTTCTTGACGTTCATCATTCTGTACACGCGATACTTTCCGCTTTAAGCGGTGTCATAGTTCAATGTGAGCTTATTATATAAACAATCGCTCGTCGGTGCTATCTTCTTTTTTACTTCCCCTTCACTTGCAAATTTTTTTCAACTGTTTACCGATTCCCCATCTGTCTTTCCTTCGTTTTCTTTCTTCCACTATGACAGAACGTCGCACGAAATTGTGCTATTATTTAATTGGGATGGAGTATAATACTTTACAAATATTTCTTCCACTCCATTTTCGATCGCACGTTTCGATCTTATCCCAAGAAATTATTTGGGAGTTTTAGGATTTGTTTTCTTTTCAAAATTAAACACATTATATGTCCCTTGTAGACTTGATTTTTTGTACACTTCATGTTGGAGTAATTAATACTTCTATCTTGCTGTACAGCTAAATTCGTTCGAAATCCAAGAGAGGAACGGAAATTGAAAAGTTGCGCGGTTCTCCGTTCACCGTTTTAATCTTCCGCAAACATTTGCTCAGGCGATAAAAACAGGTATGCGAATTTCATTATGATCGATCGAATAGGCCCCGTGTGTATTCTCCGCGGTTGTTTTCGCGGTATTATTACGAGTGAGAACACAAGGCCGCGAAACATTTATGCTGCTCGCACGCAACGCACAGAGGAAAATCGTTCGAGTTTGATCGCCGACGAATTTGCAAGTCAACGTGCAGAAAAAGCAAAAAGTATTACTCCGTTAAGAGGAAGATAACCGCTCGATTAATCGGTGGATTTCGGTGCACACTTCTAGAACTTACGCTCGAATCCTAATCTTATCATTCTACGTCGTTGCTTCATTGGGGTCCGTCAGTTTTTATCGAGCGCTGGTCTTGGAAGTATTCGTTGCTTGGAGTATTTGCTAACGTGTAATATTATTTTCTCAAGTTTCTGTGCGCGATAGAAACTCGATTGTTTCTAATCATGTGGTTGAATAGTATTTCTGATGAAAGGAGATTTCGTATAGCTAATGCAAATATGAAATTCAACAGATAATTGTGAGTAATTTAACGTCTCTTCTCTTTCAAATTAACTATTCTCTTTAAAATTTTCACGAGTGACTTATATATAAGTAAGAGACTAATACATCGCTATTTTTTATAGATAGAGTACGAATAAGTTACAATTGACGTATTGGCGATGTTCTAAGAAACCTATCACTTCAGTGCAATCGAAAGATTAGCTCAAAGTTAGCCACCTTGACAATATAAATGGTTAACTGGCCTATGAAATGTTATTGCTAGACATGAAACTGAGAGTCATGTAGGTTCTAGCAAACGATTGTAAACAACAGATCAATAACTGCATGTGTGTAGGGAAAGCATTTGAATAGATCAGAGTTGTTCGAGCAATTTCCATAGTCAAGGTACTTACTTCAGATGTTGGTTTGTTGGACTTGGATACTACTTGAATAGTATTTGAATAATATTTGAACACTACTCGAATATTCAAATGTCACAGCTCAGTCACGTTGAGATATTAGAATTGAATTGAATTTTCCCAAAATACTCGAGCGATTCCACTGAAAATTTACATCCGTCTTCCACGTCAGAAGTTCGTGGAACGTATCTTCTGTCGGCTCGTCCGAGCATATTATCTGACAATAGCAAGTTACACAACAGACTGACTAATTATCGGTCATTACGCGACGCTGGTGGCGCGTTCCTGATTGCGTCAGTAGCCCATTTGCACGGCGGCTCGCGAATAAAAGAGAAATTTCAATGAAGAATCGACGAAAGACGTGTCTCGAGGTCGAACAGAGAATAGCAATTAATGGTCGAAGTTTCCTCTCGTGGAGAATATAATTCTCAACAACTCCAGGCAATGTTATTCGTTAAAAGGAGTTTCCATAGTTCACAAATCATTTCCCTGTTTCTAAAGGATGCATAATTAAAACATCTACCGTTACAAACGCAATTGTTTCATCACATTAAAATACTTAACAGCTGTTCAAAATTACACAAACGTTTTAACATAAAAATAAGCATTCTCGAAACCAGCGTTTAAGTATTAATGCATGCAATCTCTGTGCAAGATCGCTGTAAATTAATCGCTTCGACAAACATGCAATTAGGGAGGAAATTCTCGGTGAATCGATAGCTTCGGGGCATCGATGCACACCGTTCGTTTCGTGTACACGTAAGAAATTCATCGGATCGTTCGGAATGACTGAATTATTCGCGCACGCAACGCTAACAATGTTCTATCGTTTCTCCTAACTGTACCCGACAAATAATACAATTATTACAGCGAGAGTGTTTCGATATCGTGCTACCGTAGAAATTTCTCTGAAAGCGCACACTCTTTCGACTCGCCTAATCTTTCGCCAGTCCACTTTCATTCCACTTCGTAACGAACAGAAATATTTTTATCAAATTGGAATTCTTCGCGCGATATACATTATACATCACATACGAATTACGATATACATTACTTTGACGCTCACTGGCTACCCTGATTATTCTAGATATCTTCTTCTTAATTACGTGTATAACGGTGGAATTTAATTGAAATGCGTTTACGCGCCGGAGAAACGATTAAAATTAAACATTTTAATGCGCGTATTACTTTCACACTTCGCGTTACCAGTTACCACACAATTAACGTGCGTAACTTATTCGCAAAAGCTGGCATCTCTAATATCCACGCAAGCCTGTCTCACCGAGAAAAGAGAAAAATTGGAAAGGGAATGAGAGACCGTCCATGCATCTTCGATCGATTTCTTTCACTTTCCACTTCACCCGCAACTGTAAACCGATCTTTCTTTCGATTTCTGTAGTTCAATCGCGACCCAAAGTCCACGCAACGTTAACATATCGACGGTTGCATAAGAAACGCCTGGCAACGCTCAGGTGTTCGTGTGACTTTGCAACGTTTCTCCGATGTCTCGCCGGTCCTTCATTTTTTCCTTCTTGAATGCTATACCACCTTTTGCCATTGCGACGACCTCGAGGATCGAATTGCCGTGCGATCGTAACGATTTCCACGCCGGAAGTCGAGCAGGTGATCTTGATAGCCGCATCCTCGCGAGGCGCGCGCGCATTTCGCGTGTCGGTTGCAGACCTGTCGAGTTGCAACAGATAACGATGTGCGATTCCAACCAGCGCCAATTTCGTTTCAGCGGTTAGACAAATCTTTTGTCTCGTTTTTTCATCGCCAGAGAGAGTAGGTAAAACGCTTAACGCTTCTACACGCTCGATCGCACGTGTGATTCAACTCTGCTGAAAAGTCAGTTCCTTGACGGATAGTTTCGAGCACGTAAACGGTATTGTTTATTGATTTATTTATTGTAAGAGATATAACAGGGAAATGGCATTGATCATGCAAATTAATGTCCCCGTATCTCGCGCACGCTGGTTTAACACAATTTCCTGCCAATACCCCGTCACTTTTGCAGATCGATCGAGCGATATCGATAAGGCCAGAGACTGGTTTCTCCCCGAGTCACCGTATATACACTGTTTGCCGAGTTTTGCAGAAAAAGCGGTCTGTACAAGCCGGTAACAGTAGCGAGCAGTCATCGTACGTTTCGGTTCGTGCAGCGACTGGCAATGAGCGACATTGTGATGCAGATTGCAGTCCCCGCGTGTAGCAACCGCGCTCGGCCTTGAACTACCGGTGCGATATTCCGTGTCGCGTTCTCCAGATGAGAATTATGCAATGTTTGCTTTATCAGACCACGTCTGTCCCCAAGGTGGGTGGAATCGCACTCGCGCGCACGATTTCGTCGTGTGAATGATGGTGAATCACCGCGTGCGTCGTTCTGCATACGATCTTCTCGCAGTCAATGGAATAATTGAACTATTTAGTATTTACTACGCGCGAGTCGAATGAGAACGTCGTGCTACGAACGAACAGGTCAAAATTTAGGGAGTCGATTCTCCAAGCTCATGGTCAGTTTACGTGGCGCAAGAACGGAGTAGGAATCTGTTTTGTAATATTCATAATGCTTCATCGATCGCCCGAAGTGTTGCGGTGGTAATGGTACACATTTCAGTCGCGTTACTCGCGCAGCGGCGTATTAGTTCTCAGGTTCGATATTTCATTTCCACGAGTGACGGTCACGTGCATCGCTCACGGACATGCAAATCCCTCGGAAACGCTGCTCCACGTCCGGTTTGCGTGTGTCGAAGCTGCGCTCTCGTTCGTATGACGTTGAAAATCCCCGTGCCTGTTGTTTAATTGCGACTTCCTTGTCGCTCCGTGATCGTATCGCGGGGCGTTAATTATCCACGGTTAACAATGCGGTTCTTTTCTGTTTGCAAAAGTATCCCTGGTGCTCGAGCACGGAAACTTATCCCGCGCCATTCGATACTTTCACCGGAGGGTAATCGGGGATGAATTAGCACCGCGTCCGGGCGACACGCGGGGGAATTTATGACGCGCGTGACGAGGTAAATGATCGAGGCGTAATCTCGGGTCAGAGATTAGACGACGGAGATGAACGTGAGCGGCCGTTGCTTGTCGACGGGCCACTCGATCTTCCCTTTTGCTGGTAACGTCAGTGAAACGTGTTGCAACGCTCGTCGAAGGCAACGTGTCCGCCTCAGTTGCGTAAAGTCACATTGTTGGCAGACGCGGCGTGTCTCTGAGGGATCGTTGCTGCGGGGTTGCTGAGAAATCGGCGCTGACGTTGGCACGGGATGCCTCGAACGTTTGCAATTAGTTAGCATCAGGAAGTTTCGCGAATGTATGTAACTTCTGTGGCTCGAGCGGCAGAGAAATGCGAGTGAGCGAATATAGCGACGTTGAGGAAATTGGGAATTGAATTGTACAGCGTGGTGCCAGGATAGGTCAAGTCACCGAAGCATCAGATGATAAATATTTTATACCCGGTCGTCTCCGAATTCCAGGGAACACAGTCACTAACAAGGAAGGCTATGGGACCGTCCGCTCCCAAATGTGATGAAACTTTGCATATGTGTAGAACAGTGAAAGGTAAGAGACACATGTTTTTTTTATCGGCGGATATTCAACTTTAAGGGGTGAAATTACTCTCTGAAGATTGACACCCTCGAAACTATCTCGGAAACTAGTGGAGATAAAAATATTCTTCAAATTGGAAAGTATTGTACATAAAAAACCAGACAACTTTGTAATTTGAAGAATATTTTTATCTCCACTAGTTTCCGAGATAGTTTCGAGGGTGTCAATCTTCAGAGAGTAATTTCACCCCTTAAAATTGAATAAAATATTCTTCAAATTGCAAAGTATTGTACATAAAAAACCAGACAACTTTGTAATTTGAAGAATATTTTTATCTCCACTAGTTTCCGAGACAGTTTCGAGGGTGTCAATCTTCAGAGGGTGATTTCACCCTTAAAGTTGAATATCCGCCGATAAAAAAAAACATGTGTCTCTTACCTTCCACTGTTCTACACATATGAAAAGTTTCATCACAGTCAGAAGCGGACGGTCCCATAGCCTTCCTCGTAAGTAGCTATCACCGAATTCCTTTCGTAAAACTGCGCTATTAACCTGCGCGGCGATGAGTGTACAAAGCACTTTTTCGTGGTCAAGGAGCATGGTTCCCTCGGAAGGGAATCATTGAGCCGTTGGAACAGGTGTTGCCGAAGTCGCACGTGTTCACCACGTCGGTTGGTACTGTTCGTGTCCGGTGAGAGAGGAGTACCGTGCTGTTCCAGAGCAGTGATTCCGGTCAGCCGGAATAGCGGTACTCGCTCGGCCGTACATCTTCGTCCTCCAATTATTACGCTGCTTTCCGCGACGCGCACCGTACTCTTACGCCTTGTCGCGAAAGCGGAAGAAACCGCGCGAACGCCGCGTCCCGGCAAAATCATTTCAGTTTTTATTCACTTCTCGCCCACTCCCTCTCTCTCTTTCTCCGTCCGCTCCTCCCTTTCTCTTCATCTCTTCATCTCTTCGCTGGGTAATTTAGCGGAACTCGTCGTCGGTTTTCTTTTCTCGTCGCGACACGGAGCTGGAGATGAGAGGCGCGACGAAATCGTTAGAAGAAACTTTTTCCCCCGACTTACGTGTTTATTCCTGGCCGCGCAGTTTCAGATACGGATCGCGCTAGAATTGTACCGGCTCCTGAGTAATCTCTGTGTCCGTAATGATGATTGGAATTGAAGCGCAGGTTACTCTCTATGCGATCGGAGCGGGCGAGCGAGTGTCGAATGTCGATGCTTGCGATAGAATCTAGAAAACTTTCAAAACCAGCATTGCAATATTCAACCACAGAAAAGTACCAGTTGCATGCAACTCTTCATAACTTCCTCTTTCTCTTCCACTTTATTACTCCAACATCAATTCTCGCAATTCTCGCATCGTGCTTCTCGGTAACCCACGTAGAACCTATAAATTAAATTCGCTCCTCGTCCCTACGAGGCTAAACAATACAATAACTCCCAACAAAGGAGTGAAACAAAATCAAACAAGCGGTGCTCCGAAATAAAAAAAATTATACGAGCACTGAAATCAGACTTCGTCGACCAAGATGCCAGTCCACAGAATATAATCCAGCATCGAGGCAACAATTGAATCTCGAAAGGGAACAGAAACTCACACTCAGAAACATACCCATGTGGGAGGACAGACAAAAACGAATCTCGGGGCCTGCGGATGCGCGACGACGCGTACGCTCCGGCTGCCGGTGCATCGCGGCCGCTTATGAATGCGATTCCCGAGAAGCGTGTGCAGCGCGATGCAGCGGCGCTGCAGCTGCGCTGGATAGTTGGTTAAGGCATGTGCGCCGAGTAACGGCTAATTGGCCACCTTTCCTCTCCGAGAGAGGAGGCCCCGTCTCTCTTTCTCGTGGCCCGACTCGTGCCAGTTTTGTTCGTTCTGTCGTGCGGTCTGTGTCGGGCCGAGCCAGAGGATACGGAGGAGCCGCCGCCGCCGCGCCGCGTGGAAAGCCATGGAGAAGAAGCCTTCTCCGCGCTCCGCTTCGAAACGAGGACGCCTCCTTTGACCACGTCGCGATACACGTTTTTCTTCGCGGCTGTGCGCCCCTTGCTTCATGACCATTTCTTTGTCCCCCGTCTGCCTTGCCTCGCCGAGATATCGTGCCGGTGCATCGCGGGAGTTTTCGTCGGACGCGGCCGAGGATCGCGCGCGCCTCCTCATCTCGTCGCGTGTGCCGTGAGAAGATCCGTGTTCGGTGCATCCGTTTCCTTCGGAGCATCGGTGGATCGAGAGTAGACGAGGTTCGTAAGAGGATTCTTCAGGATTTTCACGCTCGCAACGGAGTCGTTGGCGCGCGTCGTTAGCCGCGCCTTCATCTCTTGTGACAGATCGACGTTGCACATGAGCACGCGACATCTGTGCTTATGGCGATGGTTGGAAGATCTTTGCAGGAGATATTTCTGCCTTTGCTTTGTATTGATACAAGAAAGATGAGAAATGTTTGAGTATGCCCGAAATACCAAGCGCAAGCCACAAAAGTGTCTCATGTGAAAACGCCCTCGGGTGACATTTTACGTCGACGAAACAAACGAAGGTGGTAGTAAATTGACGATCTTAAAATACTGTTGGGAATATCTGCTAGGTAGTGATTAAAAATTGAATGGCAAGAACGCGCAGCGAAACGTTTTGCTACTCCGATTGGCAGTGTCTGGGAAACGCTGAGTTATTACGACGGTTTTTCTGTAGAACTGAAATGCGGGTCGAATCGCACAACTCGGTTTTACGTAACTTCATTGTTATTTTCGCATATATTTGCTCCCCGAGAGACTCGCTGCTGTAACTATCAACGAGTTTGTTTAGGCTTCGTGTTCCTGAGAGAACTCCATTAACTCCATCGTTTCAGTAACTCGGTGAGATTCGCGTCTACAAATTCAAACGGAGCTACTTTCTTTACAATCCCCAAAGTTTTACTTGGATTAGCAAAAACGTGCGTCGATGCGACACAGTCAAAGACGTCGAAGCCATTTACAATCCAGAAATTTTACTTTTTCCATGTGCATCGAAGCTGAACGTCGGTCACCCCCTTTCCAATCGAGGACTCGCAATTTCACCGATTCGAGCGGGAGATTGTCGCAATCGTAAAGTGGCTCGCGAACTTTTTCCAGGTGCTTTCGTTCCCCCGTGAACGCCTTTTACAAGGATCATCGTCAGGAAACGAAGCCGAGCGATTTTAGTTAGTTCGTTCGAAGTTCTACTAGTGAAATTCAAGCTTAACTGCACGCGGGGCATGAACAATCAGGCGCGTGTTAACGAGTTAGCAAGTGCAGCTTGAGAAGCTTAATCGGCCGTGCAATTTCTGGTGTAATAGGTAAGAAGAAATATAGTGCAGTTGTAAGTGCAGTTACGGTATTACACGAGGATGATGGCAGTTAAAGCTCCAAGGACTTACTCTGCATAGTTTTTCACGGCTGACACATTAAAGGCTTCGAGGCATCAAGTTGAACAGATAATTTATGCCTGTACAATCATGCAATCAGTTGGAAAGAACTAATGAGGCATTGAGAACAAAAACGGACTTCCACATTTTTGTGAAATCGAGTTAGGAGCAGTGATGTACTCCAGTAGGCTGTAGTAATCATATAAAATAGGAAAAATTAATCTTCTTCAATTTAAAACTATGTGACGCAATACTTATTAACATTAAATGGAATATTATTAACGCTTTTATTAAGAAGCATTTCAAATATATTAGTATCAGGAGCTAAAAATTATGTCTGCAGTGGCAACAACGACTGCAAAACAAACTTCCGTTGAAATCCTATTTTTTAAATCGCCTATTTCTCCGTTTAGTTCGTTGTTCCTTTCAATGCCTCATATATAAGAGCTTTTATCCTTAAGAATCCAAGAACCACTTGGCTTCAACGTGGCTGTCTTTCGTGTACTTCGCTACTATATTTCTTCCGCCACAATACAGTCGCAAAGAGTGTCATCGGGTATAGTAATATAGAAGAGTATTTCGATCTATATAGATTGTTATTGTAGGTTTTCGTGCAGACTATTCTGTCGAAAGGGAACGCCACGTGAGAAGTGGCTACGTCGTAGCACCGGTAATCGCGCGATGCGCCCGCGAGTAATGCAAACAGCTTTGAAACGTGTACCGACCTTCAGTCACGAAAGCAGTACCTCGATGTTTCGCTGGGTAATAAATTGTTTTACGGGTCGGATCGTGTGTACGATCTTTGAAGTGGAACCCTCGAGTAATTGGATCCCAGGGAAAGAGCAAAGAATATTAGACTTAAACTGATGGTTGGTGCAGGTTGCGCTGTGACGGTGGATTCGATAATGATGACATAAGATTAACGTTCTATCGAAATATGATAGTATTGTAGGATAGTAATCTGTCCAATAGATTGCGTTGTATTCGATTTTTCCCTCCCCCATGGCTTTCAGAGGCGGAATACCCTGTGTCCTTTCACGTTTCTCCGTGATTCCTACGTGGTCTGGAACCACATATTTCAGGGTAGTCAAGTTACAATATGTAACTACTGTATTGTTAAGTATAGGGAAAAGGAATCTGTAAATTTCATGTTTAACGCATTTAGTCGGAACAGTCAATTAGCAAGCGAAAGATACTTACCTGCGGTTCGTGTTCTGGTCCAATGAACTGTGACTCTTTTATTTCTTTTATTAAGGTACGAGATACTTTTTTCTCAAATCTAAAATACTTTGTTGTACCTAGCAATTTTCTTTGAGAAGACTTCACGGAAACGCTGCCGTTGCCTCTAAAAAAGAACAGAATCGTTTTTTCTCGCACAGCTATTTCCAGCAATTCATGCAAATGATAACGTTTATTTCATCCCTGCAGAGTCATCACAATCGATAAAAACTTGGATCGATTTAACGTCTTGAATGTACACGACCTATAATAATACACCATACTGCAGCGTTAAATAGGTTGTTCACTCATCGCTATGAATACTGATGTTGAGACTGAGATCATAGTCCGAGGGACGTTATTATCACGCAGGTCTTAATTAGACGTGTCCATGTAACGTTCAATGAAGAAACACCAGACGAAAATACACTTCCCGTTATGGTAGAAGTTCTTACAAATTCGCTCCGTTGATTTCAAAATATGCAAATGCGCTCTGTGCTCTCAAAGTTCTTAGATCGTTTGAGAACGGACGTGTGTAATGCTCGAGGAGCTCGCAGTGTACCTACTTTAGAAGTATCGTTTGAATAGCAGGATGACAAATGCAACATTTGCATTTCGAATAGTAAAGAGATTAATGAACCATCCAAGTCATCTTCCATTCCTCTCTGTATTCTCTAATATCGAAATGACCGCCGCCTACTGATGCCTCTTCGTTGACACTGTCATCATTACTTACGTCCAGAAGACAAGAATCTAGCCGCGCTATCTGATGCAGCGGGGCTAATGCATATAATACCTCGACGGAGCATTGCACATTGTCCGGAGACGTCTTCTGCTATGGGTTTCGCGAGGAAACACAGTCATCTTAATAAATAGACCCCGAGTGCAGTCTTACGGCGGTCTTGAAGATGGTAACTGCGATTCATGGGACGGTTAGGTCATCGTGAATATGCATTCATTCTCGAAAACTAAGGAAATATAGATTAAGCAGGGAGATATGAAATTCGTAGAATATTGCAAACACTTTTGTCAGTGTTACGTCATTTGAGAACTCTCATATCTATTTACTTAGGTATAGGGTAAAGGCACCAGTAGTCGACCATGTATCAGTAGTCGACCACTTTCAGAAAAACATAAAAAATAAGGTTCTTAGAAGTCACGATCTTTTGAAAAAAGTGCAGTTAGAGAGTGCAATTCTCTAACTGCATTTTATTCAAAAGGTCGTCACTTCTAAAAACCTTATTTTTCATGTTTTTCTGAAAGTGATCGACTACTGGTGCCTTTACCCTACATCGTGTGAATTTTGTAGGGGAAACAAGTAGCTTGTGCAGCTAAAACGATTAAAATTCGTAATTCTCCGAAAGCACAGCGTGTACCTATTGTAGAAATTTAATGTAAAAGGGGGAGAAAAATGGATAATCATCGCGTTAATTGCAGCGAAAAGAGATTTCACTTTATGTTAGCGACGTCTGGCGCAAGACCCGCCAGTTTTCTCAATGTAAATATAAATCCGTTTCAGGTCCCCGCGAGTCGGAGGGCCGCTCTCGCAGTCGTTAGCGATGATTCCGCCAACGATGCACGGCCATGAATTCAATCAGCCCCTGTCGAGGGTGGTTATGGTCCGTAAAACGGATCAAAGGACGTTCAGCAAGGGCAGAAGGGGCGGCGAGCCACTTCTAGAAACGGTAACCAGGGAGACCGTGGAGCTTTTCAACGGCGGACGAGCTGAAAGGAAATACACATCCGAAACCAGGGACATCGTTACGCCGAAGTCGAACAGGTATCATTTTCTCTTAATTGCTCCGTCGAAAGGGAAACGCAAGAGAAACCTGACTTCCTGGAACGTAAATGAAGTGGTATGTTCGAATGTGTACGCGTCCGCGTCCAAGTCGAAACGAAACATTTCCTTTCTGCAATTCCATTTCAAATATCCTCGCAACGCCGCCGTTCACGTGAACTGGTTAACGGTCACGGGCTTTCGGAATCGCGGCGAACATATCATTCATTTCTGGGTAAGAATCTAGAGGAGGATAGGCGAACATTTACTGTGGTTCCCTTTAGTTGAAATAATTCTAACGTTCCAGTAGTGCATTTGGCAAAACAGTTGGAGGATCACTTGTTCCAGTTATTTCACTAAAGTTATGCAATTTTAAGGGTTATGTAAATGCTACGAATACTAGACGGAGGGAACTTTATAAGAAGACTGTTTCTCGAGTATCGACGTTCAGGAGAATTCAAGCTGAATTTCCATATTTAACTTTGATATTTTATTCATTATCGAGGGGCGTGATCCTTTAATTGTTTTGAACACTGCAATTCTTTTACCGTCTATTAAAATTACCGAGACGATGCACGAGTTGTAACTGAGTTTGACATTACCAGTCGTCAAAAGTTCGTAAACTGTTGGATTGAAATAGATCATACTTGCTCCCCTTTGGAGTTATTATATCATACGTAGTACAAGCTCCCAGTTTCCTTATAAATATACATACGCGTGTACATATTAGTGTAAGATGTCCCGAGAGAAAACCCTAAAACACGCCTAATGCCAGTGCGCAAGGGTTGAGATAAGGGGTAGGTATCTGTTTACTTAGGACTGCTGTTGATTTTGAGTTGTCAGCTGCGGGGAAAACGTGGACAAATATTTTCGCTGCGTTTCACTACTGGAATTCGGTT